>CANSNZ010001336.1:1295000-1822500 GCA_947646795.1 Beta lomatogona
ATTTTTGAAAATTTCCACATTATCTAATGACTGAAATAAATAAAGGACATTTGTGGATTGATCCTTGTGTCCTAGAAGTCAACTAAAACGTGATTCATTTAAGGAGAGATTATGTTAAAGTGGTCTCGAGTCACTTCCAATGTGTCCATCGAGGGTGGGCGTTCCTGACAGAGCCGGTCCCGATAGCTCGCGGATGCAGGTTTTACGCCCTTAATTCATTAATTTGTCATTCTAACATTCTGACCCTTGCCAATAGACTGAGGTATCAGACCTAATAAGAAATGGTTAAAAGAGTGCATGTGTATGGATCGATAAACTACCAAGCACACATAATTTTCACATAATCATGCTATATACAAAAATTAAATTGTGAAAAGCCATGTGTAGACACATAATCGTGTCTCCCCATTTAAAAATCCGATGATGAAACATACGGCGGTCTTAATTGGTCCGATCCAAGGGTAGAGCAGTCTGAAAAGCCATTCAAAACCATTTCGAAAAGTGTTAAAGTCCTATTTTAAAGCCCAATTTATTATTCATGATATTTAATTGTATTTTGAGCCCAATTCTTTCAAAAGCCTAATTAATTGTTTTAACAATAATTAATTGATTTATTTAAATAGATAAATATTTTCAAAAGATATTTTTTATAAGTTAAAATCAGATTTTATCCCGTAAAATCGGATATCCGTAGTTAAAGGATAATATAAATCTTTTAAAATGCGTTTCAGAAAGGTGCGCCTAACGCACAAGTTTGCGCCTGGCGCACGTCTGTGCGTCAGGCGCAGCATTCCTGACACGTGGCATTGTGCCACACACTGTGCCATGCGCCTGGCGCACAGATCTGCGTGAAGCGCAGTTTTCTTTCTTATCTTTTTCAAAGCGCGTACCATGTGTACTCTTTTTACTGGTCATGCCGCGTCATGTGCTTGCCACGTCAGCTGCGCCTAGCGCAGCCAGCACGTGAGGTGCAATGCCGTTTTTCCTATAAATAGGCCTGATTTCCGTATAGATTTAAGAACGGGTTTTTCACATAACACTCGACGAATACTTTACGATCGAACCTCTCTACGAACTACAAAACTTCCCTACAAAAACTCATACTTTCAAAAACAAATACATTCAATCTACATACTTTTAGACATTCAGATTTTCAGGCTTCACGATTGCTCGTCCCGAAGGTTGTCAAGTTCTCAGACCCAAGCCACGGTATAATCCTAAGGGTCCTTAAATAAATTATTTTTGTATTGAAGTTACTGACAGTTTTATTTCCCGATGTAGATCTTTAATGTAAAATCGCTATACTATATATTCTAACCCTTTTTCTATACTTTCTTTAATTTTATTTTATTATTATTCTTGCTTTTGTATATTATATGTCTGCCCTGATCATTCTATGCATATTATATGATTGTCCCTGCATTATTGCTTTTATCACCCACAAGTTATTTTTGGTAATCAAAGACGTAAATAAATGTTCTAACATTAATCAGATTAATTTGGACAACCTGTTAGGTTCCCTGTAATATTGATTGCATAATAACTTGTCGCTAAAAATTAGTCTTTTATGTGTTTCTTGAACCTACTTAGACTAAATATTTTTAGGGTGCTGAAAACATTATTTGATTATTCTTTGGCATAAATTCTGCAATGAATCGATATTTAGTAGAGGCCAACTTTGGGCGAATGTGTTTCATTATGACTATATTTGTACCCTCACCCCCGAACTCAATCGCTGGTTCATTTTGACCATATATGAAGATGGGGAAATCTACATTGGATAATTTGTCCCTATGATTTTCCTATATCCAATTAGGTTTATGATTCTTCCTAAAAAAAATTGTTGGCAACTTCTTTCAATACAAAACAATTTTCAATAAAACCTTAACAGTGGGGTAGTCAAATCTAGTACGCGCTCACATCGCGTAGGCGAAATAAAAACACGCCTACAATTTGGCGACTCCACTGGGGAGGATTTTAAAAAATTAAATTTTTTAAATGAGTGGGTGAAACATAAAAAATACGATTCATTCTTATTTTATGCCTTAGAATAATGTACAGATTTGCATATGCATGGCTACTGTTCAGCCACCATAAGGACAATCTACCTTGCCCCATTATCACATGTTGTATGTGTGAGGTCACCCCCGGGGAGTTTGCGCTCTGTCCTTCCAAAAAGCTTCCTGAGCGATAGTGTTGGATCTTAGTCATAAGCAAACCTACCCAACCATGGCATTGTTCTCTTATTCCTGACTTGAGACTGGAGTGCGTCTTACACGTGGCCACCTCTTTAAGTAGGGGTACGAAGCGTGGGATCAATCTCTTAGTCATGGACCCTTTCGGACTGAGCCTAAACCTGACCAATAGTTTCAAACATAGAAATGGACTTTACGTTGGAACTTTTGCATCCATGTTATATGACATTTTCCTGTGATTGAAATTTTTGCCTGTTATTATCTTGTCAAATTGTCTTCATTATGCTTCGTTCCTAAAATCGCGTCTAACAAACAACAAAAAATTCGTCAATCGGCAAATTCGTCGCCTAAATCCCCGAAAAACGTGTTGGGGAGTAGTGCGCCAAACGCATTAAGTTGCGCCTGGCACACCACTCCCGCGCCATACGCACGGCAGTGCGCCTCGCGCAGCAGTGCTGCGCAGCACGCAGTCTGTGCATCGCACGATATTCGTCAATTTAGCCATCGTAATTGTCGATCCTATGTTCAGTCCTATGTGCGTCTGTCTGTCTGCATTCGCGTAATTTTGTCATTTAGGCTTATCACCTAATTCAACATATCAAGTTCCAACTTATAGAGTCTTTCACGAAGCTCTATAAAGTAGGCCTGCTGATTGAATAAGAAATACAGGCCAACAAGAATAAGGGTTCCAACAACAACAAGAACTCTTCTAAGTAGAGTAACAATGACCTTTCTAGCTCCAAAAGCAAAGAGGTCAATGGCATAGCTGAAGAAAAGAGAGGCTATCAAAAGCCTCAAGAACATTCGCACCTTTAGGCATGTCCTTAGAAGAAGCCTTCACTAGACTTCATGCAAAGGGAGCACTTTAGCCTATTGGCCCTACTCTAGACCCTACTCCGAGAATAGATCCAAGAGGTGGGATCCTAATGCCTACTGCAAGTACCAACAAGGGAATGGACACCCAACATCTGCATGTTGGACCTTAAAGAATCACCTGCAGGATATTGTTGAAGACGGTAGATTGCCCATTCCACCTGCAGTAAAAGTCAGTAATAGCGGCAACCCCTTGGACAACGCCGGGCTTTGGCATTTAACGCTAGTTTTTTAGGTTTAGTCGGAGAGTCCCTTCCCTAGCTCCTTCATTTCCTTTCTTGTCAAGTCTATGTCATTTAGGTTTTTTATTTCTAATAAGCCTTGTTCTATTTATTTCTGATTAATAAAATAATTGCATTTTCATTTTCATTTTCATTTTCATTGGTCTTCCATCATTTTATTTATGCTTCTAATTCAATGATGAAACTCAAATCACCTAATGAACTTGACTAATAATAACAAAAAGAGATCTGAAAAAAAAAGAGAAGAATAAATAAGAGGACATGCATTGGATTAGGAGTTATTCCCCTCTCCCTTCCATTACCTTTCATAAGCCAGACTCATTCAACCAAGGAAAAACAAAAATCCTTTAAACCATCATTATCCAAACAATCCCTTCAATTTAAAGCTCCACAGAAATCCTTCAAGCCTTCTAATACCCTAAACCAAACTTGTGTGCAAGCCTTACTATATCAAAATATATCAATGCCAGGCAAAAACAAAGAGTGAAAAAATTCAAAGTGCCGAAAAAATGAAAAAAGCAAAAGAAAACGCACAAGACAAAAAGAAAAAAAATGCAAAAAAAAAATAAAAAGCCCAAGGCAAAGAAATAAAAAGTCAAGCTAGGGGGCTTGCACACAAGTTCTACCCCTCATTCAAATCCTTCAATCGATCAAAACCGTAAAACCTATATAATCTAAAGCCATGATCCTCCATTCGCCAAACCAATTAAACCTTCATCTAAACCTCAAGCCTTAAACTTTTCAACCTTCCATATTCAACCTTAACTCATTTTTCAAGGTATGTCCAAGCCCGTTAGGTTGAAAACCCGAAAGGGCGGCCTAGGCAAAAGTTAGGGCACAAAAAAAAATTAGATCGAGAACTGCGAAGGGTCTGATTCCGCAAGGATACGTAGGAATCCTCATCTCGAGGTCCGACCGCTTCAATATAATAAAAATTAGTCATGGTCTAATGATTTGACTTTCTAGAAGTTAGGAGCATATTCTTTCTAGATCCCGACATAGACTCGAGTCTGCACCTAGCCTCGTTAAAGCCTTTTCCCACCTACATTCATTTAAGTCACAAATTCAAACTTTTTATTTTTCAATCCAAGCTCTCCTTTTCCCCGATGGACTCTCCCATAATTCCATGAAATCTGGCGATATCGGACTTTGCCGATATCAACTTCCCAAAGAAGAATCCCCAGCGCAATTCCCAGTGAAAACTTTCAATGTTCAAGACATAGCAACTACATTTCAATATCAGATCAAGTACATTTCAATCAAGGCTCAAGCCTAATTCAGGCAAACTCACCCAAAGTGGGGGCTTCCTATGTGTGGTGGTTCCTCCAATTCAAATCAAACTCCCGAGAGGTTGTAATATGTGGACCTCGTTTACGAACCTCGATCATTTATAATAAACGATTTTCGAAAATCATTCTAATCATTCAGATCATTCTATCATTCTATAATTCTTCTAGCCTTGCAAAATCCTGACCTTGCATTGCAGCTTTGCAAAACCCTGACCTTGCATTGCAGCTTTGCAAAACCCCGACCTTGCGTTGCATTTCATACATTCTAGTCCTACATAACCCTGACCTTGCATAACGTGTCATCCCTTAGCTTTGCATAACCTAAATCCTTGCATTGCGTCTTATGCATCCTTAGAGAGTCTAAGTTTGCATCATTTGCATCACTATGTGCTTTATCTAGAGTTGTTTGCACCTATCTGTTAACATATTCTTCTGTAGGTAATCAGATTCCTTGTAGTTATTGTCCTGCATAC
The DNA here is from genome assembly GCA_947646795.1 of Beta lomatogona. Classification (NCBI taxonomy): domain Eukaryota; kingdom Viridiplantae; phylum Streptophyta; class Magnoliopsida; order Caryophyllales; family Amaranthaceae; genus Beta; species Beta lomatogona. The sequence continues at coordinate 1,300,073 of CANSNZ010001336.1, forward strand.
TAACTTTGTTTTGCAGAGACCGGCGTATATAGATCAGTTCTAAACTGCAGAGCATTTAGAATCGTTCTCCGTCCCGACACCGTATACTTTGACTTTCGATATCCTGAACCTCAATCAAAGTGGGGGCTTCTGTCGACACATAATCGTGTCTCCCCATTTAAGGATCCGATGATGAAACATGCCGCGGTCTTAATTGGTCCGATCCAAGGGCAGAGCAGTCTGAAAAGCCATTCAAAACCATTTTCGAAAAGTGTTAAAGTCCTATTTTATAGCCCAATTTATTATTCATGATAATTAATTGTATTTTGAGCCCAATTCTTTGAAAAGCCTAATTAATTGTTTTAAAAATAAGTAATTGATTTATTTTAATAGATAAATATTTTCAAAAGATATTTTTTATAAGTTAAAATCAGTATTATCCCGTAAAATCGGATATCAGTAGTTAAAGCATAAAAAAAATCTTTTGAAACGCTTTTTAGAAAAGCTGGCCATGACACGTCAAGAGCCAGGCTGGTGCGCGTAACGCACAAGCTTGCGCCTGGTGCAGGGTCGTGCGCCTGGCGCATGTCTGTGCGTCAGGCGCAACTTTTCCTGACACGTGGCACTGTGCCGTGCCCCTGGCACACAAATCTGCGTGAAGCCCAGTTTTCTTTCTTATCTTTTTCAAAGCGCGTACCACGTGTACTCTTTTTACTGGTCATGCCGCGTCATGTGCTTGTCACGTCAGCTGCGCCTGGCGCAGCCAGCTCGTGAGGCACAGTGCCGTTTTCCCTATAAATAGGCCTGATTTCCGTACAAATTTAAGAACGGATTTTTCACATACCACTCGACGAATACTTTACGAACCTCTCTACGAACTACAAAACTGCCCTACAAAAACTCATACTTTCAAACACAAATACATTCAATCTACATACTTTCAGACATTCAGATTTTCAGGCTTCACGATTGCTCGTCCCGAAGGTTGTCAATCTCTCAGACCCAAGCCACAGTATAATCTTGAGGGCCTTGAAATAAATTATTTTTATATTAAAGTTACTAACAGTTTTCTTTCCTGATGTAGATCTTTAATGTAAAATCGCTATACTGTATATTCTAACCCTTTTTCTATATTTTCATTTATTTTATTTTATTATTATTCTTGCCTTAGTATATTATATGTCTGCCTGATCATTCTATGCATATTATATGATTGTCCATGCATTATTGCTTTTATCACCCACATGTTATTTTTGCTAATCAAAGACCTAAATAAATGTTCTAAAATTAATCTGATTAATTTGGACAACCTGTTAGGTTCCCAGTAATATTGATTGCATAATAACTTGTCACTAAAAATTAGTCTTTTATGTATTTTCTGAACCGACTTAGACTAAATATTTTTAGGGTGCTTAAAACATTTTTTGATTATTCTTTGCCATAAATTCTGCAATGAATCAATATTTAGTGGAGGCCAACTTTGGGCGTATATGGCTCATTATGACTATATTTGTACCCTCAGCCCCGAGCTCAATCTCTGGTTCATTTTGACCATATATGGAGTCATGACGGGGAAATCTATATTTGATAATTTGTCCCTATGATTTTCCTATATCCAATTAGGTTTATGATTCTTCCTAAAAAGAATTGTTGGCGACTTCTTTCAATACAAAACAATTTTCAATAAAACCTTAACAGTGGGGTAGTCAAATCTAATACGCGCTCACACCGCGTAGGCGAAATTAAAACACACCTACACCATGATTAACTTTTTTTTATTATTATATATACATGTGGAAAATAAAGCGTTGTTTAGGTTTAAACCTCATATACTTCAAGTGGAAGTATAGTCCCTAGTGAGTCGCAGCCTGTGGTACCCAAGTTTTTACTGTCTTAATTAACGGTGTGAATCCCACAAAGGTCTTTCATCGGACTATGAGTTTTAGAAAACTTTGAAGTCGTCATCCTATTAATATCTGAATAGGGACAGATTTATTTAATAAATCGTATTAAAATCAATTTCAAGAAATATCATTTAAAACGATGTTGAGTTCATATTGATAAGGCTTTTTGAAAATTGGTTCTTCATACCATGAGATAGGGTTCGGGGTTAAGGTTAAGAGGTGCGAACATCTGGAGCTCGTCACCTCTTCTGTTCAACATAACGGGCTCTTACTAAATGCGTTATTTTCCATTTTCAAGTAATTATGGCCATTCAAAAGAAAGAAAATCACATAATAATTTGCACATATACACATTAATCATTTTTAAGTGGGCCAATTTATCATTTATACATGGTAGGCTTAAGCACTAAAGTTGCACTACGTACCAATCATTGCGGGATTGGAATCCACTCATGGATCATAACCGTCGTAGTTCGATCTTATGTCTCACCCTAAGTGGCCAATTCCATTGAGGAAGAAAAGGAAAGGAAAATAGATTATGAATAACTCACCTTGTAGAATTTGACAAATCTATTAGGAATATGGTAATCAAACCAATTAGTGATTGAAATGAGGTTAAGATAATCACTTTAATTAGTGATTAAATATGAAGGAGGATCAAGATAATCATGTTAATTAGTGATTAAAAATAGAGGTTAAGATAATCACCCTAATTAGTGACTAAACTTAAGAAGAAAGATAATCACCTTGATTAGTGATTAAAAATGGTTTTAAGATAATCACTGTAATTAGTGATTAAATAGGAAAGGTTAAAGTAATCACCCTAATTAGTGATTAAATAGGAAAGGTTAATGTAATCACCCTAATTAGTGATTAACCAAGGTTTAAGATAACCACCCTAATTAGAGATTAAATATGAGTTTGAGTTAATCACCCTAATTAGCGGTTAACCAATGATTGGAGATAATCACCCTAATTAGTGATTAAATGAAAAGTTTGAGTTAACAACCCTAATTAGCGATTAATCAAGGATTGGAGATAATCACCCTAATTAGCGATTAATCAAGGATTGGAGATAATCACCCTAATTAGTGATTAAATGAAAAGTTTGAGTTAATCGCCCTAATTAGCTATTAATCGAGGATTGAAATGACCACCTTAATTAGTGATCACGTTTATAATTTTCAAGAGTTCATAGGAAAGAGATATGCTTCCTAATTAAAGGCTTTTGGATGGATGAGGAATAATCTTAATTGAAGATTATTCAGTCATTTTAAGAATAATGATCAATTTGAGATCGGATTTGGACATTGTGTTTGGCTAATTGGAATTTGGCCATAAAGTGAGACACGTGAAACGACCTAAAATCAATTCGGAGATCATAATTACCAATCTAATTATGTCAAATTACATGATTGATCCATTTGAAGGTGAAGAACAAATTTAAAAAGGTAAGATGGATCATGATACAATTTAACTTAGTTATATTTGCGATTTTTCCTCTTAATTGAGATTGGGTCATTGAATTCATATAGTAAGATATATACTGGGCCCAACATGCAATATTTGTAAGATTGGTTGTTCATTTTATTAAAAATAATTGTGGAATTATTTATGAATATTATGCATAAACATCTCCATATTTTTTCATTGATGAGTGATGTAATAATTATTTACAAAGTAACTATTATTACAACAATATGTACCGATTCTATGATCTATACAAGTCTTCAATCTTGATCTTCACCATGAGACTCCTTGATCTTCATCCTCTTGAATGGGCTTTGGAATTCGTGCTTATTTGTAAACTTGTGAAAATTAGAGATTAATTAACCTCTTTGATTTTGATTTTTTATGACAATTTTTATTGATTTTTATTTTTGCATAATAAAAATGAATCATTTTAAGATAAACTTAAATTTTCATGATTTTCCATTAACATTTTCGTATAAAAAGAAAATATTTTTTGTGAAACTTGAGTTAATCACTTTATTTCATTTTTCATACTGCACTTTTGTTCTTGTACTGCTGACTTGTAAAATTCGTAACTTTATGTACAAATCATTAAATTGAGCATGTGATACACCTATGGATAGGTCAGTGAGTTCTTTATATTGTGTCAAAATTTCACAAGCTTTTATGACAACTCAAATTATGGTGAATTTTATGCTAAAACTGGTCAAAACAGGACCTTTATCAAATGTGTTCTTTGAAAACCAACATATTGAACTTAGTTTGAAATGAATTTTGGTATGCACATTATAGACACTTTGAAGGACTAGAGTGGAAATTTTCACTTGAATTGGACATTTTTAAGACCCTTTTTTATTTTTTTTCTTAATTGAATTGAAAATCAACGTTCTGGAATTTAGTGATTTGTATGAATGTTTTTGTAAAAATGATATAAATTTGTATAAAATTCATATGAATATGATTGTTATGTTTTAGGAAAGCTACTGATGTCTACTTTAAAACTGACCATAATTACAACATCACATTTTTTTATGGAGATGTTTATGCACAACTTTACTTGAATTTTTTTTATGAAAACATTTTTTTGGTGAACAACAACTTGATTAACAAAAATCACATAAGCACATATTTTTTATGAGTCACCCTATTAGAGTTGACTATTCTAGGTGGGGTGATTTATGGTTGGGAACCTATTAGGACTTTCACATACCCAAATCACTCCAAAAATTAAAAATGATAAGAGGAAACAAAGAGATAGTTAGTATGTGATTAATAAGATAATTAAGAAAAATAACAAGAACTTTAACTTTACCGCTAACTCAATTATGCACTTCCTTTTGCAATGTTTTCTACCTTTTTGTGATTTTCTTAATTTCTAAGTGAGTTTCTAAATCCACTTAATTAATAACTTAAACCCTTTTTTGTGTTTTTCTTTTGATGAACTTCTTACTTACTAATTATAACTTTTGCTTTATTTTTTGAATGAGATTTTTTTAGAGGGAGAAATTAGGGAGAAGGAGAGTAGTATTGATATTTCTTAGCTGTGAGAAGTTGTGAAGTTGAGTTGTTTTTTGTTGAAGTAAAAAAGGGGAGTATTTATAGGGAAATGAGGTGATGAATTAGGGTTTGGAGAAGGTAGAAAATCAGATTTTTCACCCAAAAATCTGATTTTTAACATCCCATATTATCTTAATGACATCGCACCAATGACATCACCTTAATGACATCACAAAATCCCCTCAAATCTTCCTACATCAAATTTATTGGAAATACCAATATTCTTATTCTCTTTAGATTTAATTTTGATCTTTACACTAATGAGGCAAAATCCGAGTGTTATCTCGTCCTAAATACATCCTAGTACATAGAAATGCATCGAAAAACATGAAGAAAAAGCTGACTGAGCAACTGCGCGTAGCGCAAGAACCTGCGCTAGATACAGCATTGTGCGATTGGCGCACGGGCATGTGTCTGGTGCACGATGCTGTTGTGCGCTGGGCGCATGATCATTCGTCTAGCGCATGATCATGTGCCTGGCGCACAGCTCGAATCTTCCGAAAAAATTCGAATTCTTGGCTCTTACACTTTGGATTTGATTCCGATTCTTATTCTTTTTCATGATTCTTATTCCTTAACTAATGGATAAAAGGATGTGATTGTGGTTAAATAATATATTCTTATTCTTTATCTGATGAACAATGACTTGACCATCAAGAAAACTGATTTCTACCGATTTTGGGAGACGATTAAAATTCCGGCGCATAATTGCGACTCGTTTTTATGTTTTTCGAAAAACTAACTTAAAACAATTAAAGAAAACCCGTCAAATTAGTAAAGACGGGCATATTTATACTACAAATCATTTTATTAAACCGGTGGCTGTAGTTATTGACTACGACTTAAGGAAAATTATATTTATAAGCCGGAATTGTATGACTAAAACGCAAAAAAAAAAAAAACCATACGACGGAATGAAACTCGTGCTCCGGGACGAAACATGCATTTGACGAGGCGCGCTCCACAATACTTAACGGCTTTCGTTATTTTTATTTCTTTTCAAATTTTATACACACACTAGCGGAAAAAAACCTTATCTGACACAATAAAACTGATCCGGTTCTCTCAAAATCGAATCAGTAAATCGACCAAAATATGGGCGCTAAATTTTGGGTCAATTAACTGATGCGTTTGGGAGGAAAACCGGATCAATTTTGATTAATGGATTCGGTTCATCCCAACCGAATCAGTTATGGCCGAAAATGAACAGCCCAAAATAAACGGCCCAGCGATAACATCTCGCTTCACTTACCAGACCCCTCTCCTCTCTCATTTCACCCTCCCAGACCCGTCTCCTCTCACTATCTCTCCTTGACACTCCACTGCCTTTCATCTCTTCACCGCCATCAATACCCAGCAGCAATAAAAGCTCCACTTTACTCACCTTACTTCCTTCTTCCTCTCCATTTTCTCTCTCCTCCATTTTCCTCTCTCCTCTCTTTCTTTTTCTCTCTCCTCCATACCTGCGATTTTTCAGTTCTCGTCGTCTCAGGTCTCTTGCCGCACTTCGTGGATTGTACTGCGGAAAATCCTGCATTCAGTGCACCAATTTCGAAGCTAGGGTTTAAATTTTAACAATTTCGCTTGCGCAAACCCTAAAATTAATGGAGATTTTGGAATTTGTTTATTGTCGGTGGAGACTTTATTGGAATACTGGATGTTTGAGTGCGCCATTGTTGGAATGTTTAAGATGATAGTTTTGTTGCAATTGTTGTGTTGCTACTACTACTGTGGAGTGTGGTGTGTGGTAGAAGAGTCTTCGCTACTCCGCTGCTTCGATGCCTTCTCCTCCTCAACCAACGCGACGCCAACCACAAGAACCAACATCGAGCAACAGATAAGAGCAAGATTGGAATCGCTCCGTCGCCGTCGAGGTTTTCAGCCATTGATCTCTCCCTTCTCGATTTCACTATCGTACGGTTTTCTCTCTCTTCTTCTCTAAATTCTTGACTTGTGAGTTTTTGTAGTGTGAGAATTAAATTCTAGGGTTTATGTTTCGTGTTTGAGTAATCATGAACTGATTAATTTTCTGAATTGCTTTGTTGGAGGCATTTTTTTATCTTAATCTCTTAGAGTTTATACTGATATTACTAGTACTTCGAATTTGACCCTTTTTCAGTTCATGTGAGTTGTTTATAGAATTATGGTGGATTGTTGAATGTTATTGATGGGTTTATGTGATGCATCTGTCAATATTGGATTTTTATGATATGATAGTATGTCCTTAGAACTATGACTGTGATTTGTTAATGTTGCTTCTACGAGTCTAGAGATTCCAAATAATCTTGCTGAATCTAATAATCTTCTGCATTGACCACTGTGACATAGTTTAGTAGGTGCTTGTTGATTTTCAAAAGGCACAATGACTAACTGTTACGCTCTCTCAGCTTGCTACCTTGTTTCATGACAAATTATATTAGATTTATGAGCAGATGTACTTGTACTCAATCCCCTTGCTGTTTTAACCCCTTGAATTTGATAATCTTATAAATTTGGTGCTTTGATACTTACTTTGTGCTGTACTGTTGTTCTGTGTTCTGACCTTGAATTCTTCTCCAATGCACTGCAGAATGAAGCCCAAGTTAGAACTCCCTGATATATTTCAACATTTTTTTTTTTCAACTTTTAAAAATGCTATATTTATATAATTTATTGAATTAGAAATTTTACATTTTCTAGTTCTTGGAGGGAATGTTTATGCCAACATCTAAAAAGCTTTTCGAGCTCTTGGAGGGAATTTTGGTTTTAAGCCCTTCCTGATTAGGGGATCGAATTATGTACACCAATGTTAAGCAAAATGTAGCTTTAAGCTAGAAATCTGTAAGGCTTCATTGCTTGTAGTCTCCATTTTGATGCTTATATGTGTTGTTTTTGTTGTGATCTTATAAAGGTTGCTTCTCCTCGGATGTTAGTAGTTCCTTTTATGCATTTTTGTTTGTTGTCATGGGTTTGGGGAGGGGGATAGAGGGGGTTTTCAGTTTCTATCTTTTGTGCTTTGTACTCCTAGACTCGTCAGGTTGACCTTGTATTCTCTCTGTCGGGCATTCCCAAGTTATAATCTCACGACCCGTCCTGAACAGAAATGGAATGGACCTTGTAAATTTTAAGAAATGATGTTTTGAAATGAAAAATGGAAATGAGGGATGGAGAAATGGAAATGGAGATGAGAAATGAGGATGAAAGTGGAAATGGGAATGGGAAGTGGTTAGAGATGGGTATGATTACGGTTATGATGGCGACATGGGCCTAACTATATGCATACACAGATATGGACTGGACTAGACTGGACTAGACTTTGAACTTGCAAACAGACTAGACACAAAAGGATTGCCTATGCTAGCTTCGCTAGACTTAGGAAGGAATTGGCTTCGCCAGACTTGATGATTTGGGGTTTGATGGATCTAAGATGGACTAGCTTCGCTAGATTTAAAGGTTTTGGGGCCATTATGGACTTAGGGTAGACTAGCTTTGCTAGACTCGAGGATTTGGACTGCTATAGATGTAAGGTAGGAGTAGCTTCGCTAAACTCGGAGGGTGCCTTTATAGGCTTAGGGGTGACTAGCTTCGCTAGGTCTAAAGGGTGCCATTATGGTCTTAAAGGGCGACTAGCTTCGCTAGGTCAATGGGTGTCGTTTATGGTCTTAAGGATGACTAGCTTCGTTAGGTCAAAGGGTGCCGTTATTGTCGTAAGGATGAGTAGCTTCGCTAGGTAAAGGGGTGCCATTATGGTCTATAGGATAAGTAGCTTCGCTAGGTCAAGGGGTGCCTTTATGGTCTTGAGGATGACTAGCTTCGCTAAGTCAAAGGGTGTCGTTATGGTCTTAAGGATGACTAGCTTCGCTAAGTCAAAGGGTGTCGTTATGGTCTTAAGGGATGCTAGCTTCGCTAGACTTAATGGTTTGGACTTCGTTCTATATGCGTTTGGAAATGGACTGGATTAGACTTAGGAAATGAGTTGGGCCTTATATGGACATAATTTTGGACTTAGTCCTATATTGGTTTGAAGTTAGACTTGAAAATGCACATGGGCTTGACATTGGAAATGGACTAGGATTGGACTTAGAATGGAATAGACTGGGATTAGACTTAGACTGGGCTTGACATAGACTGGGGTTCACATAAAGATGCAAATGGGCCTAGATTTGACTTGAACTAGACTTATATGGGCCTAAGATGGACTCTAATGCTAGCGGGCCTAATATGAATCCATGGACTCAAAATTAGATGGACCTAATATGAATGCAAAATGGATTCTAATGCATATGGGCCTAGAACAAATGCAAGTGAATTGGATTTGGTTGATTGGATTGAATTGGTGAAGGTGTCTGAACTGGGCTTAGAATTTTCGAAATTCGTTTTTGAAAGGAACCCCTTGTTTTTATATTTTGTTAGGAAAAGATCATGAATTAATTTTAAAGATATTTTTTATTGAATAGGTGGTATGATGATGATTAGTAAATGTTTTCGAAAAAGGTAGAATAGAAAAGGGTGTAGGATTGATTTTGAAAAATGTAAGTTTTTTAAATTGTTGAATATGGTAAGGTAAGATTGATAGGGAAGATTTGTTGAACAGCAGGGAGAAGGTAGACATGCATGATGATTCTAACTCTACCATGACCAAATTTCTAGATGCACCTTTTTTTTTAGGATAGACTCGACCTTGCATGAAAAGGCTTATTTTTATGAACTGGGAGAGAAGATATTGTTTGGTAAAAGATGGAGATAGAATTTGAAAAACATATGAGATAAAGTTTTCGAAATAGATATGAGATGTATTTTCTAAAGAGATAAGAACTAAGAAAAAGATTGGAGGAAATGAGTATTTTTTTTTTTTACAAAAAAGATGCGAATAGAGTGAAGAAAAGAGAAAAAGAAGGTAAAAACAAGGTTAAAGGATAAACGAATTGAGGTGGTAACTATCCAAAGAATTAGGGGACATACAGACAAAGTTGGAGACTAAACTGAACAACAAGCGTTAACTGCACGCAAGTACGCAACAATAACACTTAATGACATATGTGTTGCGTGCAACGCTCAAGCATGACAAGCAAGATGGAGAGGCGCGGTACGCAAGATTAGCGCTGCACGCAGAATCGAGGACTGCGAAGGACGCGGACTTATTGCGTTAGACGCAGAGAGTTGCGTGGAGCGCAAATTAATTAGAGACTCGAGACCTCCTATTTTACTCGTCGCGTAAATTCCTTCGATAGTTTTGACTCGAAAAGTCACCCAATACGAAATAATTAAAGGCACGCACACACAAATATGCACAAATAGGATAATATGCAAAGTTCTCAACCTAAAGTGCAGGTCTACATTTCAACTATGGTCAAGTTTAAGTTAAGTCTGAAAAGGGTCCATGACTATAAGAACGATCCCACGCTTCGTACCCCTGCTTAAAGAGGTGACCACGTGTAAGACGCACTCCAGTTCTCAAGTCAGGAATAAGAGAACAATGCCATGGTTGGGTAGGTTTGCTTATGACTAAGATCCAACACTATCGCTTAGGAAGCTTTTTGGAAGGACAAAGCGCAAACCCCCCGCGGGCGACCTCACACATAGAACATGTGCTAATGAGGCAAGGTAGATTGTCCTTATGGTGGCTTAAACAATAGCCATGCATATGTAAAACTGTAATGTCATTCTAAAGCATAAAAAGAGTATGAATCGTATCTTTCAAGTTTCACCCACTCATTTAAAAAATTTATTTTTTAAAATCCTCCCCAGTGAAGTCGCCAAATTGTAGGCGTGTTTTTATTTCGCCTACGCGGGGTGAGTGCGTATTTGATTTGACTACCCCATTGTTAAGGTTTTATTGAAAATATGTTTTTGAAAGAAGTCGGCAACAATTCTTTAAAGGAAGAATCATAAACATAATTGGATATGGGAAATCGTAGGGACAAATTGTGGGACTTATCCAATGTAGATTTTCCCGTTTAGACTCCATAGATGGTCAAAATGAACCAAAGATTGAGTTCGGTGGTGAGGGTACAAATATGGTCATAGTGAACCAAGTTTACCCATTGCTGGCCTCTATTAAATATCGATTCACAACAAATTTTATGCCAAAGAATAATCATATAATATTTTTAAGCACCCTAAAAATATTTAATCTAGGTTGGTTCAGGTTACACATAAAAGACTAATTTTTTTTAGTGACATGTGATTAAGCAATCATATTACAAGGTACCTAACAGGTTGTCCAAAATAACTGAATTAATTAGAACAATTCTTTAGGTCTTTGATTAGCAATATAACATGTGGGTGATAAAAATATGCAGGACAATCAGAATAATATAAATAAAACAATCAGGCAAGTATATAACAGTGTATTAAAATAAATAAAAAGAAGGAAATATTAGAATATACAGTAGAACGATTATCAATTAAAAATCTACATCATGAAATAAATTGTTAGTAACTTCAAGGCAATAAATATAATTGAATTATTCAAGGATCCTCAGGAATTATACATGTGCGGCTTAGGTTGAAGAGCGCAACGATCTTTAGGCGGAGCAATCGTGGAACCAAGAACGTAGTATGATCAGAAACTGGAAAAAGGAATTGAAGTATTGAAAGTGTTTGACTGTTTGAATATTCGTAATTTAATTTGTAAGTATTAGAGTTCTTGTGTTCGTGAAATAATAAATCGAAAAAGCCCTCCGTATTCGGGAAATCACAAGTATTTATAGGAAAAAGAAGATTGTGCCTCACGCGCTAACCTACGCCTGGCGCAGGCCCACGTGTCAAGCGCACGTCCACGCGTCAGGCGCACATTGGTGTGCCTGACGTGGCTAGCCCAATAAAACTCGTACACGTGTACACGCGTATTTAAAAAGATAATAATAAACTTACGTCTCACACAGGGTCTGCGCCAGGTGCAGGACTCTGTGTGAGTCACAAATCCACGTGTCAGGTGCGGCTAACATGGCTTGGCCAATGTACTGGACGCATTTGGTGCTCTGAGCGTAGCCTCCGCGTCCGGCGCATCTGCCAGCTTTTTTATTCAACATGTCTTTTGAAGATAATTTTCTATCCCTAAAATCCGGAGATTGAATTTTACGGAATAAAAAATCTGATTTATATCTAAAATATTTATCAAAAATAATAAATAAATAGTTGGGCTTTTTAAATACTTTATGGGCTTAAAATAACTAATTATCATGAATAATTAATTTGGGCTTTAGAATAATATTTCAAAACACAAGTTAAACTAATTTTGGGTTGGCTCTTCGGATTGCTCTTCCGTTGGATTGCGCCAACGAATATCGTGGTATGTTTCATCATTGGACCCTTAAATGGGGAGACATGATTATGTGTCTACAGGAACCAACTTAATTCCAAGAGAGAGCCATTCTTGCGCCGACTCATGACGTCGTTGAGATTGTTAATGATCATGTGTTGTCCCAGTTGCCTAGTGAAGAAAGAAATTATCTTAGTTCAGATGGAATTTCAAATGAGGAGGCGAACTTCGGAGTACATGAGATATATTCCACCGAATTCTTGAATACAATCAAATGCTCAGGATTACCAAACAGTAGTATGTGATTAAAGGTTGGGCACCGGTTATGCTGCTCAGGAATATTGACCAAAGTTCTGGGTTGCGTAATGGTACGCGTTTGGTTGTTAAGAGCCTCGGCAATCGCATAGTTGAAGCCGTGGTGATATCTGGAAATAACATAGGCGACAAGGTGTTCATTCCACAAATGACATTAACCCCATCCGATGGAACAAGATTTCCCATCAAGTTTCAGCGGAGACAATTTCCTTTGGTTGTCAGCTTTGCAATGACAATTAATAAAAGCCAAGGACAATCTCTATTTCATGTTGGTTTGTATCTTCCCCGGACAGTTTTCAGCCACGAACAACTTTATGTGGCCGTATCAGGAGTTACCAGCAAAATGAGATTAAAGATTCTAATATATGATAAAGATCGAGGAAACTCGAATATTACCACTAACGTGGTGTACAAGGAAGTGTTTAAAAATGTTTAAGTATCAATAATTATAGTTGCCTTATTTGTTTATTTAATTTTTTTAATGTAATCATATATTTTATTGTTATTTATTTATTTTAAGGCAATACTTTAAGTATATAAGGTTCACCTTAGTAATTTTCTTTCAACTAAGATAACTATTGAATTTGTTACTAAATTCATGATACATTTTTATGTATCCCGATATTATCACGTCTATCTTGTATATTATATAATTTGTTTAATAATCATTGTGAAAAATACTAAGTAAAAAGTTTCCGTGCATATTTTACACGGGTCCACGAACTAGTATTATATATTTCTTAATAAGATGATAATATATTAGGAGAATAAATGTTTAATTAGTTTCCTAATTCTAGTTAAAATCTAAATCTCTTCATATGGTTGTCCTAACCTTTATATAAAAAAGGATTATTAGGATTATCGCTTTGTAAGCACATCAACAGGGTTGATAAGGACAAATATCCTTAGGTTTCTAGTTAGAGCACTTAAACGAGATTCTAAATTACGGTGTGTAAGTTTAGGATTACTATAATTATTACATAATTAATTCGTGATAATTTGGTGGTTTTTTCCAGCCTTCTAGTTACTGAGGGGTATTTTTCATGTTAGATTTGTGTTATCATATTGTATCTTTTACTTTTACTCTTTAAATTTCTTCATTTATTCAGAAAGTCTTGTGTGTAACTGTCACACAGTAACTTATGGTGTAATAAATTAGAAACTACCTCTTCTTTTATAAAAAATAAACTCATATTATATGAAATAAATAACAAAATGACATCAGATTCATGTCATAGTCCATTACAAAGTTATGATGTCTGGTTTTAATACTAGAAATATACAACATAGTAAGAAAGGAGAAATTCTCCTCCTTCAATCCGACCTTTCTAGATCAAACATAACAATCCCTATACTAATACAGTGGAATGATGTTAGTCTTCCTGAAGGTTGGTTTCTCAAAGGAGCTACAGAACCTCAAACGCAATTTCCAGCTCTTCAAGAGCCTAATACCCACTTACAACAAGTAATACAATACTCCGATTTAGTTCCAGATATTCAGATCATTCCTCTGTAGAAAGCCTAGGACGGGTCTCTCACCTTCCTCCTATGAACACCATGCATTATAAACGTCGAATCAATTGTCCTAGAAACAACAATACTGAAAGGCCAAAGTATTATTATGTACGTCATTTTGTGTAGTCCACATCATTTTCATTGGAGTTTGTATGATTATGCACGTGTAAAATTTTGCTACAAAATATGTTATGGTGTAACATGTTACACACAAGACGCATTATCACTTATATTCCTTTTCAATAGCTTCAACTAGTCCTTACACTATGCCCTTAGATCAAGGTTACTTATTGACACAAGATTAGTGAATCTGAAGCTAACTCATCTTTAACAAGAAAAGATAAGAAAGGAAAGTAAGAATAAATCTAAAAGGTGATTACATTATTATAAAAAAAAGGACAACAAAAAGCAAAAGGTGAGTGATTCTGCCTGTTCATAGAACATCGAACAATGCAAAAGATGGGAAGGACTCTCAACCCTCAAGTTTGGGTCTGGCGAGGGGCATCACTTAGCTATGTCTTGCCTTCCATATGTCTATGAGTTATTATGAATATCAACTTAAGGAACATAAGAGGATGTAGAAGGCATCTTGCTATGGAGGAGGTCAAAGATTTTTGTAATCACAATAATATTCATATAATGAAGTTCTGTGAAACTAAGGTGCAATCCCCTCCCTCTGAGGGGAGCAATAAGCTTTGTGGGTTTCAGCATTTTGATTTCCTCCCAACTTTTGGAATGGCTGGTGGGATTTAGCTGATGTGGAAAACATGCTACTAATCCTTATAATATGTCAGTTATCTATAAGTCTGATAGATTTATGGCATGTAATATAAGTATTTTATGTATGAATTGTAGTTTTGTTGCTATTTTTCTCAATGCTCCTCCTAGTCATGCCATAAAGCATTTTTTTGGAAGATTTTATTTCTTATCTTAGGTCGCTAAATAGCCTATTTATTATTTTGGGAGACTTAAATGAAATTAGTTCTCATTTTGATAAGTTGGGTGGATCGAAATTTAGATTTTCTCGTTTAGCTTATATGAATCTATTATTTGATTCAGTTAAGTGTATAGAATTGCCTTTTAAAGGTAATTATTATACTTGGCGGAAAAAAGCACATGGCGCTAATAACATTTTTGTACGTTTAGACAAAGGAATTGTTAGTCTTGATTGGTTGAGTCTATTCCCAACTTCTAAAGTTTATCACCATATAATTTCACTTCGTCCGGTCATTGTCAAGTTTCAATTTCTTTAAATTTGAGTAAGTGTAGGAAAGCTCCTCCTTTCAGATTTAACAAGTTATGGACAACCCAAAAAGATTTTGATTGCTTGATAAAAAAAACTTGGAGTACTCAATTTCAAGGTTCTCATATGTATTGTTTCACTAGGAAGTGTAAGTTTCTTAAACAAAAAGCAAAAATACGGTCAACAACTCGGTTTGGAAATATTTTTAGACAACTTAGGATTGTGGAAGGAAAGTTAAAAGCTATTCAAAGTTCTTTAGTAGATAATGAGAATTCTCCACATTTAATAGCTTCTTAAAATAAATTGTTGACAAAGCAAACTAAATTTATACATTTTCAAGATTTGCATTGGAAGGTTAAAGCTAAATCAAACCATATTAAACTTAGTTATGCTAATACTAAGTACTACCACTCTTGTGCCTCTATTAGAAGAAATCGTAATTTGATCACCTCAATTCAAGATCCTCAAAATAATTCAGTTACTCATCCTAGCCATATTGAAGAATGTATTACCAGTGCTTTTAAACAACGATTTCTAGCAAATCCTTCATGTTCATTTGATGTTAATAAGGATTTTGATTTACTAGATGAAATTATTTCGGAGGAAGATAACTTATATATATGTATGGATGTTACTTTTGATGAAGTAAAAATTACAACATTTGACCTGGCGCCTGATAAAGCGTCTGGGCCAGATGGGTAGCCACCCTTCTTTTTCCAAAAATATTGGTCTTTAGTTGGTAGATCGATTTTCAGAGCTATTAAAGCTTTTTCTTATTCAGGTAAGATTTTAAAGGAGATTAATCATACCTTTATTACCTTAATACCAAAAATAGATAACCCTTCTAATCCTAACCATTTCAGACCTATTAGTCTTTGTTCTATAATTTATAAGATTATTTCTAAAATCATGGCCAATAGGTTAAAAGTAGTTTTGGGTAAGATTATTCATCCTCTACAAGGAGCTTTTGTTCATGAAAGATTAATTCAAGATAATATTCTCCTAGTTCATGAAGTTTTTCATTCTTTTAAAAATAAAAAGGGCTGGAAGGATGGATAGCTTTGAAATTAGATATGGAAAAAGCGTACTATCGTTTAGAGTTGGATTTCATCTTTATTATGTTTGAAAAATTGGGTTTCTGCTCTCGTTGGATAGAGTGGTTAAGACAATGTATTTCTACTGTCTCTTTTTAGTTAATGGCATTCCTGGTGAAACTTTTGTCCCGTCAAGAGGAAGTCGTCAAGGAGACCCATAATCTCCTTATATCTTTATTCCATGTGCCGAAGTATTAGCTCGTCAATTACATCAAGCTAGTACAGTTAGGTCTAAATCTATAGGTGTTAAATTAGGACATTCAAGAGTAAAAATTCCCTTCTTAACTTTTACAGATGATACTATGGTGTTTGCTAAAGCTACTGAGGATAGTTCTTATACTATTAAAAATATTTTAGATAAGTATTGTTCTATGTCAGGTCAACTTGTTAACTTTCACAAGTCTGCATTCCAATGTACGCAAAACGTTTCAGAGTTGGTTTCTGTTACCTTTGCTAATATTCTACAAATGAAGGAATCTTTTTCTTTAGGTAAATATCTTGGTTGTCCAATAATCAATACCAAAGTAACGAATACTACGTTTGCTGATATTCAAGTAAAAGTGTCTTCTCAGTTTACCAAATGGAAAGCTTATTCATTATCTCAGGCAGGTAGGACCATTCTTATCCAATCTAATTTAGTCACAAAAGCTAATTATCAAATGCAAAGTTTTTCCTTGCCACCTACAGTTCTTTCTTCCCTTGACAAATGTTATAGAAATTTCTTTTGGAATAAAGCCTCAGATGCTAAGTCTCCAAACTTGATTGGGTGGGATAAGATTTGTAGACCTAAAAAATTTGGAGGTTTGGGACTTATAAAAGCTAAATCTACTAACATTGCCCTCTACTTTAAGCTTCTTTGGAAGATTTTAGATTCTCTTGAAAATGTTTTGGGGCCTCTCCCCCGATGGAAATTATTCAAGTCAGGTGTTGAGCTTCTTCAACGTATAAACTAGCAGTCGTCTGAGCCTACAGTTTTTCATTGGATTTGGAAATTGAAAGTTCCCCCAAAAAATAAATTTTTTATTTGGAAAATTAGTCAAAATGGTCTTCCTACAAAGAAAAGGTTGGAATTAAGTCATGTTTTCCTCCCTTCGGAGTATGTCTTTTGTAATTATCACTCCGAGGATTCTTCACATCTTTTTCTAGTTGTCCTTTTGTTATAAATGTGTTTGAGGATCTCAATAGTCATATGAATTGAGTGTCCCTCCTATTATTGTGAATGACTAGTCCTTTGTTGAACATTTGTTAAATCTGAAATCTTGTTTCTCGACATCCCAAATTGAGATTTTTGTTATTACTTGGAGGTTCATTTGGTATAATCATAATGGTGTGATTTTTCATCAAGAAAATCGTTCTCCAGCTAAAGTGAGTGCTATGATTAGAGCTTATTTGCATAAGATCAGGAGTCATGGAGCCACAATTGATGATATTGATGGTCATTTCTCTTTGCAGTCTATTCAGAAGGGATCGGGTTATTTGGTGCCCTCCTTCTACCAGTTATTGTAAAGTCAACTTTGATGGCTCAAAACTTCCAAATGGTCAAGCCTCCTTTGGGTTTGTTATTCGTGACTCATAAGGAAAAGTTTTGTTATGTGTGCTGGTGCTTTAGATTCGTTGGCTTCTATTCTTGTTGCTGAAGCTAGGGGCTTAAGAGAAGGGATTAGAGGGGCTATTTCCTTGGGCATTAGAATTGTTATTATTGAGGGTGATAATTTGGCGGTTATCCAGCCTACTAAAAAATTTTGGAAGATTCCTTGGGCTATTAACGCTATTATTTTAGATGCAGGTGAAGATTTGAAGCACTTTGTGGATGTCCAGATTCGTCATGTTTTTCGGGAGGCTAATGCTACTGCAGATTGGATAGTTCATCGCGGTCACACGACGTCTAATATTACTTATTGGTTTGATGTTCTTGATTTCCCTTTCGCTGTAATCATCCGCAAGGATGCTTTAGGGTGGCCCATTTCTTGGGAACCACCCTAGTTGTTTCTTTCCTTTCTAAAAATAAAAAGAACATCGTGGTATATGCTTTATTCCTTTCTTTCATATATAACTAGTTTTAGAGCTGACACTTTCTTGTTTCTTGTTCAACACTATATTAGGTTAAGATGAGTTGACAGCTTCAACCTAATGCACTTAAAATAAGTTGGTTAGTGTAGACACATAATCGTGTCTTCTCATTTAAGGATCCAATGATTAAACATACCGCGGTCTTAATTGGTTCGACCCAAGGGGAGATCAGTCCGAATAGCCAGGCCTAAAACTGTTTTTAAAGCATAGAGCCTATTTATTTGTATTAAAGATCCAAAATCCAATTCTAAAGCCCAAGTAATTATTGCTGATAATTAATTGTATTTCGAGTCCACAAATTAAATATTTTGAGCCCAATCCTTTGAAAAGCCCAATTAATTATTTTCCTTTGAAAAGCCCAATTAAATATTCATAATAATTAATTGTATTTTTTACTATTTTAATAAATATTTTCATGTAAAGGAATTTTAAGTTGAAATCAGATTTTATCTCGTAAAATAGCTAGTTTTCGAATTTAAAGATAAAAGATAAAAAGAATATTTAGCAAACCGCGTTAAAAAAAAGGCTGGCCAGATTAGTGATTCGTCTACTTTGCACAAGACATGTGGCTTTGCGCGTCACGCACAGCCGTGCGTCCAGCGCACTGCACTTTCTTATCTTTTTTTTAAAAAAAAAAAACTCATATAAATATGCTAATGATTTTCAAATCTAAGACATTCTTTACATCCGAATACTTGCGATCTCTCAAGCGAAAGTACTCTCATACTTCATACTTTACTCTCGTATTCAAACACACAGACACATAAACACATACTTGCAAACACATAAACACATACTTTTCCTTTGATCGATCTTCACAGATATTCGTTGAAAGGCTTCACAATTGCTCCTCCAAAAGGTTGTTATTCCTTCAGACCAAACCACGCCGGTATATTTCTAAGGGCCCTTAAATTTATTTTTTATTTATTTTATTGAAGTTACTAGCGATATCTTTCATGATGCAGATCTTTAATAAAAAAATCGTTCTTTTGTACATTATATCTCTACTCATTCTTATTTTCTTATATATTGTTATGATTGTCCTGCTTATGCTTTCATCACACACATGTTATTACTGCTAATCAAGACCTAAGAAATTGTTCTAACGCCTTATCAGATAATTTGGACAACCTATTAGGAACCTAGTAATTTTGATTGCTCAACAAAGTATCGCTAAATGGCAGTCTTTTTATGTGTTCAATAAACCGATCTAGACTAATATTTTTAGGGTGCTTGAAAATATTATTTGGTTGTTCTTTGGCATAATCTTTTATATGAATAGATATTTAGTAGAGGCCAACAATAGGCGAACATGGTTCCTGATCGTGTTCGTACCTTCACTTCCGCACTCAATTTTTGGTTCATGACCATTAATAAAGTTATGACGGGGAAATCTACATTAGATAAGTCCCAAAGTTTTCCCTAAGGTTTCCCAATATCCAATTAGGTTGATGAGTCTTCCTCTAAAGACTTGTTGGCGACTCGAAGACATTTTTAATAAACCTTTACAATAGGATAGTCAAATACGTGCTCACACCGCGTATGCGAATAATATCACGCCTATAATTTGGCAAATTCACTGGGGAAGATTTTTTAAAAAATCATTATTTTAAATGAGTGGGTGAAACTTGAAAAATACTATTCATTCTCTATTTATGCTCTAGAATGACATATTGTTTTGCATATGCATGGCTACTGATTAAGCCACTATAAGGACAATCTTCCTTGCCTCATTAACGTGTGTTCTATGCGTGAGTCCACCCCTGGGGGTTTGTGCTTTGTCCTTCCGAAAGCTTTCTGAGCGATAGTGTTAGATCTTAGTTATAAGCAAGCCCACCCAACCATGGCATTGTTCTCTTGTTCCTAACTTGATAACTAGAGTGCGTCTTACACGTGGCCAACTTTTTAACCAAAGGTACGAAACGTGGGATCAATCTCTTAGTCATGGACCCTTTTAAACCTTAACCTGATCATATTTGAAACGTAGAACTGGACGTTTAGGTTAAGAACTTTTGCATCCATGTTATATGACATTTGCTTCTGACAACGATTTTTGCCTGTAATTAATTTGTCAAAACCTTAATGTGTACTGCACCTAAAATCGCATCTAAAAAGATCGTCAAAATTGACCAAACCTTCACCAAAATAACAATATGCATGCCGGGGGCAGTGCGCTGAACGCACCGCCCCTGCACCATACACAAAGGACTCGTGCCACATGCACAACTAAGCTCCAAACGCACACGGTGAGCCTGGCGCGTAGCTTTGCGTTGAGCGCAACATTGTTGCGTGGCGCACAGCTTTGCACCGAGCGCAACATTATTGCGTGGCGCAACCTTTGCGTCTCATGCCATTGTCAATTTGGCTATCGTTTATGTCAATAAAGTCTATCAATAATTCCGTCATAATGTGTTGTTCGTCGTCACATCCCGAAACTATGTAGAATTAACCAAAACCTTGCCTAAATCGTCAAATAGCATGCTTGGGAGCAGTGCGCCAAACGCATTAAGTTGCGCCTTGCGCAGCGCTCTTGCGCCACATGCACAGGTTGTGTGCCACGCGCACATTGTTGCCAGGCGCGCATCCTGTGCATCTCATGTTTTTGTCGATTTAGTCGTCGTAATGGTCAATTCTGTATTTTTTCCGTCTGCGTTCATGTAGAGTCATGATTGTTCTTACAGTCTTTTTGACAAAAATCAATCTCACCTAATTCTAAAACATAAAAATCAATCTTTCTCTTTTTTTGAGTCCTATCACTATCGAGTCTCATTTATATGAACGATCATATAATTTAGGGTCATCCATCTCTTCTTTTCTATCTCTATCTTAATCATCTTTTGAAGTACATCATTTAGGATTCTTTTTAGTGTCCATCTTGTTGTCGAAGTCTCATCCATTTGGGAATTCTAACTCTATTATCTCGCACATATGTCTAGGTTCATCTAGTTTCACTCTATTTAGTGTTTTTAACCTCATCTAACTTTGTTCATGTTAGGAGTTTCAACCCCGTCTAGGTTCACCCATCTAAGAAGTCTAAAGTCGTTAGAGTTCTCACCATCTTAGGAGAATAAGATTCATATAAGTCCATGCATAATAGGAGTCTAAATTCGTTAGAGTTTTGTTCATCTTAGGAGTCTAGAATCCATAGAAATCCATGCATAGTAGGAGTGTAAAACCATTATAATTCGGTTTATATTAGGATTTATTATAAGTCCACTAGAGTTTCATGCATGTTAGGAGTTTAACATCCTTAAACGTTCATTAGAAGTCTTTCGAGTCTAAAATCCGAAAGTCCATAGGATTTTGTGTCTACTAGAACTGCATTCATACTAGAATCCCATTGCATTGCATAGTCCATCATTCATACACTTTATGCATAACTAGAGTCCATAGGAGTTTCATTGCATATAACTCTGCATTTCATTTCATGCATTCCGCATCTAGTAGTCCCGAACTACAAGCGATCTGATTCCCTCTTTTGGGATATATAGGCAGCCTTTACAAGTTAGAATGCATAGATTGATTCATGCATACATGAATTATGTGTAGGTGCATCCAAAAGAGTCATGCATACATGTGTTTGGTCTAGGTGCATTAAAAACAAAAAAAATTAAACATCCGAAAAAAATCATTCATGTATACTAGGGGTAGTTTAGCCATTATTACATCAAAAAAAAAAATTATTCATTTAGGATACGCTAACTTGTTCCTACAAGCTCAACTTTTAAATAAAAATTGTTTTTAAATATACATTTTTTATTCCATTTCTCTCTCACTCTCAACCATCACTCCATTTCTATTCTCCAACTTGATGATCCATTGTAGGAAATATGCAACATATCAAGCACTCTTCAAGAACAAATTAATTAGATGGAAAGTATACTAGTAGATCTTGTAGCACGTGTCGCCGGACTAGAGGAAAACCACACTGTTCTTCAAGAAAATTGTAGTGCAGATTACAAGGAATTAGATAGTTTTGGTGCAATAGCGACTGACCAACAAAGGATCAATGAGCTGCATGACATCACACAACACAGTTCACTGATAAATCCTTCCATCAAATCAGTCTCGTAAAGCTCGACTCTTTTCAGAGGAGGCAAAAGAATTATTGATGATTCACCCAACATCCAAACATCTATGAAAGCAAAGAAAACTTGTACTCCAATAGAGATACCTTCTAAACATACACTTGCTCTTACCAGACCTAAGAGAAAGCCTAAAAGAGAATTTACACCCCTAGATATGAGCTCCGAGCCTATGACGTTGTATTTGAATACCTTCATTGTAGAAACTTGCTAAATCCTATAGGACGCACTCCAGATCCTAAGGAAGAAAAAAGGACCAAATTGGGACAAAAACGCCTATTGCAAGTACCATGGAGGAAATGGACATAGAACTAACGATTGCTATAGGTTGAAGCACATTATCCAGGACATAAGATGGACAGCTTCCAATTCTCTCAAACAAGACCCTAAAAAAGATAGATGTCGCTCTAGTAGGTAAAGGTGTTGACATGGGTACAAAAGATTTGTTAAAACCCCGATGGGAAAAAATGACCTTCAACCTACTAAAAATAACCTATACTCAGATTTTTCACCAACTCTGGGCTAAAAGGAGTGATTTCCCCCAATTGGACCATTAGAAGAGCCACCTAAAGAGAAAAGAAATCCAATATGCGATAAAGACTCCTATTGCGAATACCATAGAGGGAGAGCACAGACTGAAAGGTGTATGGGCCTTAAGGCAATTATCCAAGATATGATTGATGACAAAAGACTTCAATTGCTATTAAATCCAGACTACGCAGACATATCTCCATCCCCAATAGCATATACTTCCTCCGTTCTTTTTCTATTGCAACATTTGATTTGGGCACGGTTTTTAAGGAAATGAAAATGGTGGATAGTTTAGCATAAAGGTACCCCTTTAATTAACTAGAGGTAGAGATAAATAAATCCTAAATAACGTAAAAATAACTTTATGAGACAATTTGAGTAATTAATAATGGTTTTAATAAGATAAAGTAAGGGCAATATTCTCAACTGTAGTTGCTTTTTTACCAAAAGAGAAATTGTTGCAAAAGATGTGAAACTACCCAAAGTGGTAATTGTTGCAATAAAAAAAACAGAGGAAGTATTCACTAAGATATTTGGACTCGCTTAGGTCCAACCAGCATGGAAAAAATATAAACTTCCTCTGTTTTTATTTAAAAAGAGATCTCAGGAAGACCAAAGCAACGAAATCATCTCGCCACCCGATGTAGGAGTCTAGACTTAAGATTTCATTTTCTGCCTCTTTCTTTTATCTGCCCAGTCTAATGTAGGTATTCCTTTTTATTGCATGTACTCCTAAATTTCTATCCCAAAACCGCAGCAATAGGCCTGCATTTTATTTTAAAAATACCTATTGTTGCGGTTTTGGCTAGAAACCGCAGCAATAGATTGCCCTATTGCTGCGGTTAAAAACCGCATCAATAGGATTTAACTATTGTTGCGCCCTTATTTGCAGCGCGGCTAAATCCGCAGCAATAGGCCCTTTAAAACCACAGCAATAAGCAATTATTCTACTAGTGTCTCCCCATTTAAGGACCCAATGATGAAACATACCGCGGCCTTAATTGGTCCGACCCAAGAGCAGAGCAGTCTGAATAGCCAGGCCCAAAACTATTTTTGAAGCATAAAGCTTATTTATTTGTGTTAAAGATCCAAAATCGAATTATAAACCCCAATTAATTGTATTTCGAGTCAACCAATTAAATATTTTGAGCCAAATCCTTTGAAAAGCCCAATTAATTATTTTCCTTTGAAAAGCCCAATTAATTATTCATGATAATTAATTGTATTTATTTATTATTTTGTTAAATAGTTTCAGAAAAAATAAATATTTTCACGTAAAGGAATTTTAAGTTCAAATCAGATGTTATCTCGCAAAAAAAACTGGTTTTTGAATTTAAATATAAAAGATAAAAATAATCTTTAGAAAACCACATTAAACAAAAAAGGCTAGCTAGATTAGTGATGCGTCTGGTGCAGGTTGTGCGCTTGGCACATGGGCTGGATTGCGCTCAGCGCACCACTTTACGTGTGACACGTGGCTTCGCACAGCCGTGCGTCCAACGCAATCTTTTGCGCAGAGCGCACTGCACTTTCTTGTTCTTTTTTAATATTTTCTAAGACACTCTTTACATCCGTATACTTGCGATCTCTCAACGCGAAAATACTCTCATACTTCATACTTCATACTTTCATATTCAAACAAACAAACACATAAACATATACTTACAAACACATAAACACATACTTGCAAACACATCAACACATACTTTTACTTTGATCGATCTTCACATATTTTAGTTGAAAGGCTTCACCATTGCTCCTCTCGAAGGTTGTTTTTCCCTCAAATCCAAAGCACACAGGTATATTCCTGATGGTCCTGAAATCATTCTAAATTATTTTATTGAAGTTACTAACGATTTCTTTTATGATATAGATCTTTATTAAAAAAATCGTTCTTTTGTATATTCTAATCTCTACTCTTTCTTATTTTCTTATATATTGTTATGATATTATACTTTCATCAAGCACATGTTAGTGTTGCAAATCAAGACCTAAAAAATTATTCTAACGCCTAATCAGATAATTGGGACAACCTATTAGGAACCCAGTAATTTTGATTGCTTAATAAAGTATCACTTAACATTACCCCTTTTATATGTTTAATAAACCAATCTAGACTAATATTTTTAGGGTGCTTGGTAATATTATTTGGTTGTCCTTTGGCATAATATTTTATATGAATTGATATTTAGTAGAGGCCAGCAATAGGCGAACATGGTTCCTGATCGTGTTCGTACCTTCACGCCCGCACTCAATTATTGGTTCATGACCATTAATGAAGTTGACGGGGAAATCTACATTGGATAAGTCCCATAGTTGTCCCTAAGGTTTCCCAATATCCAAATAGGTTGATGAGTCTTCCTCTAAAAGCTTGTTGGCGACTTTGAAATCATTTTTAATAAACCTTTACAATATGGTAGTCAAATACACACTCACACTGCGTAGGCATATAAAATCTAGCCTACAATTAGGGTTTGAGATTTCAACCCATACAACTAACAAGTTTAATCAAATGAGTCAAGTTAGGATTAACATTTTCAACCCCAAAATAACGTATTTTGATCTATCTAACTCATTAACATTGAAAAACACCAAAACATTATATTGATATATGTCCATTTTGTCAAAAAATTATAAAGGAACTCCAGGAAACATGCTTACTTTTTTTTCCAGTTAATTAGCTTTTGAAAGAACAATAGTTATAATGAGATGGGTTAACAGAACATACAATAATACGTAAAATACTCTCTCTATCTCATATTAGTCCGAACACTTATCATGACACGTACTTTTAGGAGATAAATTGTTGAGTGGTTATCAATTGTTATTTTCTTCAAAAGTTAATGTTGATGTGATTGGAATTAGTGGGTTATTATTTTATTGAAAATAAGAGTGTTGTGAGAGAAAGGAAGTTTGAGAGAAGTATTAAAGGATTAGTGGGACCTTTTCCAAAATAGAAGTGTTCAAGCTATTCGGTGACCTATGAAAATGAATGTTTTTAGACTAATTCGGGATAGGGGAGTAAATATTACTAGTTGAATAAATAGGTTGTGTAAGGTCTTTGGGCTGAGTTTTCTAACTTGTTTTGTGCAGTCGGTTTGAGTCAAGAAATTTGTAACTCGTTCATCACCAATCGGAACACAAACTCAACCCAAACCAACTTGTAAACCAGCTTTATTAGTAAACATAATCATGTTTAATACCAATTCTCACCAAGAGAGAAAAAAATCAAAATAGGAAAAAAAGAGTTTTTAATAAGTTAAATTTTAGGAAGTTCATCATTTCTCCAATAATCAGACTAAGGTGTTCTTGCATGTAGCAAAACTACCGAACATGTTGAAAAATTCTCAATGGTGACCTCGAACTCTTCAAATTTCCCATTGGTGACCTTTAGTTTTTTTTATTACCATTGGTAACCCTCAATTATTGCTCTAGCTCCAAATGTGACCTTATAAAGCAAAAAACCATTAATTCCATTAGCTTTCCGTTAGAACTAATGTCTGGCACACAAACTAATGTGCTTCCGGTCATTTTTTGTCCATTTTGATGTCAAATTTGTCCTTTAAGGGCCAAAATGATACTCAATTTCTTAGCCGATTAATTTTTAGCCATGAAAGCCATTTTAGATTTTAAATTTGACCTTTAAGGGCTATAATGAGCCCCAAAACTTTAACCGAGCAATATTTGCGGCATGCAAACCTATACAATTTTCAAACACGTAAATCGAGACATTTATTCTTATCAAAAGTCAACAAAAGTAACGATTTTTTACACTATACGGTCGCATTTGGGAATAAAACAATGATTGAGGGTTACCAGTGGGAAAAAAAAACTTAGGGTCACTAATGGGAAACTCAAAAAGTTCGAGGTCACCATCGGCAATTTCCCAAGTTTAAATTGATTCAAATGCATAAAAATGATGACTACATGTGTGCCATGGAAGCTTGTATCTCTTCAAGTGTCTTCCCCTTTGTCTCGGGCATTAACATGGTGACGAGGAGGACAGCAAAAGCATTAAATGCTGCATATATGAAAAATATACCTGAATTGAAAGAAAATTGTAATGGCCATTACTTTTTAATATTTCCTCATTTAGATGAAAATATAAACCTTACTTGGTTGATCAAAATTTTATTACAAAATTTACCTGCACAACTCCACATGAACATGAAGTTGAAAGTATACGTAAGCAACCATGCAAGAACCCAGTGTACAAGATTCACTAGACTTCCAGCCACTCCTTTAACATGAAGAGGGAATATCTGCCATAAGAAGAGAATGAAAAGATCTCGATTTCTCTAAGAAAAATCACTGTACAACATGGACTATGCGATGGGTTATTCACACTTTTTTTTGTCTGAAAGAAAAGTATTTCATATATTGAAGCTCCAAAATACATCCTATATATCAACAAACATCAAACAAACTATACAATCCACCAAAGCAGCAACAGAATTATAGAATCCTACACCACTATACATCTCTATTTTGTATCTTCCTAGGAAGCTTTGCACCTATTCTCTTTTTTACAATGAATCTTATGTATTGAATCACAGCTTGTACAGCTCCTGCCAGATCATATAAATAGTAAATAAAATGCCAGCCACCAATACCTTTTTCCTGAATTTATTTCCCCTATATCTTATGTTTGATCCATCTTAAGCTTTCTACTACGTTTCTAGCTATCATATGAATGCCTAGCCAGGTTTTCACCTATTGTAGACATTTTAGACTACACTCAAAAAACAAATGGTCATATTTTTCCTATGCAGCTTCTCATAAACACGGTGCACTACTGCACACTCCGATAGATGCAACCTCGCTTTGGTTTGTAGTCTTCTTTGCCAGGTTAGCCAGCCTATAAAACTGTGTTTAAGAACATTATAATGGTTCCAAAGTGCCCAGCACTCTTGCTTCCTCTCCCCTGCATTGTGGATTTCTTTGTACATAGTCAATGTGGTGTACTGATGTTTTGACATCCAATCTTGACCACAAGATGCATAAATCATATCCCTGGCTTGACATATGTTTTCTACAGCCCAACTAGCTGATTAGGGGGCCTGGTAAGTCCTCTAATCCTATGCTTTAATATACATAGCATGTATACATTTTACCTAGAGATTATCAGTCTTAATAGCAACACTCCATGCTTACTTCCCCCACAATTGTCTCATTCCAGATGGCTAAAGATGTGAAACCCAATCCTCCATGTAACTTGGGATTGCAAACATCTTCCCAACTATCATATCCAGGTTTTGCACTATAACATTGACATGTCCATAGAAATGTTATGCAGACAACATTGATTTGTTTAATCACAACCTTCGCCAATATGAAAATTTGAGACCAATATACATAATTGCTCAGTAAAACTGCATTGACTACTTGTTTTCTCCTAGCAAAAGAAATATACCTCAAGCTCTATGTTCTGACTCTTCCCAGCATTTTATCTATAGGTTTTTCACATTCGGCAGCAGATAATTTTCCTTGTGTGGATAAGTATCCCTAAGTATGATAATTACCCTTGTTCGAACCCAGAGCACTCAAAAATATCTTGTATCTCCAGAACCTCCAAACCACAGTTATAAATAACTACTTTTGAAGGATTAACTTTCAAACTAGTTGTAGCAGCAAATAATTTAAGACCTTGCAAGATCATATTCACAGAGCTAGTTTCACCTTTACATAACAAGATCAAGTCATCTACACAGCACATATGATTTGATCCCAAAGCTCTACATCTTGGATAAAATTTGAAAGGAGATTGCTTGCTAGTGTAAGACATAATTCTTGTGAAGTATTCTATACAAAGGACAAAGAGTAAGGGTGACATCTGATCCCCTTGCTTCAGTCCCCTCCTAGTTTGTAAGAACCCAGTAGGAGAACCATTGAGCAAAATTGTGAAAGTTGCTCTGCTCACACAAATCATGACTGATAAACTTATCAGGGAACACTAATGCCTTCATCATATCCTCTAGAAATTCCCAACTGACAGTATCATAAGCCTTTTGTAGACCAACTTTCATCAAGCAACACTTCTGTTTTTGTCCACCTCTTTACATTTTGACTATGTCTTGACATAACAAAATATTATGCAATATGCTTCTGTCAGAGACCAAAGCATTCTAGTAACCCAGGTATGCCATCTTCTAGTAATCCAGCTAGTTGGAGTCATTCTCTATTTCATAATCTGAGGGAAGAGGGGCTAGATTTAACTGTCCATGATACTGATGAGAATAGCGGTACTTTGGAAAAAGGGGTTGAAATCACGATGTAAGATGTTCAACCTGAAATTGAATATTGGGGTACTGCAGTAGTATGTTACATATTGGGGATTAAATCTCCGTTTTGAATTGTTGATGGCTTTATTAGGAGAGTATGGAGGCAATTTGGGTCCATAAAATTGTGATGATGGAAAATGGAGTTTTCATGGTGAAATTTCGCAGTAATGAGGAGAAAGAGAAGGCTATTAGTGGAGGGCCTATTCAGTTTGATAGCAAACCTGTAATAATCAAGAGATGGGCTCCAGATATGGATATTCATGCTGAAGATGTAAAGGTGGTGCCAACATGGATTAGATTACCTGGGTTACCTCTGAAATACTGGGGGCAATCCACATTGTTGAAGCTTGCTAGTATTGTGGGTAAACCTATTAGAACTGATAATGCAACTGCACAAAAGGACATGCTAGCATATGCTAGGATTTTGGTGGAAGTCTCATTAGATCAACAATATCCTAATGAAATTACATTTACAAATGAGAAGGGGTTGACTCAATGCCAGAAGGTATAATCTGCTCTGACTATAAAAGTGTGGGACACAAAATGGAACAATGCAGACAAAAAAGGTTTGAAATAGCAAGAAACAAGTTGCAACCTAAGAAGAAATGGGTGGTTAAAGACCCTCTCAAGGTGAAACCTTCTGCCAATGCACCAAGCTTGCCTACTATTGCTGAAGAGGAGGCTAAAGTGGTGCAACAACAGGTTGGGGGAACTGACTTAGCTCATGCCAGCATGGGAGCTCCTTCCATACTAGTGATGTTAGGGAAGAATGTGGTGGAAGTGGTTCACTCTAATGTTGTGGATCATGTGGTGGATGCTATAACTGAACCACCAGACAAAACCTTGGAGGATGATGGAAAAAAGGGAGAAGGAATGATTACAAAGAATCCAAATTAGGGTTCTGGAATGTTAGAGGACTAAATAGTCCTAACAAACATGGTTATGTTAGATGTCTCTTGAAGCAGCAGTCTGTGGGGTTGTTTGGTTTGTTAGAAACTAGAGTGAAAGCATGTAACTTCCCTAAGGTGTTTGCTAGAGTTTGTGCATGGTGGAGTGTGGTCACAAATTACAACCTGCATACGGATATGGGTTCCTTTAAAATTTGATGTTAACATTTTAGTTGTAACAGAGCAATTTATTCACTGTGAAGTGAATCATAAGGGCTCAAATAAGAAATTCTTCTTAACTATGGTGTATGGAGCAAGCACAGCTAATGATAGACATAAGCTATGGCTTGGTTTGTTACAAGTTAACGATAGCATTAATGGTGGTGCTTGGGTAAGTGGTGGGGATTTCAATAACGTTTTAAACTTCAATGAAACGCTTGGTTCTGCTATTCATGTGGAGGAAATTGCTGAATTCAGGCAATGTTTAAGGGATTGCATCCCTGTATGATGTTGTGTGCTCTGGTCCTTTCTTTACCTGGTCCAATAAACAGGATGGTGAGGACAGAGTCTTCTCAAAGATTGATAGATTCTGTGTGAATTAAGCTTGGGAAGATGTGTTCCAGAATGCTAGTGTGACATTCCTTCCGGAAGGAATATCTGACCATTGTCCCTATGTAGTGAGGTTGGATAATACAGTTGTTATGAAGCCCAAACCATTCAGATTTTGTAACATATGGGTTTTAGATCATGAGTTTCAAGATATTGTTGATAGAGGGTGGCAGTTAGAGGTGCAAGGGGTTGCTATGTATAGACTGGTGAAGAAGTTAAAGAACTTCAAAGGAGCACTAAAGGAACTGAATAGAACCAGGTATGCTAATGTGGAGTATGAAGCTGATGAAGCATATAAAAGACTGAAGCTTTATTCAAGTTCAGGTGCATGATGACCCTCATAATGAAGTGTTATATAGGCAGGAGAAGGAGGCTAAAAGAATGAATAAGGCAAGGCTTAGTTTCTTGCATCAAAAGGTGAAACAAAAACTGGCTAGGGAGTGGAGATGCTAACACAGTATACTTCCATGCCTGTCTCAGGAAAAGGAGGACATACAACCATGTTTACAGAATCAAAAACATGGCTGGTGACTAGGTTGATACTCAACAAGATCTAGAAGTTGCATTCCTATAATTCTATGAAGGATTACTAGGATCCAGTATGACTACAAGAACAAAAGTGAGCCAAACAATAGTTAATGAAGGGGTTATACTCTCTGATGAGCAACAGCAACTGCTATGTACTCCTTTCACAGGTGAAGAGGTGAGGCAGGCCTTAATTGACATTAATGAGGTGAAGGCTCCAGGTCCTGATGGCTACACCAGTTGTTTTTTCAAGAAAGTTTGGCAGTGTATTGCCACTGATGTTACAACAGCTGTTGTAGACATTTTTCAGACTGGAAGATTGTTGAAATAAGTCAATGCAACTACTCTATGTTTGGTGCCAAAATGTGACCAGCCCTTAGATGTAACCTAATACAGACCCATTGCTTGCTGCAATGTTGTCAATAAAATTATATCTAATATATTGTGTAATAGGTTAAAACAGGTGCTTCCATTCATCATTATCCCTGTCCAGAGTGCCTTTGTTGATAGTAGAGTCATTCTTCATAATATCTTATTGTGTCAAGATATAATGAAGCAGTATAAGAGAGGGAACCAACCACCTAGATGCACATTTAAGATGGATTTGAGGAAGGCATATGATTCCTTGGATTGGGAATTCATTAGAGAGTTGCTTAAATGTTTAAAATTCCCTAGTCAGTTTGTAAATTGGATCATGGTTCGTATCTCTACTCCTTATTACTCATTAAGCTTTAATGGGGGCATGTGTGGCTTCTTTCAAGGTAAAATAGGATTGAGACAGGCAGATTCCATATCCCCATTACTATTTGTGATAGCTATGGAATACTTTACAAGACTTATGCAGAGAATGGGAAGAAGAAGTGATTTCAAGTTTCATCACAGATGTGGAGCATTATCATTCAATCATCTCATCTTTGCTGATGACTTAATGTTATTCAGTAGAGGAGATGTTCTTTCTACCATGCTGATGAAGAGAACCTTAAAGGCCTTTGGTGATGCATCAGGCTTGGAGGCCAGCCCAGCTAAGACTGCAGTGTTTTAGGGAGATTCAAATAAGGATTCTGCAAGTTACAGGATTCCAAAAGGGTGAATTCCCCTTCAGGTATCTTGGTATACCTATCACTTCGAGGAAATTGATTAAATGTGATTGTGATT
Organism: Beta lomatogona; assembly: GCA_947646795.1. Taxonomy (NCBI): domain Eukaryota; kingdom Viridiplantae; phylum Streptophyta; class Magnoliopsida; order Caryophyllales; family Amaranthaceae; genus Beta; species Beta lomatogona. The sequence goes on from CANSNZ010001336.1 coordinate 1,332,539, forward strand.
TGTTGGTTGATAAAATGATGAAAAGAATAACTTGTTGGAGCTCTAGGCACTCATCTTATGCTGACAGGGTTACCCTAGTTAATTCAGTGTTATTGAGCCTTCACATATATTGGGCATAGATATTCCTCCTTCCTAAAAGTGTGCTTAACAAAATAACACAAATTTGTAGAGCATATATTTGGGAAGGGAAGATTTACCTCTATAAGCCCCCTCTTATGCCCTGGTCATGGGTTTGTATGCCTAGAAAAAAATGGTGGGCTGGGTATAAGGGATTGTATCACTTGGAATGCAGCTGCTGTGGGCAAATTTGTTTGGCAAATAGCTCAAAAATAGGATGTTCTCTAGATTAAATGGGTTCACACCATTTATATTAAATATAGTAAATGGTGGGGTTATAAACCACCAAGTTATGCCAGCTGGATATGGAAAGATATCTGCATAACTAAATAAATCTTTAAAGATGCTTACAACAACACTAGTAATTGGAGAGATGGGTCTCATACTTACACTGCAAAGGAAGGTTATAGATGGCTAAAATGCCAATTTGAGAATGTGGGTTGGCACTACTGGGTTTGGAACAACATGAATATTCCAAATCATGCCTTCATAGCATGGTTGGTAGCTTTGGGAAGAGTTAGAACCAGAGACAGATTGGCAGCAGCAGGTCTATGCACCAACACTCAGTGTCTTCTATGTAATCAAGGGCAATATAGCTGCCTTCACCTATTTTTCAGATGCCCTTTCAGTAGAACTATATGTGCTGAGATTATGTAGTGGCTAGGTATCACAACTGTTGCAGATGAGTGTGTGTATACCACTTGGAAGAAGTGGGGATGGAAATATAGAAGTAAACGCCAATAAAATGTTTGCTACACTACACTGGCTGCTACTGTTTACTATATTTGGAGAGCAAGGAATCACTCCTTGTGGAATGAAGCAGTTTTTCTACCAAACAATGTGATTAAAATATATTAAACTGGAAGTATGTATTAGAGCTAGAACTTGTGTAACTGAAAAATGGTCTTTTTGAGAAAGAGAATGGTTAGATAGTTTATCAGGTTGATTATGGTGTGTTTGTATTCCTACTCACTTGTGCTATGTACTTGTGAGTGTAGTCTATAATGTTGAGGCTGGTTCTTTCATTGATTTTGGTAATATACTACTTACATTTTACCCAAAAAAATTAGGGTTTAACAAATAAATTAGGGTTAACTATAGGAGTTGACAACCGTTAGTCATTAAGGGCATTTTGATGTATTACCATAAAACTCGGGGGTAACTTGTGAATTTTGAAAAGTGCTAAGGCACCTGGTGAATTTTTCAAAAACTCGGGGTACTTGGTGAAAAAATCGGAGTGAAAACTCGTTATTCACTTTTCGACAGGGTATTGATATGGCCTATCTTCTATTAAATGTTGATGATATTATTTTCTACACATCCTCTGATGCTCTGCGAGACCGTATCACTGTTCATTTGAAATCTGATTTTCACATGTCTGATTTGGGGCCTCTCAGTAATTTTTTAGGCATTTCAGTTACTCGTACTCCTTCATACATGCTTCTTTCACAAAAGAAGTATGCTCAGGAAATATTCGAGCGAGCAAGCATGGGGACTTCTCGCCCTGCAGTGACTCCTGTTATCACTAACTCTAGGCTTAGTGATTTGGGTCCACCAGTGACATATTCGACTCATTATCGTAGCTTGGTGGGTGCTCTTCCATACCTCACATTTACTCGTTCAAATATTGCTTATGATGTACGGCATGTATGCTTTTTTATGCATGATCCCCGAGAGACTCATGATAATGCATTAAAACGCATCCTGCGTTATATTCAGGGAACCATTGATTATAGATTATATTTATATCCTACTATGTTGTGCTTGATCACCTATGCTAATGATGATTGGGGTTGGTATTCAGACACTCGTCGTTCTACTTTTGGATATTGTTGTTTTCTTGGAGATAATTTGTTTTCCTATCAGTCTAAGCGTCAGCCTACAGTCTCTAGATCAAGTGCCCAGGAAAAATATCTTGTCGTCTTGCGGAAGCTTTTTGGTTACGTAATTTTCTTTTGGAGTTACATTGCCCACTACGACAGACTACTATTGTTTATTGTGATAATGTCAATGCTATTTATGTAATCTTCTTTTGGAGTTACGTTGCCCAATGATCTTTAGAAATAAAGTAACTAACATTTCTATGATTTTGTTTACTCGATATTGGTGTATTCTACTTAAGCTAATGTTTATATGATGTTAATTACTAGGGTGAGGGATTTCATGTTTGCTTTTAATCATCCTAAGTCTTGTACCTGCCTCATCTATCTGTTATAACACAAAGGTATCACTTTCTCTTTAGATATTTGTTAAAGACTGAGATTGGCTCACTCTACGTTACTTGTAATACCCCTCATGTAGAGGTGATCATGGGCCGGTTCGGGCCGGGCCGAGACAAAAAAAATTTGCCCATTGACCGGGCCGGGCCGGGCCCAAATCCGGGCCAAAAAATTGTGCCCAAAGCCTGTTATTTCGGGCCGGGCCGAGCGGGCTTTTGCGGGCCAAAACGGGCCGGGCCAAAAAATTAGACTAAGATGTCTTTTTTGGCTTGTCCAAAGCCCGCCCAAAAACCGGGCCGGGCTGAAGTTGATCAGCTCTACCCTCATGATTGCTTTAAAGGGATTTAGCAGGCTACTCATTCCAACAAGATGCATCATTCTTTTAGGGAGCTTAACCCCTTAGTTACTCCACAGTTAAGCGTGCTTGACTGGGAGTAGTCTTGGGATGGGTGACCTCCTGGGAAGTTTCTCAGGGTGCACATGAGTGAGGACAAAATGCGCCGGAAGAACATGTGTTGGTTATTGAGGACAGTTGATGGCCCTAGACGTGCATTGGTAACAATATACTCGACTCCGGATGGGTTAGGGTGTTACAAATAGTATCAGAGCAACCCTGCGACCGCATGTTGGGGCCACCCTAAGGTCGTAAGGCCGAATGTTAGGAGCCCTCAGGTGCCTAGTGGGGGAGGATTTTGGGACTGCATTGTCATAAGGAGCGACCCAGAGGTCGTCAGACCGAATATCTGCAGTCTCCGGCGATCATTCTTCAGGCTGGGGCGACCCACAGGTCGTATGCCGAATATGTGGAGTCCTTTGGCGCAACGAGGGTGTTGCTGTTCTCAAGTGGGGGTGTACGTAATACCCCTTATGATTGTTTTAAAGGGATTTAGCAGGCTACTCATTCCAACAAGATGCATCTTTCTTTTAGGGAGCTCATTTCCTTATTTACGCCATAGTTTAGCGTGCTTGGCTGGGAGTAGTCCAGGGATGGGTGACCTCCTGGGAAGTTTCTTAGGGTGCATATGAGTGAGGACAAAATGCGCCGGAATAACTTGTGTTGGTTATTGAGGACAGTTGTTTGCCCTGGATGCGAATTGGTGACAATAGACTCGACCCCGGATGAATCAGGGTGTTACATTACTTATTCGTGATTTGTTTCACGCATGCTGGTATCACTTGTTGGTATAACTATTTCAGTATTTCCAGTTCTCTTTACCCTTTTAATTCGCTGTTTTTACTAATTTTTGCTCATACTTGTGAGGTGTTTGTGATGGTAATATGTACTTCCTCCATTTTCTTTTAGTTGTACCATATTAACTTTTGACATTATTGATCCTTTTGTGTTATTCATCCGTAAGGAAAAATATAGTCATGTTGGGTCTAGTTTATATTCATATTGTAGACACATAATTGTGTCACCCTAAGCACTTAATAATAAAATATACCATTGTCTAATTAGTATGGTCCAAATGAAGAGCAATCCAACAAGCTAAGCCCAAAATCGTTTTAAGAACTCAAGTCTATTTATTTATTCCAATACCAGTTTTAAAATCCCTATTAAGTATTCGAGATAATTAATTGCATTTTTAAAGGTCGTTTTCGAAAAGCCCAATTAATTATTCTTGATAATTAATTGTATTTTTAATAAATATTTTCTAACTTAAAACATTTTATGAAAATTAGATTCTTATTCTTTAAAATAATTTATTTTTGAATCCAAAATATATAATGTTATGGAATATAGAAATAATCTTTTAATTTCGAATAGCAAACAAAATCCGGTAATTTATGCGGTTACGGGACACGCAGCCAGATGCGTCAAACACATCGGAATGCACGCATGCAACATTGAGACAGTCAACGAAACACATAAACGGAAAAAGCCCGTGCACTTATGCAGGAAGCCTGAGCCATCCACATGTGACGTGCGTGGAGTGCACGCTCCATGCGTAGATCCACGCTTCGTGCGCCAAGTGCACCTCTGTCCTTTTATCTTCCGTACGATTTTCAGAATTATTTTCCTATAAGTAGCCTCGTGTTCTACTCGGTTTTTGACGCTTTCATATACTTTGCTACGTCTAAATACTCTAAATACTCTCCAAAACACTTCAAACACCATATAAATCTCTATTCAAGCTTCAAGATTGCTCCACTTGCGGATCATTATTCAAGACCCAAGCAACAGCGGTATAATTTATGAGGGTCAATTCCAATTTATTTCTTATTATATTAACAATCTACTTTTCATAATATAGATCCGGAAAGAATTCATGCTTTTTGTATAACCTACATTTCTAATCTGTTCTTTTCTTTTTATATTTCTTTATCTTATTCCAATGTATGCTTATATGCTTATTGCTTTCATCACCATTCATATGTTTATTTCTGTTAATCAAATACCTAAATTAATGGTCTCATTACTAATAAGATCATTTGGACAATTGATTTTTGATCCCTGTAATTTGATTGCATAAATAATATATCACCAACAATTAGTCTTTTGTGTTTAATTAACCAATATAGATTAATTGTTAGATTGCATAAAGCTCGAACATGAATCGTATTAAGTAGAGCACAACAATAGGCGAATTTAATTCCTTATCATGTCGTACGTCTGAACTCTATCTTTGGTTCATTGACCAATTATGAAGTCATGACGGAAAAATCTACATTGGACAAGTCCTTAAGTTATCTCTATGATTTTCCAATATCTAATTAGCTTTATGAATCTTCCTTTAAAGACTTGTTGATGACTTCTTCTTCGAAACATTTTCAAAACTAGAACCCTTTACAATAAGGTAGTCAAATCTTTGCTCATCCCGCCTAAGCATAAAAATATGATTGCACATACCGACATGTACTTTTAAGATATTAACTCTCTATAATTTTTTTCTTATGCCTATTAGAGATATCAAAATTTAAAGTTGTGTGTTGGCAAGCGTGCACACTACTTTGGCTGCAACTAAAATAAAATATAGGAAGTATATATTTATTTAGTTGATATGGACAAAAGTTTGGATTTCACATATAACCTACTACACTTGAATTTAGCAGGGGGCTGAAGATTCTATTAGATTTGCAATAACACACCAAAAAGAGGGGGGAAACGTATTTCCTTTATAAGAATTGTTGAAATATGCTTAATGTGTCCATTGTTGATGAATTATGAAACTTGTTATTTTGGAATGGATTGTCTAAGCATTATACTAAATGGATATGACATGGTTAAGGAGAAAGGGGTAGTACTAAATATAATTGTGACCATCATGTTGTGGACTTAACTAACGATTAGAGTATTAATGATGAAACTGAGATGTTAGATGATATAATGCTTCGTATGAAGAATAGTTTTAGTATGGGATCCCTAATTTTGATAGTTTACAAAGTGATGCTAGTTAAGAACCTTTGCATCATGAAGGTCGTACTAAGTATACTCAACTGTCTAGTGTATTAGTATTGTTTAAATTGAAAGTGGAAATTAGGTGGAATGAGCTTCTAAATTCTACCTACCAAGCTAAATACCACTAAGGTGATGTGGTATCTACCCATAATTCTAAGGTTTAAACGCTTGTTCGCTAATGCCAAAGATGCAAAGAACTTAACTTGGCATGTGGATGGGGGAGAAAAATATGGAAGGGGGGGAAAAATATGGAAATACTCGACATAAAGCCGACTCCCCTTAATGGACGTATATTAATGAGGAGTTCTAGAAATTAGGCGACTAATCAAGGAATTTGAGTCTTGGTCTATATATGGATGGATATAACCAGTTCAGTAACATGATTAGCCAACACAACACTTGGCCTGTTCTATAGGTGATGTATAATTTGGCACCTTGGTTGTGTATTGAACACAATTACATTATGTTGTCCTTGTTGATTTCCATGTCTCAATAACCGGAGAATGACATAGATGTGCACTTGGCACCATTAATTGAAGATTTGAAGAAGTTGTGGAATGAAGGTGTATCTGTCTTTGATGCATATACACAATAATTTGTTACATTATTTTCCATGATCTTACTACATGGTTAATGATTTTCCAACATACGGGATATTATCTGGGCACTCTGTGAAAGGTTACAAAGCTCACCCTATTTTTGAAGATGATACCAAAGCTATTAATTTGCCAATGAGCAAAAAATTGGAATACCAATGTTATTGAAGATTTTTGCCTTCTAATCATGCCTATCAGAAGCTTAGAAAAGCTTTGGGTTTTTCTACGTAGTTCCCCCGTGTTTTACGAAATTCTACATTGTACCCGACCTTTTTGGACATTCCACATTATACCCCTAAGCTTTCTAAACGTGACACAAAATACCCTTATATAAAATACCAAGCAGTAGATTTTGGGAATTTTTTACCATGTGGGTGTAGGATAGCATTTTTTAGCCTTGTTAGTTGACAAAGCTTTGGGGTATGACCCTGAGAAATTGAAGGCGAGTGCGTTTTGGTGTAGGATTCTCTATAAGTAAAGGTATTTTATGTGACGTTTAGAAATTTTAGGGATATAATGTGAAAAGTTCAAAATGGTTGGGTACAATGTAGAATTTCGTAAAACATAAGGACACTACGTAGAAAAACCCAAAAGCTTTTGATGAAGAGCCCTAGCATAGATCTGCTCTTATGCCATTAATAAGGAAGCAAGTTTATGCTAAAGTTAAGGACATCAATTGTGATTTCGCAAAACCATATATACAAACCTTTGTGTGATAAAATTTGCTACAAAAAGATGCATGTATTCTTAATTTTTCCACATTTGGCAACATTTGTATGTGAGACATTGTATTGATTTGATGCATGTTGAAAATAATGTATGCCTTCAATAGTATCATTGGGACACTCTTAAACATAATAGGTAAAACATAGAATGGAAGGATGTCTAAGGGTGACATGGTTAAACTAGGCATGCGACCTCAATTAAAGGCGGAAAAGAAAGCAAAACGTTATTACTTACCTTCAGCATGTTACACTTTATCTAAAAAATAAAAGGAATCTATGTGAGTCTTCACTTGGTGTAAAGGTTCCTCATGGATATTCTTCGAATATTAGAAACCTTGTGTCACTAAAAGACTTGAAATCAGTTCTCTATGGTGCATTTTTGCGTGTAAGTCATCATTGAATGCTAATCCTGATTGGCCTCCAAAAGGGTGAAGCTTGTGTCCGACTTGAGAGGACGTGGGATTGACAATGAAGGAGCATCGCCCATGTAAGTATCTCATTCTCTAATTTATTGTGATATTTTATAATTAAATGTTTGTACCGTATCTATGTGTTAGGAAGCAATTCTACATAATTTCGGGAGTTTAGGATGGATTTGTTGATGCTGGAAAATATCTTGTGTATATATACTTGGACTGTTGGTTGTTTTAGGATTATTCTGGTGAAAATTATGATATTGGAAGTGTTTGAGTATATATATTTGGAGTGTTGGTTACTTTTAGATGTGTTCTCATTGTTCTTGGATTTGTTTGGAATTTGGGAAATTGTTAATTTTTAGGGGAAGTGCTACCGTATTTTTGGTAGATATATAGGATTTTTCTTTAGTACTTACAAAGATATCACTTTCTCATGCTTACTTTCTCGCCACTACACTAGCAGCTCACCTACATACAACTCATCCAAAATTTGAAAATCTAGAACACAAACTCTACCATGCCTTAGGTGAGAAACTTATTATGGAGTACTGCAATATTTATAGTGTTGGTTGTCAACGTCTAGCGTGCCTTTATGGTGCCCCTTCACACGCCTACACACATGCATAACTCCCACTACTCACAAACCCACTCTCTCTCTCTTCGTACATTGCACTTAACTACTTCTCAGTCCCCATACACCCATTCTTTCCCTTCGTCTGTTGCGATATCCAACAGTTACATGCCGCTAGTCCAATCCATCTATATGCACATCCATAAACCCTTTTCTACTAATTATGTTTTATGATTTTGGTTCAAATATTACTTGGGATGCACTCATCCTCTGCAATTATCTCACATTATTACTACCTGCACCACGTATACAATTGCACACATGCTCTTCGTCGCTCAAATCAACAACCATTAGATAAATTCACTCACCTACACAAGTACATCCGTGCTGCAATAATAGCACATCAATATATATACCCATACATAAGGTCATGTACTTAAGCTTGTTCTACAGATAGAATGATATTAGAACTTACCTTTCTTTTTTCACGTCTAGCTTTAAATGAGAAAAATTATTTGAGGTCACTTACTTTAGCTTGTTCTATTCTTTGTTGTAAACATTCAAGTCTTATAGGACTCGTTTTCTCAAATTTCAAAAGCTCGAAAAAATGTATACTTGAAAATAGTAAATGTAAGTTATTAAGCCATATTGATTTATGATTCTCTTTATAATTCATTTTACCATATATTTCTTTTGTATTTTTGGTGTCCACGACAGTCCGAGGGGGTTGAAAGCGCGTATTATGTCATGAAGTATATGGAGCAAATATTGTCCCTTATGTCGCAAAAAGCCAGTGATGTACAAGAGGCTTTATATTGATTTTAAACATATAATTCATATATTTACTTATTATAAAAAATTAGCAATTATTTATCGCCACAAGTTAGTAATAATTCTTTATATTTTATTCTTTTTGTGTAGCATTTCTTTCGGAGCCTTATTCTCAAGAGAAGATCGATGATGTAAGAGAGAAATGGAGTAGATTTTTCATTATTTATTGTTTTGTAGCTTTTTAATATTGCACTCTTTAAGTAAATGATGAAAAAAAGGAATTTGTAATGCTACAATGCAAAAATTACATAATTATCTATTAATATATTGATATTTTTGTGTTCAAATATTTGTTCTTAGTGGCATGTTGTGATCACCTTATAACTTGATGAATTCAAATATTGCATAGGCAAAAATTTATGCGTTGCCTTCAATTTGCAGGGGACCCAAAGCCCTGTAATTAAAAAAACACCCGCATGATCTACCAAATATCTTCTTATATAGTAGGCTACTCTATAGCCCTTGCAGTTTTTGTCTAAAATTTAGCTATTGTGTCGCCTCTTATGTAACAGGCGACTCCTTAGCACATTTTAGGCGTTGCCCTCTACAAACCAGGCGACTAGTAAAATGGTTTTTCCTAATGCGAAAAGGACCTATCGCGTCGAATAATACATAGCAGACGAGCGAAAAGTGTGTTTATGCATTGGTGACGGGCCACTCCATAGCGTGGACCTTATTGTGTCGGTTGCTACGGAGTTGCCTATGAGGCGACTCAATAGGGTGTCTTGAGGTGACTTCATAACTTATTCTTGTAGTAGTGATCCCATAGCCTACTTTAGTGAGAAATTGAATCGTTCAAGGCTTAGTTATAGCAAGTATGATAAGTATTTTTATGTTATTGTTTGAGCATTGGACTCACTATTTAAAGCCAGTCAATTTGTTATTTATTCAGATCACCAGGCCTAGATGTAATGGCCAGCATAAGCTCGATTCAAGACATGAATGGGTGGAATTTATCCAGTCTTTTAATTTTGTTTCTAGATATAAAACTATAATTTATAACTCTCTTGCAAATCCTGTCTATAAGGCATTATATGCTTTGTCTCATGGAGGCTAGAGTTGGTTTCATTCACTTGAAGGAGTTGTATTTAGAAGATTTATATTTTGCTCCTATAGTGAAAGGCCATTTTGGCGCCTAGTCTGTCCAAGATTGATTTCTCTTCCGTAACAACAAGTTATGCATTCCTAAATGTCCATTAAGTTGTTCGTTTGTGAAGTTCATGGAGGAGGCTTAGCTGGACACTTTAGCATAAACAAAATGGTACCTTTCACCAAGGTCTTACTCGATGTTCTAGCTAGCTGGAGATGTTGATGAGGTTCTTACTCGGAGTTTTACATGTCAATAAAAAGGCCTCTATACTCCTTGGATTGTTCCTAACCAACCATAGGAAAAAAGCATGGATTTTATTGTAGCTTTTCCTAGAACACAAAGAGGAAAGGAAGCAATCATGATGGCGCTGGACAGATTCTCCAAGAGCTCATTTTGTGCCATGTAATAAAACAGATGATGATATTTATATTGCTAATTGGTTCTTTAATAAAATCATCAATCTCCATGTGTTCCAAGGTCCATTATTTCAGATAATGACGCCAAGTTCCTTAGATACTTTTGAAGGACATTGGTGCCAAGTTTCTCTTTAGTACCACTGCCTATCCACAAACCAACGACCAAATAGAAGTGACCAATAGAACTTTAAATACTCTATTGAGGACACTAGCAAACAAGTCTCAAAGGGATTAGGATCTAAAGCTAGCTCATGCTAAGCTTACTTATAACCAGTCCAGCAGCAACAAAACACTCACCATTTGAGGTAAATTATGGGATTAATCCCTTAAGTCCTATTGATTTAATTACTTCCTTTTTCTATTGAACTTCATAGATGCAAAGAAGAAGAGATCAAGGCCAAAGAGATGAAGAAGCTTTATGAACAAACTAAGGCAATAGGTAAATGAAGTCTATGAAGTCCGAACAAACAAGCACTCGAAAGAAGTTGTTTACAAGCCCGGAGACTTAGTGTGGCTACATCTAAGAAAGGAGCATTTTCCATCAAGGAGGAAGGACCAATTAATGCTAAGAAGTGATACTCCTCTCAAGGTGTTGGAGAAGATCAACAACAATGCTTACAAGATTGAATTACCTAGTAAAAATGGGTAACAATTCAGCTACATTTATATAAGAATATTTGGAACTACAAGATCATTTTTTCCAACCGAGAGAGTATGATGCAAAAGCATCTAAGTCCATTGATCTAGCTGCTAAGAATCTTAATGAAAAAAAAATTATTCAAATCCAACTCTAAGCCTAATTAGTGCTAATCATCAAAAGGTAATAATTAAGCAAGCGTAGAAAAATAGTCGGTTCTGTTCTAAGCTAGTACGATGGGTTTTATATATTCAAGCCAAGGGAAAATCTAATTTTTTGGAAGTTGCTTAATAAGGAGCTGGGAGAACAGCCACTTAGAAGGTTTCCTAAGGATTAAAGAAAAAAGACTTTTTAGGAAAATGCGACTAGGCAACCACTTTTGTTTTTGCTTTTGCAACGTGTAACCTATTATTTGAATGATCTTCAAGAGTAGGAAACCCTCCCATTGATTTCGTAGTCCATTTCACAACCAATCGAAGGTAGCAGCCAAAATGATAGAGCATTGTTAATCAGCTTCTAGTTTTTGGCAAATATACAGCCATTTGAAAATAGGTTTTTTTGTCCAAACTGGGGTCGCTTTTGTTATTATTTAAAAAATTTGTTGTGTACACGTCTTTCACAGAATCGAGAGCTAAACTATATAGTAGGTTTACTAGTGAATTGTTTCGATTCATTAATACCTTGGTTGGTGGTCTTTGGGTTGGAGAAAGCTTGGTGGTTGTTTATTAATTGAAACCAGTTTTACTTCTAAATTTTTGTTTGTTCTTTTTTACTTCTTTTTTATCTCACTGCCTATGAATATATGTATCAATTTTCTAATTATCTTTCTTGTTTGGTCTTTCTTCCTCATCTTTTGGATCGTCTGACTTCCCTCATTTTCACTTTCTCATTTTCTGTGTTTACTCTCTTTAACTTATTACTATTGTTTTATTTTCTACAGATTCGATTTCTAATGACGGTTCCTATTAATCGACTTTAAATCATTTTGGGACTAATGAGCATATGATAATTTAGCACATCTTCTATATTATGGAAAGATATGTAGAAGAAAGACGTCTTAAGCCAAGCTATGCATCGAAAGTGGTAAACAATTTTGAATAATAATAATAACTATAAAAGGTTTTCATTTTTTAATCAATTATATGTCACATTCAATCAAAGGGCATTTCTAAGAAATTGACTTACAATCATATATATCTTTTATTGTTAAAATTTTTTGCATCTTTCAATTAGTGACACGAGGTACTCTTTCTTATGAGTTTTCAGTTAAAGGTAATATGAGGTAATCTAAATCTCATATTACTACAATTAACATTTAAAATTTTGGATGATGTATATATTATAGAAGTAGGATTTATTATATATATGCAAAAGGAACTAAAAGTCTTTTATATTAAAAAAAAAGTGTTTTGAGGAAACTTTTTGATCTCCTTACCTCGGACATCATGACCCAAGGAATCGCTCCGTAACCAAATGAAAATGCGCTTATAAAACACTGAGGAAAGGAACATGATTATTGTGAGGGGATGTGTGTGTATATATATATATATATATATATATATATATATATATAACAGGTTCCAATGAGAACCAATTTTATGATGAGAATGAGAATCAATTTCACCCCTTCAAAAGTAAAGCAAAAAGACATTAAAGTAGATCATACTAACTGAAATAATTATTTAATCAAATATGCAACTTCTTATGCTTCATACTTTTAACTTTTAAGGAATAAAATACATTGATGACCATAAAATATCATCATTGACAACTAACATTTCAATTTATTTTATAAAAGTACTGTTTTGGATAATTTTAAATTAATTTAATATTACAAGTAAAGGAAAAACTCGTAAAAGTAAAGAAAATTGACCCAAAAGTAAATGAAACTTCTGTAAAAGTAAAAAAAAAAAAAAAAAAAAAAAAATTGGAACCAGTTTGAATAGCTGCATAATTAGGAAAAAAATGCCAATAATAACATAGGAATTATATAGACCATATGATTTTTATGATCTAAGGCCCCATATTGGTTCTTATTTCTCATTTTAGAGTGTGGTTCTCACCATATCTTGAATATACATAGAAACAAGTTCTAATGATAACGAAGCCTAAAATGAGAACAAAGAATCAATCTAGGCCCTTAGATCATGAAAATTGAGTGGCATAAATGCTTCCCTTGTCATTAATGGCATTTTTCGTAATTTTACAACTTCACAAATTGATTCCCGATTTTTTTATCTTTTTCAGCGATTTCGTTTACTTTTCAATAGAATTCATCTACTTTTGCTAATTTTTTCTCTACTTTTATAGAAGATGGAATCCAGTTCTATTGGTTTTGAATTAATTACAAAAATACCATTAATGACATGTAAAATATCTTGAGCATCCATTTATGATGACGTAAGGGTCTAGATTAGTTCTCAGCTCTGACTTTAGGCTATGGTTCTCACCAGATCTCAATATTATATACTTCCTCTGTTTCTTTTTAAATGTGATACATTCACTTTTCACGCATGCCAATGCAAAATTTTGAGAACTTATATCTCTAATTTTGTATTTGTAAAAATTATAAAAAGTAAATATTGAAAAAATACATACTATTAGAGTAAATATATGTCAATATATTTAGTGTCCCTCTTTAACATTATGTAATTATGGAATGTATATAATTATGGTAAGTAGGGCTCTATGTACTCCTCATATATATATATATAGTGTGAATAATACACCAAGCCTCCTCAAGGGAGTTATTCAACATCTTACATGGTATCGAGCCAGCTCCTTGGCCGCACACTCTCACATTCTTCTTCTATTCAGTTTTTTTTTTTCCTTCATACATGGCTCCCGAAACTACATCATCTTCCCCTCCTCCTCCAGTTAGCCATGTTTACCACCCCGCTTTGAGCGTCACCAACGCCAAAGCTTTGATTCCCTTAGTATTGGACATAGACAAAGTCCAATACACCCCATGGGCCACGCTCTTCCGCAATACTGCCAAGGCTTACAACGTCTTGGATCACATTGACTCCTCGATCAAGAAACCCAACGATGTTGATGATGATTTATGGGGTCGGTTAGATGCTATTATGTGCCAATGGATGTACGGCACATTCGACCGATCTTCTTCTTAAAATCTTGGATGACAAGTCCACGGCGATGACGGCATGGGAACGTCTTCGTAATATTTTTCAAGACAACAAGGGCACTCGTGTAGTGCATCTCGAGAACCAATTCGGTAATATTCATCTTTCTCAGTTTTCTTCACTTGGTGATTATTGTCAATCTCTCAAAACCATATCTACTCAACTTGATGCTCTAGACCATCCTATTTCTGAGGAGCGTCTTGTTCTTCAGTTGGTTGGCAAATTAACTACCGATTATCGTATGGTCTCTACTCTTATTCAACAATCTACTCCTCTTCCTAGTTATGCTAAAGCATGTTCTATGCTTGAATTGGACCGGGTTAGTCGCGAGAAGTCGGAGCCCATTTCCTCTTCTTCGGAAACGGTATTTTTGACAAGTGTGTCATCTTCACCGTTGCCCTCACAGCCGGTGCATGGTGGTTCTGATGGTCATCGAAATGGCTATGGCAAGCAAAATGGTAATAACAAGTACAAGGGTAAAAATAAAGGAAAGCATTATGGTAATAATAATGGTGGGCAGGGACGTAATAATAATGGTGGACAGGGACGTGTTACTACTCCTCAACATCCTTCTATGCATGTCACTTCTTGGGCTAATTCTTTGGCCCATCCTATGTACTTTCCCCCTTGTCCTTATCCATCACAAAATGTTGGTCAGTGGACCCAAGCTATGACTCCGCAGCAGCAGGGAGTTTTGGGCCCTGTCCCACGTGCTTCACAACCGGCCCAGCAGGCCCTCCTAGCTCCTGGCAGCTACCAGCCCACCGACCTTCCCACATTTTTCAACACTTTATCTCTTCAACCACCGGATTCCAGTTGGTACATGGATACTGGGGCAACGTCTCATCTTATGAACAACTCAGGTATTACTTCTTCTATTGTTAATTGGCATGCATTTAATTCTCACATTTTGGTTTGTGATGGTTCTAAAATACCAGTTAAGGGTTCATGCACATCTTTTCTTCCTAACTCCACTCCTCTCCTCACTCTCAACAATATTCTTTATGCCCCTAAAATTATTAAAAATCTCATCTCTGTCCGCCAATTCACTACTGATAATTGTGTGTCTGTTGAATTTGACCCCTTTGGTTTTTCTGTGAAGGACCTACAGACGGGAAGCATCTTGACCAGGTGCAATAGTGTGGGCAATCTATATCCTATGTCCTCTACTCCATCATCCGCTCCTCCTTCTGCTTTTGCTGCTCTTTCTTCTGAAGTTTGGCACAATCGGTTAGGACATCCTGGAGAACAAGTTCTTAGTTTTCTTAAGAATAATAATATCATTCAATGTAATAATACCAAAAGTCTCTCTGTTTGTCATGGTTGTCAATTGGGAAAACATCGTCGTCTTCCTTTTTCAGTTTCATTGACAAAAACTTATGCTCCTTTTGATATTATTCATTCCGATTTGTATACTTACCCGCTTAATAGTCATACAGGTTTTCGTTATTATTTACTTTTTCTTGATGACTATTCTCATTATTTGTGGGTGTTTCCTCTCAAACATAAATCATATGTGTTTCCTACTTTTGTGTGCTTCCATACTTATGTTAAGACCCAATTTGGGCTTTCTATTAAAGCTTTACAATGTGATAATGGCCGTGAATATGATAATCACCCTTGCACTTCCTTTTCCCTCACCCATGGCATGATCTGGCGACACTCGTGTCCTAATACATCTCCTCAAAGTGGGAAAGCTAAGCGTATGATTCGGACTCTCAATAATATTTGTCGTTGTCTTTTATTTCATGCTTCTCTTCCCACTTCTTATTGGGTTGAATCTTTACATATGGCGACATATTTACTCAATATTCGTCCTACTCGTCTTCTTGGTAACCTCACTCCCGTGCACATTCTCTTTAACAAAGCACCTTCGTATGATCATATTCGTACCTTTGGTTGTCTTTGCTATCCTAATATCTCATCTACTTCTCCCCATAAAATGAGTCCTCGTTCTACTCCGTGCATTTTTCTTGGTTATCCATCTTCTCATCGTGGATATAGGTGACTTAATCTTGCGACAAATAAAGTGATTATTTCGAGACATGTTGTTTTCAATGAATTTAGTTTTCCTAATTCCACAAATTATACTCCTACAGCTTCGGATTATGAGTTTTTAGCTATAGATTTTGAGTCCACTTGTGCTCCTCCTCTACTTCGGACCACATCTGCACTCCATTTTTCTCCTAGCCCAAACACAACTCTCCCTCCTCTGGGCCCAAACACAACTCTCCCTCCTGATCAGGCCCAGCGTGCGCCTTTATCTCCTCTTGTTGAGGAAGTCAGCGCTGATCCTCCTTGGTCTACCCCTCTCGCTGCAGCCCAGGCCCACGAGGCCTCTCCCTTTTCCTCTTCTCCTGATCAGCGCCTTTCCTTCTCTCTTGGCCCAGCGTCTGGGCCCACTCACGCAGCCACAAGCCCAGTTTTGCGTCCCCCTTCTTCTTTGCCCACTGTCCAGCCCACCCAGCCAGTCCATACTATGCGGACTCGATCCCAATCCGGTATTTTCAAGCCCAATTCCAAGTATGCTAGCCTTGCTCTAGTTACTTCCTCCCCTCCTCACATTTCTCCTATTCCTCGTTCTCATTTGAGTGCTATTGATGATCCTAACTGGTATAACTTATGCGGAACAAGAAGATCCAACGTAGTTTATAGTTAATGAGTCGTGTGTTTTAGTAGTTTATTTCATGTTCTCATGTTGTTTTGTTTTAGTAGGAGTCATGGTTTTGCCTACGTTCTTAAAACGATGGATTTTACATGATTTAAGTTGGTTAGGAGTCGTTGTAACTAATCCAAAGTGGATTAGGAGTTTAGGTCGTTGTAACTAATCCTAGTTGGATTAGGAGTCTAGTTATTCTAATTCTAGTTGGATTAGGAGTCTAGTTATTCTAATTCTAGTTGGATTAAGGTTTAGGATGTACTATAAATTCGGTTGTTTTCATAATAAAAAAGATAGACGTTGTTGATTATTGATTAAGAAATATTGAGAGTATTGCTGAGGATACTTGAGATAAAGCTTAGAGACTAGCTTGACTAGTGGATCAAAGTCGTTGCCTTTGTTCCAAACTTGAAGTCGTTGCCTTCAAGATTCACTCCATTTTCACCTTCAAACACAAGCCATAACCGTTTCTTTTAATCAAGAAACCTCCATAACTATCTGGAACACCAAGTTCCACATTAAGTGTATCAGAGCTTTGCCCAAGATCCCAAGGCGACACTTGTTTTTACTGCCCGAATTCATCCCGAATTTTCAGTAACTTTGAGGGCCTCGAACTCCCATCATACTTCGAATTTTTTGAAGATTTTTGATCCTAAACTGGACTACATCTTGTCTAGTTTATTGTGTTAAAATTTCACGAAGTTTCGAGGAGTTTTGATATAGTTTTGAGATCGTTCTTTGAAGACGTGCCAGAATCGCTGGAATCAAGAACAACGATATTAAAACGAGGATTACCAGCGTTTGAGAAGGAATTTGGCTACGAAATTTTCTTACAACATACAAAGCTAGATTGTGTTCAAATTTCACAAGTTTTGGCCGTGTTTTGAGGAAGTTACGTATTTCCTAAGTTGAGGCGGTTTGTTGAGACTTCTTGATCATGGGGACTCCCATTACTCGAGAAGAATTGCATACTATGATGGCGAGTATGATGAGGGACTTTAATGAAAGCTTTGCCTCCATCAATGAAAAGATTACCAACAGCACGAATGCCATTCATATGACCAACCAAAGGGTTGAATCTTTGGCCGGAAATCTGGAAGAACAAGGAGGAGAAAGACGTCCAAATAGGGAGCCACCAATAAGAACTCCTGTGGAGAGTGATAGAGACTTCAAACTCATGGATTTGAAGGAGTTTACTGGTGAAGGAGACGTTGAGGATCTCCAAGAATGGATTCGGCAATTTGAAAAACTTATGGACTATAAGGGTTTCGATGAACAAAAGGCTTTCAAAGTTGCACACTTGAAGATCACTAGATATGCTAGTATATGGTTCGAAAGCTTGAGGAACAAGAAAATCAGGGATGGCGATCCAAGGATTGATACTTGGTCCGAATTGAAGAGGCAACTCAAGAAGAGATTCATCCCACGCGAATATCTTCAAGAACAGTTCTTAAAGCTCAACCAAATTCAACAAAACTCCAAGAGTGTGGCTAAGTATACCAAGGAGTTTGAGAAGTTGTGTATATTTTGTGAGTTGGACGAGAAAGAGGAGATGAAGATTGGACGTTTCATCACCGGATTGAGGCCTTACATAGCCAATAAGGTAGAGACATCTAACTACATTTTTTTCGATGATGTGCTTAGGTTGGCCGAGAGATTTGAAAAGCAAGAAAGGGAGGTGAGTAAGGGTAAGGAGAAAACATACTCTAGCAGTTCCTATTCCACTTCCTACAAAAAAAAGCCTACCTTTAACGATTCTACACAACCATCATCATCCTCGTCCGAATTTGAACCAAAACCGAAACCTAAAGTGTTTATTAGTCCTGAACATGCGGCTTTGGCTAAGAAACAATGTTATAAGTGCCAAGGGTTTGGTCATATCTCACGTGATTGCCCACAAAAGATCACTATCACCCCTAAGGATCATAGAACCCTCGTGAATTTCCTTGCTCAACAAAGGAAAGAGGAGGAACGTGCATGCATTGAGGAGGAGGAGGGAACTAAAGAAGGGGAGTCGGATTTTGAAGATGATAATAAGTGGGAAGATCAAGAATTACAAGTAGCTGCTCCAGATAAGGATACCCTCATCTTAAGGAGATTACTTAGAGCCCAAGCTGCACCATTAGAGGAAGAAGCACAAAGGGAAAATCTTTTCTACACACGCTGCTTAGTTAAAGGGAGATCTTGTAAGCTAATCATTGACAGTGGGTCTTGTGCTAATGTGGCATCTTCAAAGATGGTGAGTACCTTAAAATTACCCGCTAGAGAACATCCAAAGCCTTACAGCCTTAATTGGTTGAATGATAATGATTCTATCAAGGTGAAGAATCAAGCGCTTGTGGCTTTTTCTATAGGAGATTACCAAGATGAACTTTGGTGTGATGTAATCCCCATGAGTGCGTGTGTTGTAATCCTAGGAAGACCTTGGCAGTGGATGAGAGATGTGAATCATGCGGGGAAGAGAAACATTTATTCGGTTGCTAAAGAGAATAAGAGGTATAGATTAAAGCCTTTACCGCCCAAGACGTTAAATTTTAAAACTACAAGCAACATGCTCGTAAAGGCTTCACAATTCAAATGTGAGTTAAAGGAAGGCAAGGTGCACTACATGTTATATCTTAAGGAACCAATGCTAGATTCTTCATCCCCACCGAGTTCATATGACAATGTTTGTACCACTTTCAAGAATTTGGATGACTTAGCTCCTTACATTGCCGACGAGAATTTGGGGACAAATTCTTTTCAAGAAGGGGATAATGATGCAAAACAAGAAGATCCAATGTAGTTTATAGTTAATGAGTCATGTGTTTTAGTAGTTTATTTCATGTTCTCATGTTGTTTTGTTTTAGTAGGATTCATGGTTTTGCCTACGTTCTTAAAACGATGGATTTTACATGATTCAAGTTGGTTAGGAGTCGTTGTAACTAATCCAAAGTGGATTAGGAGTTTAGGTCGTTGTAACTAATCCTAGTTGGATTAGGAGTCTAGTTATTCTAATTCTAGTTGGATTAGGAGTCTAGTTATTCTAATTCTAGTTGGATTAGGGTTTAGGATGTACTATAAATTCGGTTGTTTTCATAATAAAAAAGATAGACGTTGTTGATTATTGATTAAGAAATATTGAGAGTATTGCTGAGCATACTTGAGATAAAGTTTAGAGACTAGCTTGACTAGTGGATCAAAGTCGTTGCCTTTGTTCCAAACTTGAAGTCGTTGCCTTCAAGATTCACTCCATTTTCACCTTCAAACACAAGCCAAAACCGTTTCTTTTAATCAAGAAACCTCCATAACTATCTGGAACACCAAGTTCCACATCAATAACGCCATGTGTGATGAATATAATGCTATGATTGACACTCATACTTGGGATTTAGTTCTGCGCCCTGTGGATGCTAATATTGTTCGTTGCTTATGAGTTTTTACTCACAAGGAAAAATTCGATGGTACTTTTGAACGTTATAAGGCTCGTTTAGTGGCTAATGGAAAAAGTCAGGAGGTTGGGGTGGATTGTGGTGAGACTTTTAGTCCGGTGGTGCGCCCTACTACGATCCGTACTGTGTTGAGTTTGGCAGTTTCTCGACATTAGTCTATTCATCAGTTAGATGTGAAGAATGCTTTTCTTCATGGTGATCTTCAAGAGACTGTTTACATGCATCAGCCTCCCGGGTTTGTACATCCTGACAAACCTATGCATGTGTGTCTTCTTCGGAAATCTCTTTATGGTCTAAAACAGGCTCCTCGGGCTTGGTATCAGTGATTTGCAACTTATATTCTCTCCTTAGGATTTCAGAACAGCAAGTGTGATACATCTCTCTTTATTTTCAGACGGGGTTCAGATACTGCTTATCTTCTCCTTTATGTTGATGACATCATCCTTACTTGCTCGTCTGATGATCTCAGGACCCGTATCATTGCTCTTCTTAGTTCTGAGTTCGGGATGAAGGATCTTGGACCTTTATCTTATTTCCTTGATATTTCTGTCTCTCGTACCAAGGATAGCATGTTTCTGTGCCAGCGAAAATATGCTATGGAGATTCTTGCTCGTGCTGATATGTCTTCTTGTAAGTCGGTTGCTACTCCCGTTGATACTAAGTCTAAGCTCAGTGTTTCTAGTGGGAAGCCCCTTGCTGATCCTACTCTTTATCGTCAGCTTACAGGCGCTCTTCAGTATCTTACCTTCACTCGTCCAGATCTTTCATATGTTGTTCAACAGGTGTGTTTATTTATGCATGCGCCGAGAGATCCACATTTCCATGCTCTTAAGCGTATTCTTCGATATCTTAAGGGCACTCTTGACTATGGCATGCACTTGTCCTCGGCTCCTGCTACTGGTCTTGTTTCTTACACTGATGCTAATTGGGCGGGTGTCCTGATACTCACCGCTCTACCTCCGGTTACTGTGTGTTTCTTGGTGATAACCTTATTTCCTGGTCTTCTAAAAGACAGGCTACTTTGTCTCGGTCTAGTGCCGAGGCCGAGTATCGAGGCGTGGCTAATGTTGTTGCTGAGACGGCTTCGCTTCGTAATCTCTTACTTGAGCTTCATTGTCCTTTGAAGCGGGCTACAGTGGTATATTGTGATAATATTTGTCTCATAACCCAGTGCAACATCAACGCACTAAGCATGTGGAGATGGACATTCACTTTGTTCGTGAGAAGGTAGCTCTTGGTCATATTCGTGTTCTTCATGTGCCTTCTTCTTCTCAGTTTGCAGATATCTTCACCAAGGGTCTTCCTCAACCCTTGTTTACAAACTTTCGTTCCAGTTTGAGCATCCGACCTCCTCCTGCTCCAACTGTGGGGGTGTATTAGAGTAAATATATGTCAATATATTTAGTGTCCCTCTTTAACATTATGTCATTATGGAATGTATATAATTATGGTAAGTAGGGCTCTATGTACTCCTCATATATATAGTGTGAATAATACACCAAGCCTCCTCAAGGGAGTTATTCAACATCTTACACATATTAAGTCGAAACTAATAAGATCCCACATGACTATATTTTTATTCACGTATAAATTACAAAAGAAGGTCAAAGTGAAATTTGTGAATAATATAAAATGTCAAAGTGTCACATTTAAAAAGAAATGGATGAAGTATTCAAAACATATTACAAAATCTTAGACATTTTTCTTACCACTACTCCAAGTACCACAAGAGATGGAACCCATTCTAGTACCAATCCATATCCCTGCGAGAAATAGATGTTAAATCATACTATATAGATAATATTCTTCTATGACATCGATTTAATATTTTATGGGCTAAGTTTTTCCTAAGTAGTGACTATATATATATCTCTTTCAATTCATAAATACTAGCCTTATATGCACGCGATGCGTGTGTTAATTTCAAAACTTGTTATTCTATTATATACTCCATCCATACTTTAGTTTTGATTACATTTAAAATGAGAAAGATTAATAGTTAGATGAATTTAGATATAGTAATTCGCTAATGTAAAAAACTAACAAAGGTTGTGAGAAAAAGAATAGACATAATGAGTTGGTTTTGAATTAAATATTATCAAAGTTAGTGAGTGTTTCAGATTTTTCAGGTGGATATCATATATACCATCTTCTATTGAAAAAAAAAAAAGGTCAAAATATTTTGTCCATCTATTTTTTTTTTATTGAAATATTTGATGCATATACCATTTTTAATTTGTTTGGAATGGAAAGTTGAAAAGAGAAAAGTTCTTAAATTTTTTTGTAATTTTATTCAATCCATTAGATCATTAAGGGTAATTTAGTATTTCATAGGGGGGGCCCCATCTTCCTCTCCCCTTCCCTAATATAATAGAGATAGGATTTGAATTGATGTCCTTAAATTAATTTATTTAATGTTTTCAATTCAATTGGAATATAGCTTGCCAATCTTTAGTCTTCCTTTTTCTACATAGTTAAACATCTATTCTAGGAAGCCTGAAAATCCTTCGACCATGCATATATTTAACTAGCTGTATATGCACGTAATGCGTGCGAAAACATATAAAAAAAATAATTTAATTGTGTGGAAGAACTGTCTTTGTATTTTGTTTTTAAAAAAAACTGTTGTTTAATCTAAATGTGGTACTCTTTTGTTTCCCCTTTTTTTCTTCAAATGAAGCAGTTATTTATCCCCCTATTATTTTTCTATTTTTCTATTTTTTGGTCTCCCCATGTGTTGCCATATATAATAGAGATGCAAGCTTTTTGAAATAAAAGGCAAGGATTTATTTCCACAAAAAATAACTATTCAACTATACTTATACTTCAAGAAATTAAGATAAAGTTCTACTAAAAACTCCAATTCATCTCTCAATAATTGTCAATTTTTCAGTAATTTTTGAATTAGACTTATGGAAACTAACTTCTATAAGAGATAATATGTTATATGTTATACACATTTACCTTAAGTAAAAAGCATATTCCGATCAGAAGGCATGCCAATGTTGTGCCTAATGTTGCAAACTGCAATAAATAGTTATGTAAAAATTTGATTGATTGCAACTCAATCTGCATCCTCACAAATGACATATTTATCAAAAAAAAAATATATGACTTACTAATATGAGAGGCTTCCTTCCAGTTCTATCTATTAAAATTGATGTCATTATGTTTATTGGGATCTACAAAATTCACTATTGTGTAAATAGAGAATCTAAATTATGAAAAAGCCAATATACTTATAATGAGAACTTGAAAAATGAAGAACCTGAATGAAGGCATAGAGTGCAAGTCCAAGCTTTGCTGAAGAGTTCCCTACAACAAAAATATAGGACATAAATTTTATCTGCAAAGTGATTTTGAGAATAACGTCTATAACACATAAGTAAACATATATATTTATCTCCCCTCAAAAAAAAAAAACATATATATTTATCAATCATTTTTGAAATGATATAAATCTATCGAAGTACCTGCTGCAAGAAATATTTCACTCGTATAAAATCCAATACCATTCACACCTCCACATTGTTGAAATGCCATAAGCCCAACTGTAACCTGAGATAATATGTGGGATAATCATATATATCAAAGAATATTATATATAACTAAAGCATTATTTTGTTAGCTCTCACAGTCAATGAAGGTATATATCTCCTTTGAAACAAATCTAGAATCCCAACTTTTGGAAGATGTTCCACAATTTCTAGACTTTCCTGCCATAAAAAAATATTATGAACATCAATATCTAGCTATACAAGTACTAAAATCTAAAAAAATTATTCATTATTTTTAATATTTAATAATGTGGTTTTAGGTTGAGAGTTATAACTTGAACTTCAGCAACTTCATGTGATATATCAGCATCTTCTCCACGAAGTCGTCTTAAAGATTTTTCACAAGCATCCTTTTTCCCTACTTTTGCCTACGAACAACAGGCACATACCATGTGAATAGTAGAAGATAATTTTATGTTATTATAAGTAGAGTGTTCACTTACAAGCCATCTTGGAGACTCTGGGATTATCAAAAGCCCGAAAAGCATAACAACACAAGGAAAAATGCCTTCAAAATTGAAAATCAAGAGATTTTAATTTGAATTTTTGTGAAACCGACTAATAAAGATAGGCATTATAATCAGTTTAATATTTTACCATGAAGAGCAAGTTGCCTCCATGTAGCAACTATTCCTAACAGCATGGTGCATGATATCCCAAGAACAATCATCAACTGCTTGTCAAAAAAAAAAGAACAATCATCAACTGTAAACATTAAAAAGTTTTAAAATTTATTTTTAGTAACAGTATGTACTCTTCTTATCCCACTTTCGAATGCTCACATTATAGACATACTAACTAGCTAGATTTGAGATAAATTAGAGTAAAAGGACATAATAATAGAGAACAATGCGCCCATACATGAATCCAGTGGCAGACCTACTAAGAGTCCTGGGTGGCCCAGGCCCCACCAAAAATAAATCAGTTTCTTTTTATTTATTAACGTCAAACAGGTTGCACACTAGTTAAGACTGAGATCTGCGACTTGCTCCAGTGGTCAACACTCTAACAACTTATTGCATGTGGTATACTGATGCGGGTTCGAATCCCTGAACACCAATTCCAACTTTTTTATTTCTTGTCTATCTGTTTGGTGGCCTTGTTTTTGTTCTATTTTACTTTTTACTTCATTTTTTTTTTTTTTTTTGATAAGGAGAGAAAACTAGGAGGTGTCTATACAAGAGACACCCCCAAGGGTGGTTACAATAAGCATTAAGTACGAAATAACGAAGAAAAAAGGAGCACTAAGGAACTCGAGTAAATGCTCCGCCGCAGCATCACGCCATCTCCCCATTTCTTTCTCTTTTCTATTTTAACATTTTTTTTATTTTTATTTTGGATCTTCATTCCATTATTTTGAATAGTATCCATCTCTCTTAATCTTAGCCCTAATTTTAGCCTTTTAATTTTATAATATAACGATTAATTCTCCTTTCGTTTTAAATAAATGCAACAAATTGACTTTCTACACTATTATATATTAAGTTGACCAAGATTTATATACAAATACTTAAAAATAAATGTTATTATGTAAATTTTTTGGATTTGTCTCTATATACATTTACTAATTAAATTTATAACACTTTATATAAACTTTAGTAATAGATAATTGAAGATATTAAAGGTAAAAAGTTGCGTGTTGATGAGTGTAAAAGTCAATCTTTTGAATTTACTAAAAATGGAGATAGTATTGAGAGAACATTGCAATGAAGTTATATCAAATAAATGACTCGAATAATATAGAGTTTGGTTTTGTTATCGTCAAAACTCAACATCTCATTTGTGTATTATCATCATTGTCTATTTGCTTGCTTTATTAGGACCCCCCAATTTTAAAATCCTAGATCCGCCCCTGCATGAAACTTAAAGATCCTAAAGATCGATATAAGAAAACGTAAGCAAAAAGCATACTCTAGGTTGCTGTAAAGGATAAATATAGACGTAATTGATCACCATTATGACCACACTAGATAGGAAGATATATGACAAAAAAAATATGAATCAAATAGCTTAGTTATTATGCATTTTACATGTACCTGGTTTAGAGCAATTAGCCCACCTCGAATGCTAGTAGGTGCAATCTCAGATATATAAACTGGCACCTGTACGTGTGTTCATTCCCCCATATCATCTCTTCTCTTTTGATTTCACGTTTTTAAGTAAGGAACAATATTGTTAACGAAGCATACCACATAGGAGAAGACCCCAATGCCCAAACCAGTGAGTAACCTTCCTACATCTAGTGAAGTTGACCCCTTTTTTCCAATAAAGTGCATTAATGAAGATAACATAAGTATAATCGTTTGAAACAAGAGAATGAAGTAATATATATATTAACACTTTATTTGGATATCAATATAGAAACGAATGGAAGAGGAACCATAGATGAGGAAGGGGAGGGAAAGAGAGGGGGGATATGGAGCTCTATTTTTCCGCCAAAACTCTTCAATTTGGGAGGGATGATCCGTATTAAAGAGGGAGAGAAAATGGATCCTTAATTTCCACTCCCTCCCCTTCCTTCCCCCAATCCCTTATCTAAACAAGGGAACTTGTCCCCTCCGTTTCCCTTCATTCCCTTCCTCTCCATTTCCTCATATCTAAAAAAAATGTGAATCCTTTACACTTTGTTTCGATAACAATATAGAAGGCAAAGGAAGGGGAAGAGAAAGAAAAGGAGGTGGAAGATGGAGCTCCATTTTCCCTCTAAATCTCTCCAATTTAGGAGGGATGATGTTTATTAAAGATGGAGGAAAAATGGATATTTTTCTCTTCCCCTTGTTCTTACCCCTAATCCCTTATCCAAACAAGGGAATTGTTCTGTTCTCTTTCCCTTCCTTCTCTTTCCCTCCATTTTCTCCTATCCAGACAAAGTGTTAAAGA
Source organism: Beta lomatogona (assembly GCA_947646795.1). Lineage (NCBI taxonomy): Eukaryota > Viridiplantae > Streptophyta > Magnoliopsida > Caryophyllales > Amaranthaceae > Beta > Beta lomatogona. Next base: position 1,359,227 of record CANSNZ010001336.1, read on the forward strand.
TAAAATATCAGGAAATGTTTGCACCTTTGAGAAGTATATTGCAGTCCATCCTATAAGAGTAATAAGGCAAGAGATCCGCATGGCCTAAGGTTTGCACAAATAATTCATGAAGCACTTGCCACAAATGTTATTGTAAGAACCAATATTGAACTAACTTGTTACCCTTTTTCGGCCAAAGTAATCGCTAACATGGCCACTTGTGATTGCTCCAAGTGTTGCTCCAACACTTAGTATCGAACCAAAGAACGAAAACTACACACAAGAGGAAGAATAATTGAGCTTTGGGCAATTAGTGAAAGCAACTTTGACAATAACTAAAAGAATTTTTTGTTGGAAAAGACCTATTAAAATAGCTATTTTATTACGAAAGACCTAATAAAACCTTTTTTATTGAAAAAGACCTTTTATAATACTTCCCTATGTTACTTAAGACCACCTCAATGTTTTCCAGCCATAAGGTCAATTTTTTCGACATTGACTTGCTTCCCCTCCCTTTCTCAATATATGGGACCAACATGTTTTTTTTTTCTTACCATAATCTCTTAAAATGAGAAGCAAGAGGAAAGGGTTTGGTAGGGTTAAGGGATTAGGATAGAAAAAAATATGTTGCTTTCATTTAATGAGAAAAGGAAGGAAGAAAAGTCAATGCTAGAAATTTGACTTTTTGGCCTGAAAATATTAAAGTGGTCTTATGTAACAAAGGAAATATTATAATAAGTCTTTTTAAACAATAAAGTTTTTATTAGGTCTTTTTCAACAAAATGGCTATTTTAATAGGTTTTTTCCAACAAAAAGTTCTAACTAAAACTATTTTAATTTGACCAGTTTATAAATAAATTGCTCCTTATTTATTTATTTTTTTTATTTTTTTGTTTTTTTGACAACAAAATTGCTCCTTGTTGGTTGTAGATGAAGAGTTATTCAAATGTTCAATCTACTTTCGACTTTAGAGACGATGTGTTATTTTCTAATTCTAATTTACTGAATTAAAACCGATACACCTATAAATGAATGCATGTATGGACACTTTTTTTCCGTGTTCTTTTACAGAAAATTGTGGTCAAAAGTTTTAACAGAAGGAATTTTTGAATTATCGATTGTTCATGTGTTAATTCTACACTAGATATTTTGAGCCCTGACCCAACCCCGATCCGAGCAATACGGAGGCCCTGTGCCGAAGTTAAAAATTAGGCCCTATAGTTGTGTTCAAAGGCACGCACAATTATCTCAAAAATATTTATAGTATAATTAGATTATAATTGTTTCTTACAAAATGAGTAGTAATACAAACTTTTATTTACAAAGGCTATCCTTCTAACAATTTGAAAGCCAAGTCATCAACCAAATCTTCATAATCAACCTTTCCAAAATATTATTCTCAATTCACCAAAAAAAAAATATCATTTTCAATTGTTAACTAGTAGAACTGTAGTTGAAAGAGACAAAAGAATCTAGTAAATTTCATAAAGCAAGTGCTCACTAGGCTATCCAGGCAAAATAACACACCAAAAAAAAGCGAAGTACAAACTAATAAATTTGAGACCAAGAATGCAAGAATTTACAGCAAACTTTCTGAATTTGATTTTGATTGTGATTTTGATGGGGTTTCTTTCCGAGTTTGTGGAAGATGCTTTTATTGCTGCTGTTTGATTCAATGTCTATTTTTGAGGAAGGGTTAGAAATTGAATTGGGGGAATTGGAGGAAGAAGATGAAGAGGAGAGAGAAAATTAGGGTTTTTGGATTTGAAGATGAAAAGTTTATCCCTCGGACAATCTGTTTGAGCAAGGAGATTCAGAAGTTCTAAACAATAAGGAGAGAGAGAAAGAGAGAGGGAGAAAGAGTAAGGAGAGAGAAATTTGGGGCCCAAAAGGTTATTTCACTCACGCTTGTTTTGTAACACGGTAATGCCTGCCTACCTTGGGCCTAGGGCTAAAAGTTTTTTTTTCAAAATTTGAGGCTCCTCTAGATGAGAGGCCCTGTTCCGAGTCCCATTTTGGACTGGTTCAGGGCCGGGCCTGCCCTGACCCAACTATTTTGTATATATACTCCTTCGTCTAATCAGATCATAGGTTTGTGAAAAGGAGTGACTAGGTATGACTTATACCAGCCATATCCAATTATGAAACATCATATTCATATGCATATGTTTCAATAAGCAACTAGTTATTAGGCCCGGGCAATGCCCCGGGTTATTAATATTTTCATGTTAAAAAAGAGCATCTGATGTTGCATAGTTCATTGGTTAGAACTTTACTATAGTGACTTGAGGTCACGTGGTCGAATCTTGTACGAAACATGTTTCTAATTTTTTTAATGTATGTTGATGACATGGAACGAAACAACTAAAGGGAGAGTGTCATGTGGTATGTATATTGCTTCAGAATGCCTTTTAATATATTTGTATAGGTATATGTAACATTATTAAAAGATTTAACACTGACCTGTGCTATAGATAAGTCAAGATCTCTTAATATAGCTTCTTGTACAGGTGCTGTAAATCCTATCTGAAGAAAGACTAATTAAGTCAACAATAATAGTGGACACAAAATCATTTCATTTAAAAGCATAAGATCCAGTAACAATGATGAAGCTGCTCAGGATCACAATCTTGAAAGAACCTTCATCAACTTTTCGAAGTTGGAGTAGTGGATCTTTAGCATCACTCTTCGCAATATATGGAGGTTTTTCTATATTCTTCTTGTTTGTCATATTTGTGACTCTATGAAGTGTAGTCTTCCAAAAGGGGAGATAATCAAGGTTTAGAGGAGTATTTATGCACATTAAGTTTGGGTATGATTTCATATTTTTGCATAAGAAAAAACAAAAACAACTTAAAGATATTGCAACATCATCATGTTTTGGCATCTTATCAAATATAAATCCAAAACTAAACCTTCTTATTGTGTAAAAGATAATAATTTCATCAACCACATTTGTAACAATTTTACCCTCACCCTATAGCACACATAACAATAACCTCCGGCTACAATATGTTTTTGGTCTTATGTAGCATGTGTTCAATGTAAAGTAATTATAGTTCATGTTTCATAGGTTTTCAATAATTATGATACCATATAATATTCACAATCATAATCCTAACTGAGACTAAAAATATTTAAATTTGAAACGTTCAAGTATCGTTTTGGTTGAAATAGCTAACTGGCCAATTCCATTGTAAAAAACATTGAGCACTCACTACTCATTTTACTAGGTTTAGATTTTGCCTTAGTTTATTAATTTAGGGCAATGTGTGATACAAATTTTACTTTTATAATTTAATTTACATACACATAGATTACATACACATGATATTCTATGTCTATCATATACTCTCTTCCAATCATCATGAATATAGAGTATGCGAGTTAATTAACCTTCAATAAATTTTTTTTTCAAGTACTCCTTTACTTTTTAAGCTATAATTGTAAGAGTAATTAACTTTCAATATTCCTTTTCTTTTAAAGTACTCCTTAATTTTTTAAGCTTTTATATCATAAGTGTAATTAACCTTTCAATATTCTTTTTATTTTCAAATAGTCCTTAATTTTTTAAGCTATAATGTTACATCATAAGAGAGAATGATGGGGGGCGTGCATGTGTTTGTACATGTGCGTGCACACATACGTGCATGCGTGTGTGTAATTAAATTGAAATATATGATAATATATCGCTTTCTATACATTAAAAATTCAACTTAAGAATTTTTCATTTTGCGTGCATGGGACACAAAAAAAATTTATATAGTTGAATGGTGGCCTTAACAAATCAAATATTCAGGGAAGTTGTGTTTGAGATGTAAAACATAGATATTAGATCTTGCATTCTAATCTACATAATCATGCATGTGAGAGAAGTTATATCTCCCGTTTAATAAGTCCATTATGATTGATTTTACCTGCATCTAGCTTTTTCTTCATTTTCATTGATTGAAATATAAAGTAATTTTGATCCTTCTTCACTATCAAGAAACATATACTAAATTCAAGAAAGGATCTCAATAGCATAACGAAAGATTCTAAATCTCTTCATGATAACCAAATAAATTTTGAACAAAAACTATAAGAAATTAGATACAAAAAGATGCAAACCAGTTCAATAACGAGCTCTTCAGCTTCAAATATTCTGCACCTTTGTAACTGATCTTGCAATATATTTTATGTCAAGTAATCAAATCGGAATCATCCTATTTTGTGCCTTTGTGATGTTTATTTTAACTGCTAAATGGTTACTTTTTCCTAGAATAGCAAGTCTCCCCTTTTTCAAGGGGAATAAAAATATTGAGATTAATTTAGTTTCTAAAATAATAATAATGATCCAATCATTCAAATTGATCCATTAATACAAAGTGTCATGAGGTTTTATTATTTAATAATGTAGATAAACTTATTACAAAACTCATAAGAACGACCACAATCTTCATAAAGTAGATATCTTATTTCCAATATTATCTGCCATCATATGACTAACACCTCTTCATTCCATTTTTTTTCATAGATCAATTAGAATTATATCCTCTTTTGGCCAACAAACTACATCCTGACTATCCCCTCAAAAAAAAAAACTACATCCTCACTATCGCTTAGTGAAGATAATAACTAGTCTATAAGACACAAAAAATGAGAATTGTTTTGGGTGAAAAACTTGTGAGATGGCGGATTAGTCAAGACGGATGGTCGAGGACCGTTGAAGATGACCAGATGCTCAAAAAGTGTTGAGAGACCTGCAAAAATGAGAGTTAGACTATCCCGGGGTATTTCCGGGATCCCCCTCTGATGCTCAAGTCAGTTATGATACTTAGCGGTTAGTATTGAGTGGTTGGTCTAGAATTCATTACCTCAATAAATGGGGAACTGTTCCCTATTTATAGGCGTTGGAATGTGTGAAAAATAGATGTCAGGCTGGATCAAGATCTGGGCTGGGCCAGACCCTTTGGCCTGGGTGGCCTTTTGAACATAGGAGGGCAATTTGGTATATCACCATGGATTGGAGGCCTACTGACATATTGGGCCCAAACATTAGCCCCAGTGAAATATGCGAAGGAGGACTCCTCTGAGATCGCGTGTTTTGCGGAATGTCGAATTGTTTTTCGATCTGGGCTTGGCCCATTGTCATGGGTGATGGGCCACATGTACCTCGAGGGGTGTCTCGGACCTCGCTCGAGATGTCTCAGGGGCTAATGAGCCCCATGTATCTCGAGGGGCGTCTTGGGCCTCGCTCGAGATGTCTCAGGGGCTAATGAGCCCCATGTATCTCGAAGGGCGTCTTGGGCCTCGCTCGAGATGTCTCGTATCTCGAGGGGCGTCTTTGACCTCGCTCGAGATGTCTCAGGGGCTAATGAACCCCATGTATCTCGAGGGGCGTCCTGGACCTCGCTCGAGATGTCTCATGGGATAATGAGCCCCATGTATCTCGAGGGGCGTCCTGGACCTCGCTCGAGATGTCTCAGGGGATAATGAGCCTCATGTATCTCGAGGGGCGTCTTGGGCCTCGCTCGAGAAGCCTCAGAGGCTAATGAGCCCCATGTATCTCGAGGGGCGTCTTGGGCCTCGCTCGAGATGTGTCAGGGGCTAATGAGCCTCATGTATCTCGAGGGGCGTCTTAGACCTCGCTCGAGATGTGTCGGGAGCTAATGAGCCCCATGTATCTCAAGGGGAGTCTTGGGCCTCGCCCCATGTATCTCAAGGGGCATCTTGGGTCTCTCTCGAGATGTCTCAGGGGCTAATGAGCCCCATGTATCTCGAGGGGCGTCTTGGACCTCGCTCGAGATGTGTCAGGGGTTAATGAGCTCCATGTATCTCATGGGGTGTCCTGGCGCTGTAGCACTTGACGGGAGCCGACTCCAGTGGTTGGGGTGACTTGGAGTATCCTTCACTCGGTCCGGGTGAAGTGCCTAAGTGTAGGTCTTGGACTTAGCTGAAATTCAGTCCACCTAGCTTTTGTCGGTATAACCAAGCGAGCTGGGGTGGACTGATTTGGGTGGCTAAGAGTGGTTATCCCGGTTAGGGTGTTTGTTGGGCCTATCTGAGGGCCCAATGCAAGGTCTACTGTCTTTTAGAATTCTTCGAGCCTGCGAGATACCAATCGTTCCACACGGTGTTGTTTATAAATAGAGGGGGGACCGTGTCATTTGTCCCATTCTCATTCTCCAAGAGTGTCTGCGGTTGAAAGTTCTTTGCCTCGAGAGCACAGGGTTGATCGACGAGCGTCTAGCGAAGGATAGTAGATCTCGAGAGTCTTCGGCCCAAGGTACGATCTTTTCTTTTACGTTTCTTTAGTCAATAAATGGACCCATGCAGGTCGGATTCCCCCTTGATAAATAACGGGGATTCTTCGCCTGGCTCGAAGACCCCTGTCACGCCCCTCAAGCCATTGTTCGAGGGGGTGTTAATAAATGGGGTTCTCGTGGTGTCCGTGGTCCAGGGATGTCCCGACTCTCCCCGTATACTCGATGGCATTCCGTGCCAGAGCGACGACGAGTCAATAATGTCCGTCGAGGGGGAGGAGTTGAATAATCCCTCTCCTGTCGTGACCGTTGCCCGAACCTGGGATGTTAGGAGTTACTTAGATCCTCTTCTCAATAACCAGGTTGTTTTCATCATGGAGAGGGAAAGCGAGGACTCATCCTCCGAGCCGAGTACTAGTGGTGAGGAGCAGTTGCGCGGGGCAAAGGGGAATGCCCATATTTACGTCCGCGGTCCTTTCATGAAGTTTTTGATGGACAACCTTCGGCATCTCGAAGGGTATACTAGATAAACCACCCTTATGCTTTGTATACCCTTGACCTTGACCAGACTGTCTGCACCCCCCCGACGGGCTGTATAGCGATCTACAAGGCGTTCCTCGAGTTGGGGTTGCGGTTTCCTCTCCACCCGTTTATCGTTTCTGTACTTAGGGCGTATGGTCTGGCTCTTTGCCAGCTGATGCCAAACAGCGTTGGCTCGATGGTGGCGTTCTTGGCCATATGCGATATGATGGGAGTGAAGCCATCCTTGGTCCTTTGGAGGAACTTAATGAAACTAGTGGTGATGTCCCCGAGTTCCCATGGGGAGGGATGGTACAGTTTTCAGGCCCGTCTTAGCTATAAGATAGTAGGGACGATGCCGTCGAACCAACAACTTTTTCCGACGGAGTTCTTGTATGTATATCGATCCGAGCAATGGGACTTCCCTGTGGTTCCCCATCTCGAGGGCCCTAATATAGCTTTGAACCGATCGGTGCCCCAGATGTCAGAGGAGGAGCGGGTAGTGGCCATTTACTGCCAGACCATCACCAAGGTGGTGAATGGTGATAAGAAGACATTCCCTCAGTATTGGATCCCAAGCTCGAAGCACCTAACCGACGAGCATTTCTTGTCGGTGACGGGGCTGAGTCCTGCTTACCCCAAGGGTAGGGCCTTTGTTGTTAGGTATGTTGTGTTTTTCTTTAAAATGCTCCCTTTCTCATTCTTATGTTTCTGTGCAGTTATTGCTTATCAAGAGCTCGACGAAGCTATGCCGAAGCGAATAACTGCCAACCAACGGGTGCAGGAGAAGATTCGACAGAAGGTGTCGAGTGGGAAGCCAGGGCCCTCGACCTCCTCCGGTATGTTCTACCTTGACTTTTCTTTCTTCTATGGCTTTGTTTATCGTTATTTGACCATTTTATTGTGTGCAGGATCCCGTGAAGAACTGACGCCCTCGATCCCCTCTGGCCTCTGCTATCCTACCTTCACATGTGATGGAGGAGAGGGGGGAGAGGTGTGGAGGTGGAACCCCCATCTCGACCGAGGGGAGAGTCTTCGATGGGTCGAGAGGCTCGAGGTGTCCCCTCTCGTCGAGGGGGTGATGCCCCAGAGAGGAAGAGACCGAGGGTGGCCGAATCTGATGAGCCCTCAAGGCCCTTTACGGAGCTTTCTACACTCGAGAGGGCTGGCCGCTTCGATCTGGCCATCAAGCGGATCCTTACTCGTGCGGATATCGACACCTATCGTAGTTTGAACGAGGAGGAGGAAGTCGAAGGAATTCACGCTTCCTGGGTCGATGTACGTTCCTGCCTTCTTATGTTCAGTTTTCCGTTCTTTGTCTAACTTTGATTCCTTCTTATCCCTCGCTGATATTTTTCACGCAACTATTCAGTGCTCGATTCGGATGGCTGTCATGAATCACCGGCATACCATTGGCTCCCGAAAGCTTCGATAGGAACTTGCCGAGCAGAGGGAGTTGGCCTTGAACTACAAACTCGGACTCGAGGCTGCTCAGAAGGACCTCGAGGAGAAGGAGAAGAGTTTTGTTGATCGAGAAACAGCCTGAGAGCAGAAGGTTCTTGATGCTCAGAGCCAACGAGACTCGATCAAGCGACATTATGACTCCTCGAAGGGTGAGTCTTCGTATGCTATGGAGCAGGTCATCCTTAACTGGCAGGATTCTCAAGCCGGCAAGGACTTTGCTGCAGACAGGGGCTCCAGGGAGCGGAGTTCGCGACGAGGGTTACCCTCAACAAGTTGCGGGAAGCTCTGGTTAAGGTATGCTTCCCCGGGTCTCGAGGTCCCTTTGGAGGAGAATGATGGCCGTAATCCTCTTATGGCTGATGGAGATGTTGAGGTCGAGGACCGTGCTATGAGTGAGGAGGCTTGGGACAACGAGGAGGAGGAAGGTGAAGATGAGGAGCAAGCTGAATCCTCTAGCTTTACCTCCCTCGACTCTGGGGATTCTTCAGGCAGCTCATCGAGTGGTTTCTCGAGTGGCTCTGAGTAGAGTAGCGTCGAACCTGCCTTTTGTAACTAGTTTATTTTTGTTAACTCTTAGGATGTAATGCTTCTTTGATGAAATTAAAGAACTTTTTGCTTTTGCTGTGTTGCATTTTTCGTAGTCATTGCCTGTCGTCGACTTGTTCATTTGTTCATCTGAGTCATGACCACTTCTCGATATTCTCTGGCCTCGACCGGGGTCTAGGCCATGACCCCCTTCGATATGCTCCGATCTGGACATGGGTCTCCTGCGGTCTTTGTCCCACCCTCAAGGGGCTGTCTTAGGTGGGTTTCCATGTCAAACGCGTGCCAGATATTTGCATTAGTGGGCCTTTGTTTTGTGAGGCCCATGAGGGTAGTTATTACTGCCTTGGAATCCGTGATTCCGTTTCCTTATAAGTATGGGATGTTTTTATGTTTTCACAACATAATTTACATTCTCCTATACCCATATCTCTTATTTCGATTGCCTTTTCTCGTACTTCCCTCTCGACAGCAGTCCTTCTTTAATGTCGAGCGCCAATGTTTTAACCCTTGATCATCCCTGAAGCCCTTCGAGCGGCCAAGCGCCGACAGTTGGCTAAGATCGGCTCGAGCGCCTTTCCTTCGGCATCTGGGTTGCCGAAGCCCTCGAAGGTCGTTTCGGCCGAGGTGGTCACTTTGAAGGGGGGCGCTGACCTCTCTTCGGCCACCAAGGCTTCACTCTCGACTACTCCTGCAATAGTGAAGCAGGAGGTTCTCGAGGTTAAGCTTGAGGACAAATCCTCTCTTCCCCTTCCTCGCCTGGGGTACAGCAGGCCTCAACGAAGAGGTTGAAGGTTGAAAATTCGTCTCCCTCGACGGTTGTTATTCCATTTACCGCCCTCTCGAGGGCGGAGTTAGTAGGGAGGTTCGATAGGGCCTCCTGCTCTCTGATGATGGCTGCTGATGAAGCAGCTTGCTTGGCCTCTGATGGCCATGAGGTCGAGGCCTTAAAGGCCACTCTCGTCGAGGTACGTCCATTTGTTGGTTGATTTTTTATTTGCGATGATATTTTACTTGTCTGTTTACTTACACGTTTTGTTTTCCACAGCTCTCAATTAGGGCGTCTGCTTTGGCCCGTCGCCCTTGGGGCACTGCCGTTGAAGTCAAGAAGGACCAATTGTCCTTCGACGAGAGGAGTGCCCTTAATAACCGGATTCGGATTGCTGAGTTGAAGATCTCCGAGGCCGAGGGGGCCATTGAGAAGGACCAACTATCCTTCGAAGAGAAGATGGTCGAGGCCCAGCAAACCATATAGGACCTCACCAAGCAAAGGGACTCGGCCAGCCGGAGGCATCGCCAAGCGTCGAAGGATCGCAAGGAGGCCTTGGCCAAGGCAAAGAAGGCTGATAAGAGGGCTACGAAGGCCATCTCGAAAACTACCGCTTGTCTGGAGCTTATAATCGAGAACTGGAAGCTTTCTGAGGGGGGCAGGGTCTTCCTCGAGGACGCCTCCCTTCAAGCTTCTGAGGTTGGCCATGCCGAGGCCCTCAAGAATGTCAGGGTCGTCCTTGAGAAGATGTCCCCTGACCTTTCTTGGAAAGAGGTGGAGGAGGGTGTGGCCGCCCTCTCCTAAGTTGAGGTCGATACTCCTCGAGGGGAGGGGGAAGCGGATGCCCCTAAGGGCGAGGACCCGGTTACAGCCGCCGGTAACCTCGAGCGCTAACCGCCTCCCCACTTCTTCCGGTATCTTCTTCTTCTCTCCGTATGGCTCCTACGAGGGTTAATGTTAGACCCTCATAGTTTACGTCTTGTCTTTAGGTGTTTCTTTTGTTTGTAAGCTTGCCACTTTGATGGCATGTACTTCCCTTGATTAATGGAATAAAACTTGTTTCTTCTTCATCGATGCACTTTTCTTTCGTTTACTAAGTTTGCGCCTTCGAAATTTTATTTTGTCTATGCTAATAGAATTCGATAGGTGTATACATAATGCGCATATTTCGATACATAAGTGTCGTGAAAATTTGCTGAAAGTCAGCTTTACAAAAGTTGGCTTATAGTTATGCCAAAGGACAATGTACATGATAGACTATGCCCCTAATTTCGAAGGGTAGAAACTTTAAACATAGAACTTTCGAAGGTTATCAGCGTTCCATGGTCGAGGTAGTTCGCGGCCTTCTTGGCCTTAGAGGCGGTATGTGCCTGGTCGAACGACCTTGGTGACTTTGTAAGGCCCCTCCTAGTTGGGTTGTAGCTTACCAAGGCGGGGTTCTCTGCCTGTTGCCCCGAATTCCTTAAGACCCAATCGTTAACCTGCAGCGGTAGATGTTTGACTCGTCGATTAAAGAGTCATGTGAGCTTGAGCTTATAAGAGATGGCTTTGAGGAGGGCGTTGCCTCGAGTCTCGGGGAGTAGGTCAAGGTTCACCCTCTTTTCTCCCTAATTGTTGTTGTGGTCATAGAAAGTGATCCTCGGTGAGGGGATTCCTACCTCGACGGGCAACACAGCCTCGCTCCCATACACCAAGTTGAATGGTATTTGCCCTATAGCCTCTCGAACCGTCGTTCCTGTAGACCATAGTATCCCAGGTAGATCATCGATCCACGATCCTTTGGCTCCCTCGAGCATCGTCTTTAATCCCTTCAATACTACCTTGTTGGCAGCTTCTGCCTGTCCGTTGGTCTAGGGTCAACTGACTGTGGAGAACCTAGTCTCTATGCCAAATCAAGAGCAGTATTCCCTTCTTGGCCCACTGTTAAACTGTCGCCCGTTATCTGATATGAGGACTTGAGGGACCCCAAACCTTGTGATTAGATTCCGCTAGATGAATTGTTGAACCTGTCTATCAGTGATGGACGCTAGTGGCTCAGCCTCGACCCACTTGGTGAAGTAATCGACGGCGACCAATAGGAACCTCCGTTGGCCTGATGCATGAGGGAAAGGCCCTAACATGTCCATGCCCCATATGTCGAAGGGCAGGGGAGCTTGGATGGTTGTTAAGGGACTGGCAGCTTGATGGGGTAAGTTGGCATGCATCTGACATTCTTTGCATTTCCGGACCAGGCTTGAAGCATCTTCTCTTAGGGTGGGCCAGTAATATCCAGCTCCAAGAGCTTTCGCCACGATGGTTTTTGCACCCTGATGGCTCCCGCATGCCCCTTGATGTATTTCTCGAAGCACATAATCCCCTTCTTGTGGGGTCAAGCATCGAAGGAGTGGGTGGGTAAAATATTTCTTATATTGCTGTCTATCGTGATATATGAACCATCGTGCTTGCTTCCTTACTTTTTCGGCTTCTAGCTCATCTGTAGGCAATGCACCGTCCCTTGCAAAAGCCAATATCTTGTCCATCCAGGTGGGGCTTATGTCGAGGGTAGCTACCCTCTTGTTTATGCTAGGGGCTTTGACTACCTCCCACATAATTAGACTAGGTGATAGGTCTTCGGCAGAGCTAGCCAATCTCGACAGCGCATCTGCCTGCTGGTATTCTGATCGGGGGATGTGGACGATGATGAATAAAACTAGATCAGTTACTTCTTCTTTGATTTTCTTCAGGTACATTTTCATACTATCTCCTGTCACTTGACCTACGATGAGCTGGGAGTCCGAGTGAGCTTTGATCTTTCGAGCCCCTGCTGTTTTACACAGCTGTAGATCGGGTAGAAGGGCCACATACTCGGCTTCATTGTTCGAGACAGTGAAGTCGAACTTGACGGCATAGTATTAACTGTTCTTTTGGGGATCGAGGACTAGCAGTCCGACCCCGCAGCCAGCTTTTGATGATGACCCATCGACAAATAATTCCTAAGAGCCTTCTTCCATGGGTTCTGATCTTGAGGTACATTCCGCGATGAAGTATGCCAGTGCTTGATCTTTGATGGCTCGACGGGGCTTAAATTCTATGCCAAAATCTGACAACTGGTTAGACCAATCCGTCACCCTGCTGGATTGGTTCTTGCCCTCGATTACTTTCTGTAGGGGCTGGTTGGTTAGAACTTAAATGGGGTGTGCTTGAAAGTAAGGCTTGAGTTTGCGAGTTGCGATGACCAATGGGTCGATTACTGTCTTTGAAAGTCATGGTGGGGCAGGTTGTTGTTCTTGACATGTCTGTTGTCCCGTGTTTCAGGGTGTAAAGGTGTTTCTTTCGAGAGTGGCCGGTTAGGCCACCCGAAGCGTACCCCCCATCAATGACGTTGATAAACCCTGCTGTTTCATCTCTCCAGGATTCCTTTTCTTTCCGGGGCTCATTCTTCTTTTCTGCTAGATCTTTCAGGTATCGGTTCAACTTTCCTTCATCGGTCAGCTTATCCAATGCTTTCTTAAGTTATCTGCAGTCACGAGTAGTGTGACCGCAATCGTGGTGGTACTCACACCAAAGTTTCTTATCTCTCCTACTGACGGAAGAACAGATAAGGGTGGGCTTTGGTAAGGCATACTTCTCTTTGATGTCGAGGTATATTTCCCTTCTGTTGAGGTTGTATCGAGGATCGTAGCCATTGTCTTCCAACCGTGGCTTTTTGTCCTTCTCCCTTCGAGGGTCGTCCCGAAGGGTATCCACTCGAGTACCATAGTCGGCCTTTCACTTGTTGGAACTCGGTTTCTCATGATTTTTGCAGATGCCGAAGGCTTGTATAAACTTTTAGGCGATGTTCATTGCTTCATAGGAAGTAGAGGCCTCGCTCTCCGCGAGCTTTAGCTTGAACCTGCTCGATGGGTAGAGGTCGGACATTAGTGTAGTGAATGCCACACTATCCTGTAGGTCGGAGACCTTTAACAACTCCTCATTGAACCTCTTGATGTATTCTGCCAAGTCTTCATCTCTTCATTGTCTAATGGACATTAGGTGAATGCTGGTCTTTCGATGTCTTCTTCCTGCTATGAAATTTTGCTTATAAATGCAGCCTCGAGGGTGGCAAAATCTGAGATGCTCCCATGAGGGAGTTCCGTGAACCAGGTAAGAGCCAGTCCCTTTAGCGTGGTGGGGACACTCATCTGCTCTTTGAAGGCCGCAAGGTGATCGATGGGGTCAGTGGTTCCCTCATAATGCTCGATTGGAGGAACCTTCACCTTGCGAGAATTGGGAGTTCGCATAATTTTCTCGCTGAAGGGTGTGATGAAGCCCAGGTTGCCAAATTGGGCGTTGGATTTCTCGCTTGGTTCGGAATTGTTGGATTCTTCTTTCTCATCGTGTTCCCTTTCTTGCTGTCGAGGTCCGCCCCGTCAGCGGTTAGGGTTCAGGGGAGCCTCTCATTCTTCTCTCGAGCGTGCTCGACGTTTATTTGAGGACTTCGCGGGCATCTCGAGTACCATTCCTGAGGGAGCGCTCATTGATGACGTGCCTTGCGTCCCCTCGACCAAGGGGAGCTTGAGCTGGGACATGGGGGGCTCGAGTCGAGATTTGTGGAGCTTGGTCGTTGGGGGGAGGATCACGCCCATTCTGCCCCAGAAGTATTCGAGGGACAGGAGGTCTGTTGGACGTCCCCTCTCCTCCGTTCTGAAGGCTATGCACGAGGGCCCTAAGGTTTCGCTCGAGATTGTCGCTGAGGCGCTCCGCCAATTGTTGTAGGTCCTGCTGAGTAACAGGATTGGGGCTTGGTTGCTCATATCGAGGGGCTTCGACTCGAGGTAGGACTATCCTCTCTCGAGGTTGTCCGGGATTGACAGCACTGGCTGCCTCTCGAGGACCGACTTCCTCGAGAATTTGATGATGCCGCTCTGAAAGTATGGGGGCCCTGCGAGGGTCCCCCGCTGTTTCGTCAGCTACCTCGGGAGGTGGAGTCCCTCCTCGAGGTGGTGAATTTGGGGGTTGCTGGCCTCGTCGGGTTCTTCGAGCATTGGCAATGGCTTTTCAGTTTGGCTATCCCCACAGACAGCGCCAACTGTTTCGGGTGAAAAACTTGTGAAATGGGGGATTAGTCAAGACTCATGGTCGAGGACCGTTGAAGATGACGAGATGCTCAAAAAGTGCTGAGAGACCTGCAAAATGAGAGTTAGACTACCCCGGGGGTGTTTCCGGGATCGCCTCTCCGACGCTCAAGTTAGTTATGATACTTAGCGGTTAGTATTGAGTGGTTGGTCTAGAATTCATTACCTCAATAAATGGGGAACTGTTCCCTATTTATAGGCGTTGGAATGTGTGAAAAATTGAAGCCAGGCTGGATCAAGATCTGGGCTGGGCCAAACCTTTTGGCCTGGGCTGCCTTTTAAACATAGGAGGGTAATTTGGCAATTTCACCATGGATTGGGGGCCTACTGACATATTGGGCCCAGAGAAGAATACATTTCAAAATCACCTTTATCTTTATTATGTCACTACCCTCAAGTAAATCATTGATCGTTAGTTTACTACACTATAGTAGAATAAATTTATATTGTTGTGGCTCATTTGGTGCGGTTTTCTATAAACGCAACAACAACAAGGCAACACATCAAATGTATTCGAAAAAGACAACATATTGTTGTGGTTATGGGTGTAGACACATAAATTTGTCTCATTTCAACACCCGATTAGGAAAGGTATTGTCGAGATAATTGGTCTAGACTGAAGAAGAATAATCAAAAGCCTTGTAAAAGCCATTTTTAGGACAAAAGAAAATAAACGAATTTAAAAGCCCCAATAATTATTCTTGATAATGTTCAATAATATATAATAAAAAACAGTTATTTAGAATTTTTTTCACTCGCTTGTCCGAAAATACCAAAAACTTTCAAAGCATTCAAGAACTTTCTCTATTTCTTCTCACATTTCTAAAACACTTAAAAACATACCGAAGCTCTGCCGATGTGACTCGCGTTTCTAAAGCTAAATATTGATCTTTTTAACATCCGTGACACAAGACTTAGGCGACACAAGTATAATTCTTGAGGGTCTTTTTTGTCCATTCTGCTTTAATTCTTATTTTACTAACAATTTTAATTTTCATGATGTAGATCTTTAAATGGCAATCGTGTGTACACTTTGTATAACTTTTGTATAATTTTCTATCATCGTGTTTTCCATTACATTATGACTTTGTGATTGTCTTTTTATGCTTTAATTTCGATTGCATGATCACGTCTATATTTTTGCTAAAATAGATTGACAAATTATTAGATCACGCCTAATAAAATAAATTGGACAACCTATTATGTACCTATTAATCTTGTTGTTTAAAAGATGTGATCACTGATAAGTGCATATATTGCTACTAAAATTAGTCTTATGGTTGTCTTCTATATGTTATTTAATAACTTTTATTGACTTTTAATTAATAAGTGGGTTATTTATGTCCATATTATATTTTATTGAATAATTAGCTTAAATAGTTTGTTATTTTATTATGGAAAAAATTCATAAAACTACTTTTATAATCAACTTTTTCAAAAAACTACCTTTTAAAAAATTTCTTTCAAAAAACTATCTTATATAACAAATTTCCTTTCAATATACTACCATTTTTGCATTAATGGGGTTTAATGACAAATAATTAAGTCACCATAAATTGATTTTCTTTTTTCCCCTCTTGTTTCTTTCCTCTTTTCTCACTACCCCACCGGCAGCAACAACTACGACGATTGTCATTTATCGATTATTATTAAATATAAACGTAAAATGGTAGTATATTGAAATGAATTTGTTATATAAGGTAGTTATTTGAAAGAAAAATTATAAAAGGTAGTTTTTTGAAAAAAGTTGGTTATAAAAGGTAGTTTTTTGAAATTTTCCCTTTTATTATAGGTGATTTACAAGTTTACTGTGCCAAAGGAAGACAAGTAGACAACAAGAATGAAAGAAGAAGAAAATAGTGCAAGCCCAAACCAATTACACGTGAGAAATAAAAAGGAAGCAAAATCCATCTTGTCTCCTACTTCACATTTCACTGGCAACTTCAATCAAAGAAAGTAGGAAACGTTCTTCCTTCCTTCATCTATTAGAGCATAGTAAAGTAAAATAGAAAATTTTCTTATTTCCAGTTCAACGACCAAATCAGCAAAGGAAAGGGAAATTGTTTCCTTGATTCAAGATTCTTCACCGAATTCAAGAGTCCAATTTAGGGAATATGGAGCATATGAGATTGTTTCTTTTCATCTCTACAAGTAATTTCCCAAAAATCGATAAGTAGGGATTTCTCAATTTGGGTATAAAAGCCCCTAATTTCTACCGAAAGAGGAGACACAAGTATACACAATGTAAGGGTTTTGTGAGATAGTGAATATGGTTCGAGTTCGATTGAGGGTTATGACGTTGAAGGCCTATGAAGGTGGACGATCGTTCTTTGTGGGTGAAATCGAGGCCAGCGGTTGCATCGACAGAGCTCCAATCTATGAGTTTATCCCTTCTTACTTTCAATTAAATAGTTTTTTTATTGTTCTTGTATTCATGGCTTCTTAATTTTAGATTTAGTTTTCAGTTGTTTTGATGTTTTTATATGTTTAGTTCACGTGATTGAACGCGGCGTTAATCATGATTTAGTAGTGGATTTAGTAATTATTCAATTCATATTATCGTGTTCTTATATTAATTTAATTTTTTTGCTTGTGACTGTGCGCACGATTTCAATTGGAGAGTAATTTAATTATGCTAAATAGTCATTAGGCGCGGCGTTTAATGGTTATTTAGAGTTAACGGCTTAATATTATTAGAGTCAGCGGCTCACCTTGATTTTGTTAAGTATATGAATTGGTCTAATAAAACAAGTTTGTTAGGGTTGTATTTGTCTTAGTAAGATTCTAGCTTTCTAGTGAGCAAGACAAGAATTGATCGTAGCGATAATTCACCAACCTAATTGCTAAATCGAGTATTAAAGGGAACTAGATTATAGGTATTAAACAACTGATAATTGTCTAATTAATCTATGAACGAACCGTTATATTGGCTTGCTTGTTTGTCACTTGTACATATCTATATTAGTTATTAGTTGTTAGATTTTGATTAATAGGTACTCTAGTATGATTTCAACCCCCCCCCCCTTCTATGTTCATATGAGTAGATAATGTAGATATTAGTGTTTGTATTCTTAATGTGTATAATCGTTTGTTTTTGTTGTTAGTTAAGCTTTGAGAGTTAGGAATTTTAATAATCTTCTCGTGGGATCTACCCTTTCTTACCCTTTTACTAGTTGTTAATATTTTTGAAGGACTAAGATAGGTTTTATAAATTATTAATTAATACGGTAAACGACACGTATCAAATTTTGGCGCCGTTGTCGGGGAGATTATTTTTATCTTAATGTCAAAGTTTAAATTATCTCAGAAATTATACTTGTAGATTTGTTTTTTATAAAAAAAAAAAAAAAAAAAAAAAAAAAAAAAAAAAACTTGCCATCATGGTTTGTCTAGTCTAATTGGACGAGTCGGATATTTCTCATTATATAGTATGATTCCGGATCTTTGTTTTTGCGTAGTATGTGCTTGGTTGTTTCTTTCTTGCTCATTTACTAGTTTAACTTTTGCATGTTTTTTTTTAAAGGTTGTATAGCTACTGTTCTGTTTTTACTAAGGTAAGGTATTGGCATGCTCTTACATAGAATTTACTTCTTCAGTTTTGTTATAGGTTTAGCATTATTGGTGCAGCAGTGCTTAGATAAAGTAATATGTTATCTACGCCATTGTTTATCATGTGGTTTAAATCTGTGAGCTTGTACAAGTAGTTGAACTTTACATAGTTGCTTGCATCATTAAAGTCTTCTGTAGATAAGCCAGAGTAATTCATGAAAGTGCAGCTTTATGCTATCTCTCAACTTTTACTTAAAACTTATAATGAACAGAAGTGTTTAGGCATCATGTTCTTGTTGATAAACTTATTATTAATCAGCAAAATTCCTTTCAATCAAGCTACACCCAACACTCATAATCAAAAACCCCCAATTCAATTTATTCAAGAACCCAAATTTAACAAAACCCCAAATTCATAAAAAAAATAACCAAATGCAAAATTAAACTTAAGATTATAACTTACTTAATTAAGGAAAGTAATAGAGTGAAATTGCTCGATAAAAAGAAACCAAATATCGATCTCCACTTCGATCAGATTCACGACCCGAAAAACGCAAACACAAGAACAATTCCTTCTCTAAAAAAAACACAAATCCGAGAGATGGATGAACCACACTTGATGTTTAATGGTGCATGGTAATTTTTATTTTTTTTCGTTGTAGCTTGAATGGAGTTGTTGAAGCAAAATCTTGAAGAAAATAGAAGAAGTATGCTCGTGGGTTTGGAGTTAGAAAAACAGTAGCAAATGATCTCCTTTTCTTTTCCTTTGTTTCTTTTTTTTTTTCCTTCCTCCTTTCTCTCTTCTTATAGTTAGGTAACTTCATAGCATTAAACCTAGTAAATCTAGGAATTAGGTTTTTGACCCTTTCTAAGGTAAAGTCAAATGGGAAAAAAAAATATCTAATATCATAATATTTTAAATTATTTTTATAAACTAAAATAATATAAAAAAATTACTAAACTGGTATAAAAAATACGGGGTGTTACAATCTACCCCTCTTAAAATAAGTTTCGTCCCGAAACTTAAAGTATTACTCATATGATCAAACTTATACTCTTGTTTATGAAAACAGCTCAGTAACTCTATAGGTTAGTCAACTACTATCACTCTGGATAACATCTCCAACAACCAAATCATTTCGGAGAACATCTCCGACAACTAATTCACTTTCTCCAAGATATTCAATTGATCACCTTTATAACTAAACAATCATTCCAACTTATATATTCATACTATAACAAGTAGAACCAACACCTCATAGATCAATTCCTTTAATCACCCTTGTAGACATACAACCATTTCAACTAAAATGTTCATACTCTACGAAGTAAAACATGCAACATATTACAAGGTTTACCATAAAACTTTACCATAAAACTTCTAATCATACATGAATTATGTATACTTTAGACATTAAGGTATACATCACATATGAAATCATAAAAACTTTTAGCACCAAACACACAATTGACACGAAATCTACCCCCTAAAAAGGAAGTTACGCCCTCGTAACTAACAATAACATGAATAAGAGATGGGGACACATAAAACACATGACATCCTCGGTCTTACGAATAGTTCCTCAGTGTTGTGGTTAGACCACAAAACCTTTACTATCCACTTCTCAACCCTACGGGTCTTACAGATCTATTGGTCTAGAGTCTCAACTAAAACTCCAACTATCACCATGTGAAGAGTTACTAATACGATGCTGTAACTAAGAAACATGGAATACATTGCAAATACAATCAATTATCCTTTCAAGGATCACATACGGACCGATAAACTTGGGAATCAACTCCCTTACTAAGGCTTAGACACGACGGGAAAGAATCTAAGTCGAGCTACACCGGACCACTACTGTCACACTAGTTGGACTATGTCGTAGACTGTGGAATTCAATTCATAACTACACTATGGTGCACAAGCGCTTTAAATAATAACATAGGATTTTTTCGAAAATCCGGCAGAGTTTCCTTTGTAAAATGGACAATTCGAAATGAGAAAAGGTGTTATCTGTTACAATCACAATACACAAAAGCATTTCCAAATCCAGTACTCAACGCTTCCGCAGAGCAACAACTAACCTGAACCGAGAGTACTATCTCTCTTCTAAAAAATAGAAGTAAAGACTCATACAATATGAACTCACTATTACATGGTTGGGCGTACTCGCCTAAAAAAACGTAAAACAATTCACAACTCGACGTCTAGAACTTCAACTTGAAGTTATTATAACAGTCACAATCACCAAGGCATACCACAAAAGGCAAAACAAAATACTTAGACGGTCGCATCAACATTGGGCTGAGTCCTAACCTATAAACATTCATAGCACGTGTTTTGGAGTTTATGACTCTCACGTAATCAATGACACCACGACAATCACATCAAAGCACACTAAGCGTTTACATCCAAAGAGTACTTAAATAACCTTACACGTGAATATGGACAACCTATTTTCTTTCTTTCAAAACGATTCTTTATTGGGAATCCAATTATAAATGACCCTTTTATAGAACTCTTGTTTTGCAAAAACTTTGCTCAATCATTCTTACTGTCACAACAATATTCTAGACACGAAGCAACAACATCCTAAGCTCTATCGCTTTAAAACAATTTCTTGACGGGGATCCAATCAATCCAAATAATAAGGCATATATTTCTGATACTAGGGTGTTGAGGCTTGAAACCTCTGACAATCGAACATAACCCTGACAACAAAGGTGGAGTTTAAAATCTCCTGCATTGGTTTGACTTATAGTCCTGACAATGGGGGCGTGGAGACTTGAAACCTCCACCATGGGGCCTGTCATGCAACTATTCACTTTACTTGGGTCGAAACCCAGACAAGTTTAAAGCACATAACACGATTTCAAATATTCTTTACTAAACACCAAGTCTCCCATTACTTGGTAACACTCAAAACACATCATAGAGCTGTAGAAAGCTCCATTGAGAGACCTTCAAGGCTCACAATCCGTGGGAGACTTGCCCCCTGTCAAAACTTTTCAAAAACGTGTTCTTAACTTTTCCAAAATTCACTTAAATTGTTGTAGAAAAAACATTTCTAGATCGATTCGAGAACGAATCCACAACCTTAATTGAAACGTGTTTAAATCACTTTCACACACTACACAAACAAATTGAACAATTTCACATAGCCTTTGGTAGGGTGACTTACTCGTTGACCAACCAAGGCCAAATCGAGCTACTAAGGTACGACAGAAAATGATATGCTCTATTTAAATAAAGCTTACTTTATACAAAACTCCTTTTTAGGACCATGTCTCAAAACTAACACACATTCATAACACATCATAAACCGTTCACACACTATAGTTTCACGACATAAAATTTCAAGTCGTGCATGGCTACGTGAATCACATAAACTAACGACTCCATCAACAATAATGGTGGTATTATCCTTGCCAACCGATACTCAACACTCCAAACATAGCAATCAAGAGTTAACTTAAACTCACTGCTCAAGGTTCACGAAATAGATATGGTCCACTATACTTCCTTAGTTTCTATTAAATTCATTAGTTTCAACTCAACAACTAGTCATAGACTTGCGACATGATACACTTAACCCTTACTCACTTAAAACTTAATCAAATTAATCAATTACACACTTTGACCACTATAATAACTTAGTCTCATTCTTCGGACAAGACTTAAGTAAATTGAGTTTGAACACATTAAACCATTCCTAATGGCCTCTAGGTCATTAACGACGATTTGTTCAACTTTAAGTGGGCGTCTAACGGCCCAGGGCGACACAAAGGAGAGCTTGTTATAAGTTATAACCACGCTATCTCGAGCTTCTTAACCAATTAACATGGTATAACTATAACTCCACAACTACAGTCATTTCATTAGACAAGTGTAAGAAATTGTGGAACTTGTAGCTAGTCATTTAAGATTAGTGACTACCAATCAAGAACTTTGCAAGGACCTTAAACCAAAGACTTAGATTACTTCAACTTATACTCATTAAACTCAATGAGAAGAGACTCTCTTCATTTAGACCAGTCTACATTAGACTCGCTAACCATTTTAGTGTTTTTAGACCTTGATCACTACTAAACAAATCACATAAAAAAGGAACTACGCGTCCCACCATCGACATGACTCGAGTTGACAATATGCCTTGCATATGTCACCACTCCATAGCCTTACTAGATACATGACAGTTACTAGTTGTTCTATAATGGTCTCAAACCGACTCCTTGACACCGACAAATAAACAGTAATACTTTACCAGGGTCAAACGGTTGACCCTTAACATAATATGAGCTGACTTTGACTAGTCATGAGTATACTACGAGAAACCTACCCACTTGGACTAATTCTTTTTCCTTTTGCTATGCACTTTACCACGAATACTAGAACACGACAACTTACAGTAGATAGTCATCTCATGACTCGCTAGACTACTTTAAACCCACGTAAACAAGGTCTATAGGCATGACCAAGAGAGCTAATAACTCGAGTTTCAACTCTTGTTATAGCCTCAACATACAACCATACACTAACAAGTCAATTCATAGCACTTAATCAACAAGACTAGCATATCCAAGATGAAACCAAACCACTCCCTGTAAGGTTTTCAATTAACAATTCACACCAACTACAATTCGTACATGCATCACGCAACTCAATCAGTTTGCAATTTAAGAATCAAGTAGTTAATCACTAAACATTCTCAAGGCTAAAAGTTAGACAAAGTACGGGAGGTGGGTGGGTCTAACACAACAACACACACAAGGGCAAAAAAAAAAAAATAATAGAAGGGAGTGCCACTTTGAATGGAATAAGGCTCACTGTTACCCACTATAATAGTTCATCCTAATGCGAACATAAAAACCAAGAGCTAGATACTTAAATGAAATAGGTGACGATAGATACTAATATCAAGACGGAATGTCACCTTATAGTTCCCGTAAACAAATGGAACTAAATTTCGCATTATGCAACTCAAACTTGAACTTATAGCACACTCTCGACTATGCACCAACTTAAAATCACAACCAAACAAGGATATACTCGAAACGGATTACCTTTACTAGCCAATCACTCCAAACATGGAAGCAAGCACAACTTAACTTGAATCAAACATAAAACTCAACTAGTTCCACACTTACCAAACTCATTGACTTTATCAAGTCAAACTTCCACATAAGAGGGATCCACAACAACTATCATACACAATGTAATCCCTTACTTTCCATATCTCAATCTTACCTCGGCTTTCAAATTTTAATACTTTCATTTATTTAGTCTTACTTAAGGTCACAACCTCAAGGTTACAACTCTAGGCACAACCTACTAGGTCACAAAAATCAACCTCAAGGTAGGGATGGATCCAACTTCCAATCAAAACAATGATTAAAACTTTCGAACATTATTCTTCATCATTAACACGCA
Organism: Beta lomatogona; assembly: GCA_947646795.1. Lineage (NCBI taxonomy): Eukaryota > Viridiplantae > Streptophyta > Magnoliopsida > Caryophyllales > Amaranthaceae > Beta > Beta lomatogona. The sequence continues at coordinate 1,382,822 of CANSNZ010001336.1, forward strand.
CCCCGGCCACTGGTGGTCTTAATGGTGATGAACAATCCACGTAGGGAGAGGTACTTTCTCCTAAAAACATAGTTTTAAAATAAACAAAGGAATTTGGAGATCCCAATAGGTACTAAACCGATGGTCACAACTCTAGGTCTCAATTCTAGACCACAACTCAAGGATAACCTCTAGGGCTAACATAAGGTCCTACACCTTGGCACTAAACTGGTGGCTAATCCTCTAGACCACTATAAGCTCAACTCTAAGCTCTAGCCATAAACTCGAGCCGTTGGCTCTGATACCAACTGTAACAACCCTGAATTTCCATTTTCTTTAGAAAACATATCAGAGTACAAAGCATGGACAATTCAAGAGCTGTTATGCCGCGGTTATTAAACATTTAATTATAACAGCAAGGCGAAAGGTACTACTACTTGTACATAAATTAAGTATTAACTATTACAACTAAAAGAAAATGTAATTAATTAATACACTTCTATAACAAACCATAATTCTAAACTATTGCAGTGGAAGTCTTAACTTTAATAAATCTACATCTAGGTGAAATCAACGCTCTCACCCAATATAAGCTAGTCACCATCAAGCCCTGCACATTGAAGACATGTAATATCAGCCAAAAGGTTGAGCAAGATTTCATACCAATAACAACTTTGAACTATCCAATGTGGAGGTAGAATACATACATAGTATTCCACAAAATCATTTCACCTGTACAACATTCAACTTGAACATAATAGACAACCTTCAATAATTCAAATCCACTTTACTTTCTTTCTAAACCATTCTGTAAAACTTTCAAATATAACTCAAATCTGTGAGTAGGAAGTAATAAAAATCCAATGAGCTAGCTAGGCTCACTAGATAAGGTAAACACCAAAGTCCCTACTATGCATACCCCTAACTTGATAACGTATCAAGAAGGAAGACGAATGGCAAGAGTATTGATCAATATACTCTCAACTACTAAAATAAATTGTTGAGACACTTTAACTCAACATACTTACATACTCGAAGAATACCGCTTACCGGCAACCCCACAATTTAATTAAAACTTGGTAACAATGAGGAACTTCCTCCATATCATAATCTCAAACTTGTCTCACGAGGAACTTCCTCCTTTTAATAATCTCAAACTTGTCTCACGAGGAACTTCCTCCTTTTAATAATCTCCTAAATGATTTTGATATAAATATCGTCAAAACAATTAAAAGCTCCATAATAGCATCGTAAAAACGATTCCAAACTCAATATAAATCACAAATCAATATGAAATACTTTCTGAAATAATATGTACAAGCTTAGTATGAAATCTTACCTTATTAGCAAACCACAGTCAACCAATCTCAATTACAAGTCAAAAAGTTCTTCTACGAACCCGCGATCTACAATATAATATAATATGGTATAAATCACTTGACTATACTTTACATAGTTTACACATAAACGACATAAACTAGTTAATGAGCCTTGACTACCTTTATAAACAACTCACTTTACATTTAGTCCAAAAAGAATACAACAAAGTCAACAAAAGTCAAACTGGTCAACAAAAGTCAAACTAGTCAACAAAAGTCAAACTGTAAATATTACTAACTACATGAAAATAACATGCATTATATTTAATTTCAGTAGAAACTTAAAATAGGGATAACTTTCTCCTATGAAGTCCAAATGAATCGTTTCTTGAGCCTTTCTTGGGTGAAATTTTGATACGAACAACTTTTGTGAAATAGTATTTTAGCTAAAAAAAACTCCCATAAACTGACGAAAAACACAAATTACGAATCTGACCTGTAATTACTACGAGTTACAGTTCTTGTTGATAAACTTATTATTAATAAGCAAAATTCTTTTCAATCAAGCTACACCCAACACTCATAATCAAAAACCCCCAATTCAATTTATTCAAGAACCCGAATTTAACAAAACCCCAAATTCATAAAAAAAACAACCAAATGCAAAATTAAACTTAAGATTATAACTTACTTGATTAAGGAAAGTAATAGAGTGAAATTGCTCTATAAAAAGAACCCAAATATCGATCTCCACTTCGATCAGATTCACGACCCGAAAAACGCAAACACAAGAACAATTCCTTCTCTAAAAAAAAACACAAAGCCGAGAGATGGATAAACCACACTTGATGTTTAATGGTGTATGGTAATTTTTTTTTTTTTTTTGTTGTAGTTTGAATGGAGTTGTTGAAGCAAAATCTTGAAGAAAATAGAAGAAGTATGCTCGTGGGTTTGGAGTTAGAAAAACAGTAGCAAATGATCTCCTTTTCTTTTCCTTTGTTTCTTTTTTTTTTTTTCCTTCCTCCTTTCTCTCTTCTTATAGTTAGGTAACTTCATAGCATTAAACCTAGTAAATCTAGGAATTAGGTTTGTGACCCTTTCTAAGGTAAAGTCAAATGGGAAACAAAAAAATATCTAATAACATAATATTTTAAATTATTTTTATAAACTAAAATAATATAAAAAAATTACTAAACTCGTATAAAAAATACGGGGTGTTACAATCTACCCCTCTTAAAATAAGTTTCGGGATTACTCATATGACCAAACTTATACTCTTGTTTATGAAAACAGCTCAGTAACTCTATAGGTTAGTCAACTACTATCACTCTGGATAACATCTCCAACAACCAAATCATTTTGGAGAACATCTCCGACAACTAATTCACTTTCTCATAGATATTCAATTGATCACCTTTGTAACTAAACAATCATTCCAACTTATATATTCATACTGTAACAAGTAGAACCAACACCTCATAAATCAATTCCTTTAATCACCCTTGTAGACATACAACCATTTCAACTAAAATGGTCATACTCTACGAAGTAAAACATGCAACATATTACAAGGTTTACCATAAAACTTTACCATAAAACTTCTAATCATACATGAATTATGTATACTTTAGACATTAAGGTATACATCACATATGAAATCATAAAAACTTTTAGCACCAAACACACAATTGGCACGAAATCTACCCCCCTAAAAAGGAAGTTACGCCCTCGTAACTAACAATAACATGAATAAGAGATGGGGACACATAAAACACATGACATCCTCGGTCTTACGAATAGTTCCTCAGTGTTGTGGTTAGACCACAAAACCCTTACTATCCACTTCTCAACCCTACGGGTCTTACAGATCTATTGGTCTAGAGTCTCAACTAAAACTCCAACTATCACCATGTGAAGAGTTACTAATACGATGCTGTAACTAAGAAACATGGAATACATTGCAAATACAATCAATTATCCTTTCAAGGATCACATACGGACCGATAAACTTGGGAATCAACTCCCTTACTAAGGCTTAGACACGACGGGAAAGAATCTAAGTCGAGCTACACCGGACCACTACTGTCACACTAGTTGGACTATGTCGTAGACTGTGGAATTCAATTCATAACTACACTATGGTGCACAAGCGCTTTAAATAATAACATAGGATTTTTTCGAAATAATAACGTTGCATGGTCAATATACACAATAATGTTAGTACCTAAAAAGATAAGACCAGAATTTATCTAAAGCAATAACTATAGAAAGAAGTTATTTCTCAGTTGTAGTGTAGTTAGCTTGAGCCTCATTCAGAGTCCTTGGAGTGTAATTGATGACATGATGAACCATTCCTACTCTTTGTCCCAGCGCTACTCCTACAGGATGGTTGGACGCATCACACATCAGTTCAAATGGAAGGTCCGAGTTTAGAGTTTACAAAATATAGGTGCAGTGACCAACTTGTTCTTCCATTGGTGAAATGCTTTATTACACTCCTCATCAAAAGCGAACTCCACTTGTTTTTGCAATAGTTTACACAAAGGTTGTGCAATCTTCAAATCCTTCAATAAACCTACTGTAGAATCCTTCATGGCCAAGGAAAGAATGAATTTCTCGCACGGAGGCAGGGTAAGGCAATGATGCAATAAGATCTATTTTATTAGCTTTATCAACTTTTATTCCGTTAATTAAAATAATATTACCTAAAACCATACCTTGTTGAACCATAACTTGACTTTTTAAATATTCGGGCACAAGGTTAGTTCCTAAACAACGTTTGAGAACTAAAGTGAGATAATCTAAGCAATTATCAAAGGAGTCGTCGTGGACAATGAAATCATCCGTGAAGACTTCAATGAATTTCTCAACATAATCTGAAAAGATGCTTATCATACATCTCTGAAAAATTGCAGCGGTGTTGCATAGCCTCAAAGGCATGCGTCGGTAGGCAAAAGTACTATACGGTCACGTGAAAGTTAATTTCTCCTGATCTTCTTGAGCTATAGCAACATGCACATTACCAGAATAATCATCAAGAAAACAATAATAAGCATGACCAGCAAGACGTTCAACCATTTAATGTATAGAAGATAAAGAAAAAATATCCTTTCAAGTCATAGAATTTAGTTTCCTATAATATTCATAGACCCGCCATTTTGAACTCAAGTGGGTACCATTTCTCCCTTATCATTCTTGATCACAATCACCCCTGAGTTTTTCGAGACCACTTGTAAAGGGCTAACCCAAGGACTATCAGATATATGGTATATCAACCCTACATCAAGAAGCTGGAATCAAAAAGTAACTAATGTAAATACTTTAGTTTACAGGATTCAAAAGAATGTTATTGTTAGAAGTTATGGTGTTCTGCCTAGGAAATTAGCATGTAAAGATAAAGAGTGGTTAAGGAGGTTAGCTATTCATTTTTGTAGATAGTTGTTTGGCGTCTTTGTGAGGGAGGTCCAACCTAGTTGGTTTGTCCTCACCTAGACATATATTGGTTGTAAATGGTTTGGTTGAGCAATACAAGTTTTCTCTTTTAGCAAAAATACATCAAGAAGCTTCAGTATTTCTTTGTTTACAATGTCCATCCACTAGAGGAAAAAAGCCCCACTAATCCGGTCAAATTGGGCTTAACTGATCCGAAATTGAACCGGGTCAGTTGGGTCCGGAGCGGTTGACGGATTTGAGTTGATCCGGTTCAAAATCCGATCACTTGACCATTAATTTATCCGGTTTTCACCTAAAATCGGATTAGTTGAGTTTAAATGTGCAAAAAAGAAAATGGGTTCAGGCAACAGTAGCCTAAACAGCCTATATTACATGAACCAACCAACAAAAAAAAAAAAAATTGAAATTAAAAAAAATCAACAAACCAAAACTAAAAACCTAAATTCGCAACTAAATTACAAGATAAACATGAATGAAATTAATAACAAAAATAAAAACAAAAATCAACCAAAAAATAAATTAACCGAAACCTAAAAGAAAATATAAAAAAACGAAAAGCTAAACGAACGTAAATTACAAAAAAAAAAACTAATAACACAATAAACACGAAAATCAACCAAAAAATAAATTAAACGAAATGACAAGAAAACAAAAATATTAATGAAAATAAAAAATAAATTAAACGAAAAAACTAAAGAAATGAAGAAGATGAAGATCTAACTTCTCTGTCCTCAACCTCGCCTTCTTTGCTTCGCGCATCAATGTTTCAGATCTAACTTCTCTTTGCATTTCTTATTCCTTCGTGTTTCTTCCTTCGGGCTTCTTTGTTTCGCCAGCGATGAAAGAGGAGAGAGGACAGTTGCTTGTTCCTTCGCGCTTCAGAGGATGGTGGATTAGGGTTGGGAACTTTGCGGAGAGTGGAGAAATAAGGAGAGTTGTGGATTGGGGTGGCGGGTTAGGGTTAGGGTTTAAAGATAAGGAGGGGATTGAGTGAGGATTGAGAAGAGAAGTGAGGAGGGTTGGGGACTGGGGTGGTGGGTTGGGGTTAGGGTTTGGAGAAGAGAAGTGACGAGGGGATTGAATGAGGAGAGAGAAGAGAGAAAATGGTGCGCTGAAGTTGAGGAAAGAGAAGAAAGGAAATGGTGCGCTGAAGTTGAGGAAAGAGAAGAGAGAAATGAGCGCTGAAGTTTAATGGGGAAGGCTGAAGAACTTGAGCCTTTTTAAAAAAACACGGGCCCATCAACTAGTCCGGTTGGGCTACAAACCCGATCAGTTAACATAACTGATTCAATTTCTAGCCCAACTGGACTAGCTATTTCAACCTTTTTTTTGTGTGCCCAATCCAAATAACTTAACGGGTCCGGATTATGTAGAACTGGATCTGTTCTTTTGTGTCATTTAGCCTTTTTCCAATAGTGATCATCATTGCATTCATCTTCCTTTGCACTTACCTTGTTGTGTTATATTATGTGCGTGTACATGGAGGTGCTAATCCCTTTTATATATGCAACCGTCCACCCCAAAGATGTCTTATATTCCTCAAGAAGCTTAACATACTTTTTCCTTCAATGGGAGTAAGAATACTCGCAATTATAGGAAGGGTGTCGTTTTCTCCTAGAAATGCGTATTTAAGATGATTTGGCAGTGGCTTTAGCTCTACCTATAGAAGTTGCACAACAGAAGGCAACAACTTGTTAGTATTAATAGGTAAATTCATGAACTGAGTCGCAAACCTTCCTTGCTTGTTGGGAAGTGATTCCAAGGCGGAAAACATTTCCTCTACCTCATTTTCTATCCATGAACATCCTCCAAACTAGTATAACTTTTTTTCTCTATTAGAAAGAATTACACTTGCTCAGTTAATGAATCGATAATATCTACGCTAGAAAAAGATTTACAATCAGATGGATATCCTATAGCATTAAATATAGTGAAACGTATAACCTCTCCATTAAATTCCATGTACAACGCTCCACTGTGAAATTCAATTTTAGTTTGAGCAGTTTTGAGAAAAGGTGTTCGTAATAATATATGGGAAGAATTAGGAGGTCCATTATCATGCATACAGTGGCGGATGTACTGTTGGTCACAGTTGGTCACGTGACCAACTATTATAAAAAAAAATCAGTTTCTCTCTCCCCTCGCCACAGCCCAAACCCACTCGCCGTCAACTGGAAGAGCCCAAGAATAAACGGCAAACATCTCGATCAAAGTACTTGCGATTGACTTGTCGAACATCTCCATTTTGATTTGCTCCCATTAACACATCTAGTTGCTTCCCGCATCTCTTTCTCTCACTCGCTGTCAAGAAACGGGTTTTCGAAAATTAGGGATTCTGGCTTTGGGGGTTTGGGTTTCGCAAATTAGGGGATTTCACAAGTTAGGGTTTCCCAAATTAGGGGGTTTTGGGTTTCGCAAATTAGGGGTTTAGGTTTCGTGAATTAGGGGTTTCTGGTTTTGGGGGTTTGAGTTTTGCAGATTAGGCCAAGTAAGATTAGGGATTTTTTTTAAAAATTCATGAATTTGTGTTAGTATTTTTCTTAAATTTTTGTTTAATTGGGAGCGCTTTTGTTGGATGAAAATTGCAGAAGTGGAGTAAGGGAAAGGAAAAGGAGAAGATGAACAACTTGGTATTGTTTGATAACGCAACTTTTCACAAACTTCTTTCTGAAGCTGTTAAAATAAGTGGATTCTTGTTGCAATTGATGACTTTGACACGTGGAGGGTCATATGTGGGAGGTTTTGGGGGAAAGTGAGGAGGATTAAGGGGGAGAAGAAAACCGTCATAGTTGTGCCAAAATAATTTGAGTTTTGATTGGAAATTTTACTGGGGAATTGTTGTATTATGCTAAAAATAATGTTCTTGAGCTTGCAGCTTTGCACACCATAGCTTACTGGTGGTTCATGCTGCTGAAAGTTATTCATATGTTATTGCTCTTGCTGTGCCCATGTTCCATGTATTGTAGTGCATCAGTTGAAACTTACTGTTTTTACAATTTTTTAGAAAATAGCCCTTTATCGTAAGTTTGCCAACGGTGGGTATTAGGTGAAATTGAGGTTATTTCTGGCTAGTTATGGATGTTGCCATTCTTCAATTGAGGTTATGTATCTACTAGCTTACTGTGCTCATGTTTGGATGAAGAGCGTGCTAGACTTTGATATTTACTCCAGTCAAGAATTTTTGGGTGTTGCTTATATTATCTGTATACTTTTTGATTTTATTTCTATGAGAATATGCTAATATGGTGATATATTGATAGGGAAGCATCTAAAAGGACTATTTGCTTATAGTTAAATCAATTTAGATGAAACTTCTATGAAGGTTTTTTTTTTAATGTATTGGTCTTGTTGTATTGCGAATATGCGGTAGTGTGACCAACTATTCGCAAATTCCTGGATCCGCCACTGCATGCATATCTAACATATATAAACCAGCAAGGAATACAAACTCATTGACCAGTACTAAAACATCCTGAGTTACCCCTTAGGGTTATGCATTAGAACGAACAGTAAGTTGATAAGATCATTTTAAAATGATAAAGGCATCGCATTAATCAAGGCTCCTAAATCTAGCATGCATCGCTCATACCTCATGTTACCTATCAGCATGGTGTGGCAAAATTATTAGGATCCTTACACTTTGGAGGAATTGTTCTCTGCAAAACAGCAGAGACGTTCTCACTAACATTAATTTTCTCATCACCTTTCAATTTCTCTTCATTATTGCACAATTCTTTCAAGAATTTTGCGTATCATGGCACTTTTCCAGTAGAGGTATGTTCACCTCCACCTTGCGAAAAACATCAGTACTGAACTAGTAGTTGCTCATTAACATGATGGTTAGGGAAGCTGTTGCATAACTTCTTAAAGCGTCCCCAATACTCATGAAGTGTCTATGTGTTATCTTGCCTAATCCCACAAATATACTTAGAATGTTTGCTGCAAATAATGCGAGAAAGTACTTCGCTAAGAATAATCGTTGCATTTCTAGTGATTCAATAATTTTGCTCTTGGAGCTTGTCCTGGTGGAGGGCAGAGTTCGTATTTAGGGATTTTGCAAGTACGGTGTTGTGAGGGAATCGGTTTACAAGCGAGATCATGTTCTCATCATGTATTATGGATTAAAGTGTATTTAGATGTTCTATTGATAATAGGCTTGTGATATTTATTTGTACTATATTCCGGAAACTTAATCAGAGCAATTATGTATTTGAGGTTGAATTAAGGTTGTATTATGGCCCCATAAGCCACAAGACCAGCATCAAGTATTTAAGTTGAATTCCGCTACAGGTTAATAGCTTATTGGGATTTATTAAGTGATAATTGGGACTTGTGAATACTAAGTGTAATTAGCTAGTCGCTCGAAAGTGCGGATTGTTACATTGTACCTATTAATCTTGTTGTATAATAAAGTGATCACCAAAATTAGAACTAATTATATGTTGAAAAATACTCTCTAACATATATATCTTTTGATGCAATTAAATTGAATTATTTGCATGTCTATTCACAATTCAAATTTTTTCATTGAATTAAGCAAGGTTGTTCACTTTGAACCTGAACATTTCAATTTTTAGTATTAAATTTTTCTAAAACTGGTCGACGACTCTAAAATTTTAAAATCATAAAAATTGTGTAGGCTAACATAATATTTACACACCTATACCACCAAACTAATCAAAGGCTTAACCCTTACCTTGGTCTTTTCCGTTCAGCTTCTAAAGGTTATCTCCCGTACCTTGACCTTTACTATCAATACTATTAACCTCAAAAGTTTATAACCCTTACCTTATCCTTTCCAATTGAAACCTTATACCAACCATTTAAACCTTCAAATACTTCAACCTTTTGACCCTCCATTTCGTTCCTAACTCCTTTTTCAAGATATGTCCAAGTCTGCTAGGTTGAAAACTCGAAGGGAACCTAGGCTATACTTAGGACACCAAAAAAAAAAGCCAAGCAAATCAAGTCAAGAACTATGACTGGTCTGATTTAGCAAGGATATACAGGAATCCTCATCTCGAGGTCCGACCGTTTTGATAAAAAAAATTATTCAAGGTTTCTTCAAATGATTTGACTTTGCATAATAAGCCCTCTCTCAAGACACCGACATATATATATGAATCTGAACCCAGCCAAGGCAAAGCCTTTCTCACTACTATCCGTTTGAGTCATACTTTGAAACCTTTTGTTTTTCTATTCAAACTCTACTTGTCCTGGATGGACTCTTCAACACTTCCAAGTTCTCTAACGATATCTGACTCTGCCTCACCAAGATCAAGTGTTTTCTAATCTAGGCTCCAAGTTCCCAATTTGAATCAAGCTTTCCTAAAGTGGGAGTTTCCTGCATCTGGAATATCTATAATGGTAAACGTATTCCTCCATGCCTAAATCAAACTCTCAAAAAGTTGTAATCTGCAGACCCCGCTTATGCACCCCGTTTATTTTAAAATTGAATTTTGAATAAACTTATCTCAATACTTTGCATAAACCTTACCTTGCATAGCATCACATAGACACATACGCTTTATTTTGGTACACATTGTGGGTCCTGCCAGTATCTTGTCTCAAGAGCAAGCTAGTGGGAGGGGAATCCCGCTACTACAAGGATTTATATATTTGAGTTTCTTCAGTTCTCCCTCTTTTATATATGAATATTTTTTTTGTTTTACCCTTTTTACTTTTCCCCACAATAATTTGACCCTATCATTAACTCTTGTACCTTGATATCTGTGGAGAAAAAAAAGGGAGAACAATATTATAGAGAGAGAGAGAGTAGCATATTCTTTTTAGTTCAATGTACTCGCCTCACCACCCAGAGCTTCTTTATAGAATTTTATTAAATAGGAAAAATTGATAGGCCATAGTCCTAACTATGGCGTTCCGCCATTTTCAATCCCAACTACAGATTATTTTTGAGTGGTCCCAACTATATATCATTTTTGCCGAAATTGGTCCCAGTAGATTAATGACCTGCTACAACAGGTAAAACGAGTTTTTTTTTGCCACAAGTTGTTTCTTCTTCCTCCTCCACCTCTTCCTCACTCCTGCCTCTACCATTTCCTTCTCTCTCCTGCACCCTCCCTCTTAAGTGGTTTGAGGTTTCCTTCATCTTCTTCCTCCTCTTTCTCTCTCCTCCCTGCCACTTCCTCCTCTTCCCCTCCATGCCACTCCCTTCTCCTCCCTGCCACCGAGCCCACCCCCGAAGCTCTTTATCCCCTTTCATTTTCGACTATTTTGGTGTGAGTTTTGTCAAATAATTTATGTTCCTTAGCAACATAGAGCAAATAAATTAGAACCCATTAAAGAAAAAAGAAATAAGCTTGTGAAACTCTTTTATTGGAGAACTCTAAGCAAATTAAAGATGGTTTATTTTATCAAATTTGGAAATGGGCATGTTGAATTTTGTTCAAAATTGGAAATTTTAACTCGTTATTATGGTTATTGAACCCCAATTTGGAGTACTAGTAGGAGTTATATGGGTTTGCATGGTTGAAGCTATCATTTCTCACCATGGGTTGTTTCTTTTAACTCGTCATATTGTGCATAATTTTTTGCATTATAGAGGGAATGTTACTCAAATGCAGACACAGGAAATTTAAGATAATATAAGTCGCGTAATAAGATAGGTGTTGATGATGGTGGTGTGCAGGGCTCACGTGATGTGATGGTGGAGGTGTGTGGTTTGATAGATTCGAAGGGGGTGGCAGGTTTGGGAGGGGGTGCTAGGGAGAAGGGTTTCGAAGGGGATGGCAGGGGAAGGGGTGGGGGAGGGGTGGCAGTTTCAGGGGTGGGGTTGTGTTGTCATCGGCGGTGGACCTGCTGGTTATGTTGCCGCCATTAATTAGAGCTGCTCAATGACAACTTGTGGCCTCAAACTACATAACTATGGAACCTTAGAAGGCTGGGTTAGTTGGTGTTTTAGGCGGCTCATGGTGGTGCACTGGTGGTTGGAGTGCGGAGGATTTATGGCGGCATTGTGGTGGTGCATGGGTGGCCGACCCAAACAAAGGAGAAAGAGAGCAGTGGTAAGGACGAAGGATTAACAAATTTTTTAAAAAAAAATTTAACCTGTTAAATAGGTAATAAGTCACCTGGGACCAATTTTAGCAAAAATGATATATAATTGGGACTGCTCAAAAATAATCTTTAATTGGAACCGAAAATGGCGGAACGCCCATAGTTAGGACTGTTCCTATCAATTTTTCCTATTAAATAATGCCCAGTTTTCACATAATACAGACCATTTCTGGAGTAATTCCAAACAAACATATAATCTGATGCACAAGGGGATAAAGGAAAGTTTAAAATTTCATTAGCCTCAAATGGAAGAAAATTAGCCCGAACTAGCTCCTCATTCCACAACCCCGTCTCTGGTACAAACAAATCGGCCGCCTTGTTACACTTGCTTTCCATCTTCTAGGTAGAAATGACTCAAAAAGATGCAGATCTACTAAACCAAGGAACATTCCATATGTTAACCAATTCTCCACTTCCAATAATCCATTTGCATCCTTTCTCGACAACACACCTACAGGCTACAATTCCAGATACTTCACCAAAATGTAACTTGGCCTTCATCATAACGGGGCTTGAAGAAACGCTGCCTGAGGAAAATTTTCAACTTAACTGCCATACACCCTTTTCTACCAGCACAAACACTATTCATGTAGTGGAATACCAGGGGTAAAGACACTTTAATATGTTTAGCTTTAGCAACTTTGAGACAAATAACAAAATAAACAAGAATATACCACAATAAATCATTCATAAGCTAAGAACTATAATTTCCTTGTCTTATAAAGAACAAAATGTTCATCAGGCATAAACATCACATTTTACATAGTCATCAATCAACTAAAACCTTAATACCATACTAAAATTTACTCCTAAAATATATTTCTCCAGAAAACTACTCCACCCAAAAACAACCTACTTATATTATCCCCAAATTTTTCCTTACACACAACCAGAAAACTAAAACTCCTGTGATGCAGACCCAATTTCAGCCTTGTCAGTTTTTGCTTTGCTGTTCTTTTGAAGCAAAGCAGTGTTAATTTTGGGTAAAACACCTCCATTAGCAATGGTGACTGAGCCTAAAAGCTTGCTCAATTCCTCATCATTCCGAACCGCCAATTGAATATACCTCGGTACAATCCTCGTCTTCTTGTTGTCCCTTGCTGCATTTCCAGCCAACTCCAAAACCTAATACATTCATCATTACCAACATCAAATCAGATTCAACTCAACCTTTAACTTTCAATATTCTGATATAGTTTATCATTATCAATTCGGTGCACAAATTTTCTGTCTTTTTTTATTCGATTAACACATAGTGAGAAAGGAATCACTTAAATTCACGAAATTATCCCTTGCATTCAGCTCCAAAACCTAAAAGTTTATCAACACCAATTTAACATTCATTTTCAATATTCATCAGAAAATGGAAAAAATAAACATTTTAGATCACTCCAACAAAATATTTAGAAGAAATTTACTGTATACAGTAACAATTATCAAAATCTATCCATTCATCAGTACCAACTTCAAATCAAGTTCAACTTAACATTCAATTTTCACTAGAAAAACAAACTAAAATTTATCATTAATCCTATAATTACACATAACAAACTGAAAAATCATTTCAGATACACCGAATACAACAATTTATCAAGAATAAAATTAATGAACAAACTCAAAACAACATTTCAACAAATCTGAGAATTTGCAAGGATTAACAGTAACAAAATAACAATTAGCAGAAAAAAAGGGGGGAGGGGGGGAGGGAGAATTTCATACCTCAGCAGCAAGATATTCAAGAACAGCAGAGAGATAGACAGGAGAACCAGAACCGACTCTCTGAGCATACCGGCCCCTCTTCAAGTAACGCGCGATACGACCCACCGGAAACTGTAACCCGGCTTTCGAGGACCGAGTAACGGACTTTCCGTTCTTCGGCTTTCCCCTGCCTGCATTACTCTTCGCTGTAACTCCGTCTTTGCCGGCCATTTTAGCTGGTTGATTATTGTAGAGAGAAGGTAAGAAGAAATGAGAGAATGAAATAGGAGTAACAAGAGAATGCGGGTGTGAATATGTGATGTTAATTTATGACAGGACTTTGGGTCTTTTATAGGAGGTTAATGATGGATTCTATTGGTTGAATTGGGGTCACACGGATTGCCAGCATGGGGATTGCCATGTGCGAAAATTGAGTTGCCCGCCACATTTTTGGTTTTTTTCGAATTTTGAATGTTTGGCTTTTTCGTCGGAAACATTGTTTGTTTTTTCTTTTTCAAGAGGGTGGAGTGGAGCTGACGATCGAGAATAATATACAAATTAATTAATTTTTTTTGGAAATTTTATCTAAAATAATACTCCCTTCCGTCTCATAATATAGGCTATGTTCAGTTCACATTATTTTTGCTTATTTCAGATCAGATCAGTTCAGATTATGCTTATATTTACAAACTTATTATTATTGTTGTTATTATCATGATTATTAGTATTACTAATGCTATTATTGTTATTGTAATAATTATTATTATTATTGTTGTTGTTGTTGTTGTTGTTGTTATTATTATTATTATTATTATTATTATTATTATTGTTACTACTACTACTTTATACAATTACTATTACTATTAATATTACTATTTACTAGTACATTTGTTCAAGAAGATTATTATTATTGTCGTTGTTGTACTTATTAATTATTAATATTGGTAATTATTATTAATGTCGTTGCTATTATTATAAATGTCATTGATATCACTATTTGAAGCTATTTGTGTTCAAGAAGAAGAATGTTCTTTTGGCATTTGTACGTGTTCTTTTTTATATTTGTTTTAATTAATAATTTTGATATGTGATGTTCTTTTTTATGTTGTACATGTAACGAACATGACAATAGTATATGATGTTTATTTTTTAAAACAATTGTGGTAGAATAATATAAATTATATATTATTAGTTTATATAAAACATGAGTAGCATGGGATAACCTAATGGTGTTGTCATCATGTTCAAAATTTTCCCTACAAAGGATTTCAACTTATCTTTAAAAACAAAGTTTATATAGAACAAGACAACGATATAAGAAGAATATTTAATCATTTTGTTCAAGATCATATGATTATATATATTTATAGGTTTATTTATAATAAAAAAGAACAATTTATTGATATAACAAAGAACATGTTGTCAGTTAAATCCAAACATGTCATCAATATAAAAATAACATCTATCTTTAAAAACTTATTATTAGTTCAGATTATGCTTATATTTAAAAACTTATTATTATTGTTATTATTATCATGATTATTATGATTATTAGTATTACTAATGCTATTATTGTTATTGTTATTGTTATTATTATGATTATTATTATTATTATTATTATTATTATTATTATTATTATTATTATTATTATTATTATACAATTACTATTACTATTAATATTACTATTTACTAGTACATTTGTTCAAAAAGATTATTATTATTGTCGTTGTTGTACTTATTAATTATTAATATTGGTAAATGTCATTGCTATTATTATAAATGTTTTTGTAGCCTAACATCTACGGCTCCCTTAACGACACATGGGCTCATCAGAGCCGTACACGTGTCACCCTATTTAAAAAAGAAGGTTTAATCTCTGGGCTATATTCAGTTGGGGTAAAAGGATTGAATTTCTGGCCCAGTCGCGAATCCGATACTACCAGGTGGTCAAGGAGAGTGGTTAATAGACTTTCACCAGTCATGGTCTGCCACGTGTCATGATCAGATTCCTCAGCCAATAAGAAGCTACTATTCTAGGGCAGATTTTAAGGATAGCTGTCAACTTGCTATCACTATAAATACCCCTGAAATCAGGAGACATATTCATTCAATGCAAACAGTGTAAAGTACTCTGATAAAATACTCTATCTCTTTCTCTCTCTATCTCTACTTTCTCTCACTACTCCTGATATCTGACTTAAGCATCGGAGGGGGAACCACCACCCAAACCTCCAGGGTGGGTCCCTTGTTGCAGGTTCGGGAGCAGAACCCAGACCAAGGATTAAGCGGATTCAGACATCGTTGCACAAGTCTCCAGCTGAAGAACACTAAAGATACTAATTTACTTGCTCGACAAGGAAGCTAAGCCTACAACTTGCTTGTTGGACAAGTGGATAAAACATTTGGCGCCGTCTGTGGGGAGACGCAACGATGACTGATTGTCAATCGTCCAACATTGCCAGGAATCGAAGCCTTCAAGTTAATGTCGAAGATACGGTGGAGCATGAAAGACCACCTCGAGGAAGAGATAGACCTCCATCCATCGTCAATGTTCCTGGACCAAGCCATTAACCGGTCATCCAGGTGAATCTAGATCGTCCAGTGACTGCCGCCCACCTGGAGAATGTTCTGAATGACTTTCAGACTAAGATGGCAGCGGTCGTCCAGGAACAGATTAAAAGCAATATGCTGTTTTTCATCATAACCCGGAGCCAGCTGCTAACAATCCACTTCCTCCTAGGGGACGTTCCCAAGTAGATCGACCAGGCCCTAGTCGACCTCTTCGTCAGGAACCCTTTAGGAGGACGGCAAAAGGAAAGCAGCCAGAGGATAATCATCAGAGAAGAAAGATGGACTGGAACCTAGTGGTGAGGACCCAGGACCATGTTCGTCCAAGCGGGCACCAAATGGAAACAGATGCCAGAGAATATCTAGAAGCAAAGAAAACTGCTGCATTACAACGATCAGCTACAGGATCTACACCACACCTGAGAGACCCTCCTTTGAGGTTGTCGTCCAGAGGGGAGGGACGAAGTTTAAGTCACTCTCTTGTTCATCCACGACAGGAGAAGACGGTGGCTCAGCCCATGGTCTATAGGCGCCTAGTGCCTGCAAACACGTCGTCTGATCCGGTGTTGAAGGAATATCGTAAGGAGTACATACCCATTGAGGGACAGATGAGAGCCCTCCGGATTAACTGGCCCACTCCATTCTCGGCCAGGATAATGGAGGCGCCCCCCTTCCCAAAGGTTAAACTCCCTACTATAGAACCTTTTGATGGAACAACAGATCCCGATGATCACTTATCTGCTTACTAACATCAGATGTACGTCCAAGGGGTAGATGATGCTACTTGGTGCAAGAACTTCCCGGCAACCTTGAAGGGAGTTGCTCAGAAATGGTTTAACAATCTTCCCCCCAATTCAGTCAACAATTTTACTGAACTCAGTTTCTTATTCACTAGTCACTTTGTTGCCAACAAGCAAGAGCAGAAAACAAGCATGCACCTAGGCAAGGTCGTCCAGGGACCTAAGGAGGCTCTTAGAAGTTTCGTTAAGAGATTCAACCTAGAAGCGCTTCGGATCCAAGATCTTAATGCTGGAGTGGCCTTTGACGCCTTCATCAGGGGTTTAAGGCTAGGAAGTTTCAAGTTTGATCTTGTTAAAAAGAAAATCTCCACTCTTGCCGAGGCTTTGAGGGAAGCTGAAGCGTTTATTCACGCTACCGAAGTATGTGCTGAGGCAAAGCATCCCGACTCTAAGAAGCCTGAAGAGGTTGCTCAGCCAAAGAAGAGCAACCCCAAGAAGGCCGAGACTTGGGCTATAACCTCCACCACCACTTCGTCCAGAAGGAGCAAGAGAAAGGAGGTTGAGCCATCCTCATCCAATCCTATTGAGTTTAACAAGGACCAATACTCCATTCTCATGGAGATTAAGGACCAATATGAGTTGAAGGCCCCAGCGGAGATGAAAATCCCTTATAGAAATAGGGATAAGAGCAAGTATTACCACTTCCACAAAGATTGCGGTCACGAAACTAATGAATGTAAGCACCTTAAGAAGGCTTTGGAGGAACTAGCTCGAAAGGGAAAGATGAACTCCTATATGCCTCAAGGGGGAAGGAAGTTTCAGAGGAAAGATGATTGGCATAATAAGAAGAAGGAGAGTGCAAGCACAGACGAAGATGTTGTTCTTGTAATCTCAGGAGGGTTTGCTGCCGGAGGACCGACCAATAGAGGATACAAAAACTACCTTAGGGAGCTTGGCCAAGTTTTGTTAGCTGATCAGACAAAGGTTGAGCCCTTCCCAAGGGTAGTAGTTAGTGAGCAAGATCGGGGCAGGTTGAGGACTCCCCATGATGATCCCTTGGTTGTGGAAATGAAAATAGCAAACTTGAGAGTAAGAAGGATTCTGATCGACACCGGAAGCTCAACGGATATCATTAGTGCTGATTGCTTATCCAGACTAAAGTTTGATGAGAAGAACTTAGTTCCCGTTCACCATCCCATCATAGGGTTTGGGGGAGGACTCATCCATCCAATGGGAATTGTTACTTTGCCCGTTCGAGTGGGAGAAAAGGATGCAGCTAGAACCCTATTTATCAAGTTCTTGGTGGTCCGAGATTTGACAGCCTACAATGTCATTCTTGGACGACCAACTCTGAATCATGTCAAAGCAGTAATAGTAACTCACTTGATGTTGATGAAGCATGAGTGTGATGATGGCCAGATTGGCTCAGAGACCAGCAGGTGGCTAGGGAGTGTTATTTGACTACCCTTAAGCCGTCATCATGGAAGATACGCAATGAAGATCAGACGAAGGTTGCTAGGGAGAGGAAAACGTCTGAAATAGAGAAAGATCAGACGAAGGTGGCTAGCGAGAGGAACACGTCTGGGATAGTCAAGGACCAAGTGGCCTCATTGAAGATGGCCATTGAGAGCCCTCAGACGCCTCTCGCTCCCTCAAGGAAGACGTATGAACATCTTCCCAGCAAGAAGAGAAAATATGAGATCATCAAGGAAGAGCCTCCCTCGTCTGAAGAAGTCATGGCCATCATGGGACTGGCAGTAGAACGTCCAGAGCCGGTGAAAGCTCCGAAAGAGGTACGTCTGGATGAAGCTCGTCCAGAAAGGATCCTCAAAATTGGATCTTCCCTCAGTCCTGATTTGAAGGGTCATCTAATCCACTTGCTAAAAGAATTTCAAGATGTGTTTGCCTATTGCGTTGAAGAAATGCCTGGAATTGATCCGGAGGTAGCCGTCCATCGGTTGAATGTTGATCCCAATTTGAAACCTGTTCGTCAGAAGAAAAGGCGCTTAGGACCGGCCAGAAACCAGGCGGTCGACCAAGAAGTTCAGAAGTTGTTGGAATCCAAATTCATCAAAGAAACCTATTATCCAGACTGGATAGCAAATGTGGTCATGGTGCCAAAGCCCAATGGCACCTGGAGGATGTGTGTGGACTACACTGACCTCAACAAGGCTTGTTCTAAGGACAATTTCCCTTTGCCTAAGTTGGATCGTCTGGTAGACTCCACAGCCGGCCATGCTTTGCTGAGCTTCATGGACGCCTATTCAGGTTTTCATCAAATCCCGATGTGGCCAGAGGATCAGGACAAAACGTCCTTCATTACTGAAAAAGGACTGTATGGCTGGGTGAGGATGCCATTCGGCCTACGCAATGCCCCGGCCACTTTTCAAAGATTGATCAATACCGTTTTTCAGCCACAGTTGGGAAGAAACATGGAGGCATATATCGACGATATGATAGTCACGAGCCGTCAAGAAGAAAGTCATGTTGGTGATTTGAGAGAAACTTTTGAAACCCTCAGGAAATACAAGTTAAAGCTGAACCCCAGCAAATGTGTCTTTGGGGTCTTGTCGGGGAAGTTCTTAGGTTTCTTGGTGGACCAGAGGGGAATAGAAGCTAATCCCGAAAAGATTCAAGCTGTTCTAGATATGAAGTCTCCTTCAAAGATAAAGGAAGTGCGAGAGGCGACGGGTTGCTTGGTGCTGCCCTTGGACGTTTCTTGTCTAAGTCAGGCGACAAGTGCCATCACTTCTTTGCCACGATCAAGAAAAAGGCCAAGTTTGAATGGACAGCAGAGGCAGAGCAAACCCTTCAGCACGTCAAAGATCACCTTCGGCAGCTGCCTAGGTTGGTCAGTCCAGCCGAGGGGGAAAAACTGTTTGTATACTTGGCTGTGTCCACTCAAGCTGTGAGTGTCGTCCTGTTGGCTGAAAGAGAGTCCGTCCAAGTTCCCATATACTTTGTGAGTCATGTGCTCAAGGATGCTGAAAATAGGTATACTCCAGTTGAGAAGTTTGGATTGGCCCTGGTCATGGCCAGCAGAAAGTTAAGGCCTTATTTCTTGGCACACAGTATAATCGTCTACACTGATCAACCTTTGAAGCCAGTTCTGCAGAAGATGGAAGCCGCTGGGCGAATGCTAAAATGGTGAGCTCAACATGTTTGATATATCATTTTAACCAAGGAAGGCCATTAAGGGGCAAGCCTTGGCAGATTTTATAGTTGAGCTTACTCGGCCAAGCATAGAGCCAATATCTGATCCAGCTAAAGGAAGGAAGTATTGGAAGTTCATGATTGATGGATCGTCCACAGTCAATGGATGTGGGGCAGGAATCATTTGTCAATCTCTCGAAGGGGACAAGTTTGAATATGCATTAAGATTCCAATTCAAAGCGTCCAATAACGAAGCTGAATATGAAGCACTCTTAGCTGGGATCAAAATATGCAAGGCGGCTGGAGCTGTAGAGATTGAGGCCAAATCGGACTCTCTCTTAGTCGTCAGTCAGGTCAATGGAGATTTTGAATGCAAAGAAGCATCAATGAGCAAATACATGCGACTGATCAAGGATGAGATAGAACCATTAAAACGATTTGTTCTCGACCAAGTACCAAGGTCAGAAAATCATCAGGCAGATGCTCTCTCAAAATTGGCCAGCTCGGCTGAAGGTGATGTGCCAAGAACAGTTTTTTGGGAAGTCAAACCCAAAAAGAGCATTGACCAAGAGCAGATTATGTTTCTTAGCCGAGGAGCAGTCTGGATGGAGCCTATCATAGAATACAAGAAGACGGGACGATTGCCTTCTGACCCTGTAGAGGCTAAGTATGTGAAGGCTAGAGACAAGTGGTTTGAACTATGGGACGAGACACTCTACAAGAAGTCATTCAACCGCCCTCTCCTCAAGTGCATCACCAGAAAAGATGCTCTAGAGGTTCTGAAAGAACTCCATGAAGGAGCTTGTGCTTCTCACATTGGGGGAAGAGCTTTAGGAGAGAAGGCTTTAAGGACGGGGTACTACTGGCCTACCTTAAAGGAGGATGCTTTAGTTTATGCAAAGAAGTGTGACAGTTGTCAAAAGCATGGAAATGTGCATCAGAAGCCGTCCAGCTACTTAACCCCCATCTTGTTCCCTCTGCCTTTTGCCAAATGGGGCATGGATATCTTAGGACCTTTCCCTGTGGCCGCTGGGCAAAAGAAGTTTGTGATAGTGGCAGTTGACTACTTCGCTAAATGGATAGAGGCAGAAGCCATGCGAGGAATAACAACAAACGATGTCAAGGGCTTCATTTGGAAAAACATTATAACTCGTTTTGGCATGCCACAGTCCATCGTCTTTAATAATGGGCCACAGTTTGAAACGCCTAAACTGAAGGAATGGTTGGCGGAAAGAGAAATAAAAGCTCACTTCGCTGCAGTCGCCCACCCACAAGCCAATGGGCAAGTAGACTCCTTCAACAAGATTTTATCAAATGGAATCAAAAGGAAGCTGGAGAACGCCAAGGGGCAATGGGTTGAAGAGCTGCAGTTGGTGTTATGGTCCGTCTGGACAACCGCCAAAAACTCTACAGGAGAGACGCCCTTCTTGTTAGTATACGACACTGAAGCCGTCTTGCCCATTGAGATTGAAGAACCCACCCTGCGAGTCATGTTGTACACAGAAGAAGCCAACTGGGCTGCATTACGCACGGCTTTGGACCAAGTGCCAGAATTCAGGGGCAATGCCTTGCTAAGAATGCAATTGTACAAACTGCGAATGGCTCGGGAGTTTAACAAAAGAGTTGTTAGACGACCGCTCAAGGTGGGGGATCTTGTTCTAAGAAAGATGGAAGCGGTTGGACGAGCTAAAGAGTTAGGGAAGCTAACACCTAATTGGGAAGGACCTTATCTGATTATCCAAGAGCTACGCAGTGGGACTTTTCGTCTCCAAGATCTAGATGGACGACCTATACAGCGTACTTGGAATTCAGATAATTTGAAGAAGTGCCACGTCTAGCTCAGTTCACTGTCAGATACCTATAAGGTAGTTTGTTGTTACTCCAAAGTGCCACGGCACATGTTAGGAAGAAGAATTGTATACATGCATCTTGGCATTTAGTCAAGCAAAATTCATATAATACAATTCCTACTTTCTTATTTCTTTGTTTACTTTCACCAAGTTAATTCACTTTGGGGCATTAAATCAGTTACTCGTCTAAAAGTGACAATAACTTGGACAAAAATACAAACAATAATAGAACGTCAAAATTACTCACTTCTATGCCGAACATCACTCCCTCGAAGAGACCGGCCAAAAATATAACACATACATGGCCGTCAAACTGACAAAACCTCTACTAAGAGTAACGTCAAAGTCTCTGAGAGAAAGCTGACCTGAAATAAGACCTTAGTAAAGGATACTTACTTTCAAAAGCACGGACAGCTAAGTAGTCCAGACCCTAGTAAGGGATCACTACTTAATGACGAGTGTTGCTCCCTCAAGGAAGCCGGCTAAAACATGCTTTGAACATGTATCTCAAGCTCGTCCATCAACTTCAGCAGGCTCGGCCAAGGATGGCCGCTCTCCTTCTTGGACTTTGGCTCGCCCACCATGTACGGTTGAGCTAAGCCCAAGAAAGGGGGGATGATAGAAGCCTATAGGACGAGCTAAAGAGAAAAGGTCGTCCAAAAACCAGGACCTAGCCAATAGATGCATTTGTGATGGTTTGATAGTGCAGGACGAATGTTGGTAGCTCGAGTAAAACGGCTTGAACGTGGTTCGTCCACAAATTAAACAGGCATTGGCCGTCTTCCCTCTTTGGGCAAGACTCGTCTAATTAAGCAGATTGTCCAAAAATCCCGGACGAATATCAACAAATACTTAGATATTTTATGAAATAACTCGTAATCGTCCAAGGGCAAGGGCAAGGATGGCAATCTTCTCGTATGTGCATTTTGCAAACCGTCACAGATGAGTCCCTTTTGGTACTTGGCAGCATTTTGCGCAGATTCTCGATCGTCCAAGGGCAAGGAACAGGTTTTACAAGATTGTATTATTCAGATAAGGCAGATCGTCCAATAGTTCAGGACGAGTCTATTCTGGTACTTGGAGACAATTTTTAAAGATTAAAAATCGTCTAAAGGCAAGCACGCTGCTCTTTCATTAAACATCTGGGCTGGACGTCCAACGATCATGACGAAGTTAATGTTATACTTGGTCAAATTGGAATTTACGAAAATAAGAGAAGCAATTGGCAAAAAGTTCTTCATATATATATCAATAGCAAAGATTTACAATTCAAGACTGCTGAAGGGCTAAGACTACAACGGCAGACAAGCCAAGAAACTTAGAAAAATAAACCTAAAACTAGGCTCCATCTTCAGCGCGTGTTTCTTGGTCGTCCTCAGGCTTCTCATCCTCGGCTTCGTCCTCAGGCCTCTCATCCTCGGCTGCAGCCTCGTCGTCCGACTCTAAAAACTCCGGAGGATCCTCGGTGCATACCATAGCCCGATGGACACTCTGTTGGTACTCCAGACGACGCACAAAGCTGGGGACCTCATCAGCCTCAGCCAACATCTCGAAGGCCTTGACGGCCCAGTCCTTAGACGTTTCGACGACTTGCTTCAACCCTTCCTTGGCATCGTCGAAGGCCTTGACCGCCTAACCCTCTAGACGGGCAGTTCTTGCCCTTAGAAGAATATTCTCCCTCCTTAGCTGCGCAGCGGCGAGAAGCAGTGGCGAGAAGGGCGGCATTTCTTTCATCCCTTAGATCAGTGGAGACAGCATCAATGACCATCTTCAGACGGTCCCGTTCCTTGAACATGTCATTAATAGTAACAAGATAATTCTTGTTTTCTGACTCCAGAAGAGCTGATCTTTCCTCTAAAGCCTCCAGAGATTGACGATGGAGTGTATTAGCCATCTCAATGTCATGGATGGCCTTGTCGCCTGCCGTTGTCGCCATATGGACGAGCTGCTTATTCTCTTTTCTTAGCTCCCTCGCCCATTCTTCAGTTAGCATGCTGCGAGCAAAAAGCTGGAGCAATGAAAACAAAATAAGTCATTAGACGATTTACAAAAAAAAAAAAGGGAATTGTATCAAGAATAAAACAAAGGCGGCAGTAAGCTATACCTCAGCAGCAAGTTGAGACATGTAGCCCACATGTTCGGCCGATGCTCCCCTTAGTCCTTTAATGTAGGATTCAGGGTAACACTTGAAGAGCTCCTGCTTAAGCTACTCTTTTTCCAGCCGTGACATTTTGGCGAAGGCAGGAGAAGACTCCTCGTCTGAATCAATGGTGGGAGGAGTTGGGGGTATAGCAGGGCCTTTGCCCTTATCTGAAATAGGGGGAGAGTCAGTAATCTTGATTAGAAAGACGATAGCTTGTCTATTGGACGGACTCATAGACCGTCCACCGACCCGCATCGTCCTAACTATATTTGGGTAATACGACTCACCAGACGAGATGGAGGCCGCCCTAACAGCTAATGGCATCTGCGACACCAGCTTGGCCACCGAGCCACTGAAGCCAGGATAGTTCTCAGCAGCTGTCTCAGATTCTGGGACAACCAAGGCTAAGGCGGACTCGGGGTTGATCTCAACCAAGTTAGCCGGCAGAGCAACCAGTGGAACAGCAGGATCCGCACTCTTTTCCCCCTCAGCAGGGGCAGCAGTTGAAGGCTCCTTTTTAAGAGCCTTATCTTTTGGGGGGGGCATTGGTTTTTCTCCAACCCCACTTGAAGCGGCCTTCTCCGTCTTCTTTCTCGTAAAGCCCTTAGGCTTTTTCGCGGGAGGTTGGTCCACGGCCGCTGTAGGCCTCGTTTTGGACGAGGACGACTTCCCAGGTGGAAGCATGTTTGTTGGAGCATTTTTCTGCAAAAAATGAGCAAGTTATCAAACTGGCCGTCCAAGGGACAAAAGTTTAAATTCCTATTACAAGATTTCAGACGAACATCACCTGAAGAAGGAGGGCGTCTTAAAATGAACACTTCCTCCCCTAAGGGAACCTCGTCTGAAAAAAAAAATATCAGAATACAGACGAAAGTGATGCAAAGAAGGAAGCCGTCCCAAATTTGGACGGACTAACATGACTCCCGTCCAAGGATAGGAAAACAACTCTTCGTCAAGTCTCAGAACTCAAAACAACTCAGACGAGTATGGCCCCAAGAAGGTGGCCGTCCAAGCATGGACGCCTTCCTTCTTTGGGGTATCCTCGTCCAGGGAAGTATACGAGTACTTGGGCAAGTATATATACAATCTCAGACGAGTATGGCCCCAAGAAGGTGGCCGTCCAAGCATGGACGCCTTCCTTCTTCGGGCTATCCTCGTCTAGGGAAATATACGAGTACTTTGGCGAGTATATATATAATCTCAGACGAGTATGGCCCCAAGAAGGTGGCCGTCCAAGCATGGACGCCTTCCTTCTTCGGGCTATCCTCGTCCAGGGAAACATACGAGTACTTGGCCGAGTATATATATATTCTCAGACGAGTATGGCTCCAAGAAGGTGACCGTCCAAGCATGGACGCCTTCCTTCTTCGGGCTATCCTCGTCCAGGGGAATACACGAGTACATGGGCGAGTTCTAATGGCTCAAAGGTGAACGTCCACGCTTGGACGTTCTCCTTCTTTGGGTCATCCTCGTCCAAAAAAAATAAATATATGTATTTACCAGCGTCTCCGCCCTCTTTTCGGCGCTGCTTTTGGCGTACTCCTTCCATAAGTTGCCTGTGAATTTTGACATACTTATGTCGCCCGTCCAAGAAGCCTTGAGACGTTTCCTGGCCGAGTCTGTAGAAGAAACATAAAAGATGGTTAGTTCAATAGGCTATGGACGAAGAGGCTATACTTGGAGAATTTGAAGGTATACCTCTGTCTTGGGCCAGCCGCAAGTTGGCGGCGACCAAGAAATCATCATGGTAAAACATTTCTTTAAAGGGTATCCAGTTAGTTGGACCCTTAAAAGATCGTTGGCCGGGCCTGGAGTACTCCTTTATTCTGAAGTACTCCACCACCTCTTCGTCAAAGCTGTCCTCCAATTCCAGCCAAGACTGTTTCCTCCCCGTATTTGTGACGGACCGATTATAAGCTCTATAGCTCTCGGTGGTATAGTAGTTGGCCTCGCGTAAGAAAATGAAGTCAGCTTTCCACTCGTGCATCTTTGACGGCTTGCCCCAAGCCGTCATGAAGCCTGGACTGTTGCAGATGCTGAGCCATGCCTCGTCCACTACACCAGGTACCTTGGCCGCATAGTGAATGTGAGTAAAGGCTTGAAGGGAAAGAGCCAGGCCGCGCAGTTCGCAGACGGCAATGAACGTCAGGACGTTGTGCCAAGCGTTTGGGGCCAGTTGGTTATGGCCGATGTTGTAGTAATTCATCACTTGCTCTATGAATTCGTGGAGAGGGAACCTCAATCCCGCGTCCAAAGCCAGTTTGTAGACGGCAAAATGGTTTTTTGGAGCACTCAGTATTGTCACGTCTTTGTTTGGTATGACGAAGGAGAAGCCTGACATAGGCATATAGGACGCGAGATAACTAGGGTCTGGTCCTATTTTCTCTAGCCATTTGCGATTAACTAAGATAAATATAGGGTCAAAAAGGGGACCTAAGCGCCTTCTAATCTCCGACGAGGTAGTAGAGGCCTCGTCTGACTCTTCGGCAGCATCAGATCCGCTGCCGTTATTCTCTTCGACGGTGTCCTCCATATCGACGTCCCTGCCAGACGGACTGGCCTCAGGGTTTATTTCGGATTCTTCTAAGTCATGGTCAAAGGAAGAAGCCCCGCCCAAAGCCTCTGCACTTTGAACTTCTCTTACCTCATCGGGCACCCGTCTAGTAGATTCTTCCATATCTGAACTGTTTGACGGGATTATAGCTTTTCGTCTTAGACGGACCGTTTGCTTGACGCGCGCCAGATTACCCTGCACAGGTAAAGACTGGGTCGTCTGACTTTCTCGGCCAAAAGAATAAAAAAAATATATAGTCGGCTAGAAGAGGCCCAACTCTAGAATGCGCCGAAGAAGAAGTATCGGTTCTAGGGTCAAGACACGTTCTTGGTCGGCTAAGATTATTTGAGGAAGAAGATTCCATTTTATTGATTTTCTATGAAAAAATTAAAGAATAAAGAAGAATGAAGAGAACAAAGAAAAGATACCTGCTAAAACGCCTGGACGAGTCGGTGAAGAAAGCTGAGGTTGGACGTTCTCTCTATCTCTCTCTAGAAAAAATTGCGGAGTCTCTCTCTCTAGAAAAATTCGTTCAAGGTGTGAAATGATTTAATGTTCTCACACCAAGAGTATTTATAGGGGGGTAAAAAACTTGTGGAGCCGGTCAGAAATGACCGAAGAAAAGAAGGTAACGGTCGGTTATGACCGGTAAAATCTTGGAAAGGGCGCGTCATTTCCTTCATTTTGAATACACAACCTTCTGTAAAACGGGCCTTAACCGTCAGATGGGCCAACAAAAAGCTACCTTGGGTAAAAGGGCATTAACCGTCAGATGGGCCAACAATGAAAGCCCTTTTAGGGGCAAATGTTGTAGCCTAACATCTACGGCTCCCTTAACGACACATGGGCTCATCATACCCATACATGTGTCACCCTATTTAAAATGAAAAGAAGGTTTAATCTCTGGGCTATATTCAGTTGGGGTAAAAGGATTGAATTTCTGGCCCAACAGTCAGAATCCAGTACTACCAGGTGGCTGAAGGAGAGTGGTTAATAGACTTTAACCCGTCATGGTCTGCCACGTGTCATGATCAGATTCCTCAGCCAATCAGAAGCCACTATTCTAGTGTAGATTTTAAGGATAGCTGTCAACTTGCTATCACTATAAATACCCCTGAAATCAGGAGAAATATTCATTCAATGCAAACAGTGTAAAGTTACCCTGATAAAATACTCTCTCTCTTCCTCTCTCTATCTCTACTTTCTCTCACTACTCCTGATATCTGACTTAAGCATCGGAGGGGGAACCACCACCCAAACCTCCAGGGTGGGTCCCTTGTTGCAGGTTCGGGAGCAGAGCCCAGACCAAAGACTAAGCGGATTCAGACATCGTTGCACAAGTCTCCAGCTGAAGAGCACTCAAGATACTAATTTACTTGCTCGACAAGGGAGCTAAGCCTACAGCTTACTTGTTGGACAAGTGGATAAAACAAATGTCATTGATGTCACTATTTGAAGCTATTTGTGTTCAAGAATAAGAATGCTCTTTTGGCATTTGTACGTGTTCTTTTTTTATATTTTATCTAATTAATAATTTTGATATGTGATTTTCTTTTTGATGTTGTACATGTAACGAACATGACAATAGTATATGATGTTTATTTTTTAAAACAATTTTGGTAGAATAATATAAATTATATATTACTAGTTTATATAAAACATGAGTAACATGGGATAACCTAATGGTGTTGTCATCACGTTCAAAATTTTCCCTACAAAGGATTTCAACTTATCTTTAAAAACAAAGTTTATATAGAACAAGACAACGATATAAGAAGAATATTTAACCATTTTGTTCTAGATCATATGATTATATATATTTATAGGTTTATTTATAATAAAAAAGAACAATTTATTGATATAACAAAGAACATATTGTTAGTTAAATCCAAACATGTCATCATTATAGGAATAACATCTATCTTTTATTTTTAAAATGTGTTTTTTAAATAGATCTTGGCTCTTTCAGTATATGTTCTTTTTTAATATCATTATATGTTCTTTTTATTACTACTACCTAAATTTTTATTATTAACGGACCTTGAACATGAACAAATTTTTTTCTTGACCATGAACAATATGTTTTTTTACCTAAAATGTGTGTTCTTTTATTTTTAAGTTTTTTTGGGCCCCTTTCGGGAACCCCGTGGTAAGATGAATTTCCTCTGGGCTGCCTTTGCACAGGGTCACTCACATAGAGACCCAACAAGCCCTAACCCCCCTCCCCCACCCACAACAATATTGAAATATATGCTTCCACCAAGATTTGAGCCTTGGTCTCCCATGTGGGAGGTAAGAAGCCATACCATTGGACCCAAGAGTCCTTAGTCTTTAATTTTTAATTGTATGTTCATATACTAATGTGTTCTTTTTACAAAAAAAAAACTAATTATGCTATAATAATAATAATAATAATAATAATAATAATTATTATTATTATTATTATTATTATTATTATGTTATCAATATTATTATTATTATTATTATTATTGTTATTATTATTGTTATAATTATTATAATATTATTTATATCATTATTATTTTATATTATTATGATAGAATTATTATTATTATTATTATTTTTATTATTATTATTATTATTATTTTTATTATTATTATTATTATTATTATTGAAAGTTTTGCATAGTAATAAAATGATAGTAATAGTAATACTAGTAATGAAATACAAAGTAATAATAATATTAGTAACAATATATTTTGTAAAAGATAAGTTCAGATCAGATCAGATCAGATCAGATCAGGAAAAATAAGTTCAGATCAGAAAATTTCAGGTGAACTAAACATAGCCTTAATCCTAAGTCCTAACTTAACAAGACTGACCAGTCAGAATTAGGGATGTGCAAGGGTTGGGTCTGGATCGGGTCCAGTCGGAACTTGGGCCCTGACCCTAAGGGTCTGGGAAAATTGGACCCGGACCCAGACCCTTAGGTTCCGTAGGGTCTAGGGTTCGGGTCTAGGGTCTTGGCCTAATTCTTTATTTTTGCCAAATTCTCAGCATTATTAATATTTCATGACCAAAAATGATCATCTAGAAAAAAGACCCGTAAATAAGAAAAATATAAACTACAATAATAATTATGTCTAGAGCAATTTATACTATTTAGGACAATACAAATAATGTCTTGGAAGACTAATATCCAAAAACAAGGAAAAAAAAGTTAAAACTTATATATATAGTAAATATTTTTAAGGTCTAAGGGTCGGGTTCGGGTCCAAAATATCAAGTCCCGGACCCTAGTAAATTTACTTGGACCCAGACCCGGACCATAAGGGTTTGGAAAAGTTGGACCCAGACCCTTACATTAGGGTCGGGTCCGATGGGGTGTTGTACTCATGCCCATCCCTAATCAGAATGCATTAAAAACTTTTTTAAACCAATAACATTACAAAGATTAGTGGCACACGGATTGCAACTAATCTAATAAAAAAGCCCACCTAAAATCCTCCCCTCTTAAAATCTGAAAAACTCTTCTCATCCTTTGTATGTAAACAACACTTAGAAGAACCAAAAAAATCCACCACCATAAACACACACAAAAAAGTTGGAAGAAGAAAAGGTATCACAAGAAAAATTAAAGGAAAAATTGTTAAAAATAAGTTAACCTTTAACCGGTCTTCTTTTAATAAGTTAACCACTGAATTATCCTGGAATAAGCCATCTTTTATATCATTTAAGCATTAAACAAGTTGGATTACATTGTGACTTGCTAATGCAGGGAACAACCGATTATTCTACCCCACCCCCTTTGCCTGCCACCACCTCCTCCCCCAACCCCTTGCAAATACCTCCCACATCCCCTCTCCCCACCCCCTCGCAAACACCTTCCCCATCCCCCCCCCCACACCCCGCCCCCCCCTCCCTCGCCCCCTCCCCCTCCTCTCGGCCCCACTGACCCCCTCCCCCCCCCTCTCGGCCCCGCAAAACCACCCGCCCCCTCTACTTGCCTTGCTCGGAACTCTTCACCTTCGCCGCATCTTCGTCGCTGGTCTTGAAGCAAATGAGGCAGAGCAAGTGAGAGAAAAGAGAAAGCAGGAGGGCGGCGGGAGTGGGGGGGAGGGTGGGCTACGGGGGTTGGGCGAAGGGGCGGCGGGGGGTGGGGGGAGGGTGGGCTACGGGGGTTGGGGAGAGGGGGGGTAGCGGGGTGGGGGGGAGGGTGGGCTACGGGGGTTGGGCGAAGGGTAGGCGGCGGGGGTGGGAGTAGGGTGGGCTACGGGGGTTGGGCGAAGGGTAGGCGGTGGGGGTGGGTGGGTGGAGGGTGGGCTACAAAGGTTGGGCAAAGGGTGGGCAGCGGAGGTGGGGGGAGGGTGGGCTACGGGGGTTGGGCGAAAGGGGGGGAGGGTGGGCTACTGGGGTTGGGCGAAGGGGGGCAGCAGAGGTGGGGGGTGGGATACGGGGGTTGGGCGAAGGTGGGGAAGGTGGGGGGAGCGTCGGTGGTTTGGTGTTGGGTTGTGGTTGAGGCTAGGGTGGTGGCTGGGTTTAGGTGGTTAGCCATGGAAGGAGGTGATGAGAGATGAGAGAAGGAGGAGATGAGAGAAGGAGGAGATGAGAGAGGAGAGAGAAGGAGGTGAGAGAGGATAGATGAGAAAATTTTTTTTTAAAAAAATCTGGATTTTTTCCATTCTTTTAGCCGATTAAACAGGTCATAAGTCATCTAACTCATTAAAAGCTTAAGTGGTATCAAAGTTGGCTTATTCCAGGATAATCCAATAGTTAACTTATTAAAAGAAGATTGGTTAAAGGTTAACTTATTTTTAATAATTTTTCCAAAATTAAAAGAAGAGATCCGCATCTTGAATGGTTTTAAGAGATCATGAATGGTTTCATCCACCTTAAACCGGAACTCATAATACTCCTTCAAATCAAACAGTTTGTTTGGTTGAAAGGATTTGGAAGGAAATTTGTTAAATTCCAATGTTTGGTTCATTAAATAAAAAATGAAAGGAAATGGAAGGAATTGGAAAGAAAGACTCTTTAATAAAATTTCACTTTCCTTTCTTCCCAAAAGTGGGGGAATTGGGAGGAAAGAGAAAATTTATACCAAACATGAGAAGCTTTGTTTTTTTTTTTTCCTTTCTCTTCCCTTCCTTTCTCTTCCCTTCCTTTCTCTTCTTTTCCTTTCCTTTACTAAAAATGAACCAAACAGACTGAAAGAGATCTTGTTGCTAAGATGGTTTTAAGAGAACTTAGCACTAAAACGTGCTTATGTAACCATAAATATGGATTTTTTTGAAGAGGGATAAAACAGAGGAAATTCAGTAAAAAAATGATTTACAAATTAAATTGAGAAGGGGATCTGAATGTGTAGTTAATTTTATGTTGATGAAACTCAAGAATGAACCAGAAAACAAAGGCATGCGTGAATTCAATGAGAGAGAGAGGCACCATTTTAGGGTTTGAATTGTAGAGAGGAGAATGTGAAATGGAGAAATGAGAAAAATGTTGTGAACTGTGAACTGGAGAGAGGAGAAGAGAGAGAAAGAAAATGACGGTTTACAATTAATGAATCGATTAAATCAGTTTTTTTTTTTTTTGAAATTAAAAATTAATTCATTGATTCAAAGTCATACGACATCTACAATAGAAGTAAAAACTAAACAAATACATATCAAAAATGAAATAAATACAATTCTAATATGACAAAACCACAATCGTTGAGTAAATCTAACACTTCTGAAAACCCTCGTCTTTCACATCGCTGTCTGATGCAGCCTTCTGCAAGGGGGTCTATCGATCTTTTGTAGTTTTGAAGTAGAACTGGATCCATTTCAAGTGATTGTAAACGAAGTACTGACATCTGTTGCAACCCCGAACAAATTTCAATCAACAAATCAACCTCTTGAATTACACAAAAACCCAAAAACAAAGTCTCCAAACTCTCACATGGAGAGAGATAAAACCCAATATATGGGTAGATATAACCCAATAAATGGGTAGAAAAACTCTCCATTAGAGAGTGACTGAAGTTTATTAGAAACATTAACATCAAAAACTAGTAACAAAAGGAGAAAAGGGGCTTACCACCGCCCAAAAGGGTGGCGGTAGCCCCTAGGTTGAAAATTAGGGTTTTGTGGGAGAGGAGAGAGAAAAATAGGGAGACGAGACGTTTTTTTTTCTTGACATAATATAGTCCGATTAAATCAGATATTAGTGCATTAAAAAATTGGGGCTGAGGATATTTTTATTTGTAAAACATTAAATGTTGTATAGTTTTCAAGGCAAATTGAGGACAAAACTGAAACAAAAAAATACTGAATGAGGGTAATTTGGAGAATTCATAGCATTTTATAATTGGAAAGGTGAGAAACAAAAACAATATTTTGGGACACCTTAAAAGAAATGTAAGCACTATATTATGGGACGGAGGGAGTAGTTCCTTCGTTTGTTTTTAATCCTTGCATTGTGTTTTTCACGTTATTTCCCTTTACTGATTTTTTTTGTTAGAGTGACAATTTTATTCTTGAATATGTTTTATCACTTTAAAAAATTTATATTTATTTAATTTATCGAATTAGAATGATTTTTTCTATGTTATTTAAATTGCGCGTTTGAGCTAGTATTTATATCTAATGGATATTTATGGCGTTTTGGAGCGTTTGCTTAGCACAAATTAGTTCGGCGCCCTTGAGTTTATGTTGTCTGAAAAATCAGTGGAAAGGAGGAAGAAATTGAAGAGTTTGATCATGTTTTGTAATCCTTGCAACCCCCTATCTATTTGCTAATCAAACCCCTCCCTTTTAGCTGTTCATAATCGGGTACCCGGGCACGCGGGTACTCGGATAGTCGGGTAGTTAAAAAGGTGGCTCGTGTCCCGACCCGGGGAACCGGGTACCCAAGTTTGTCGAGTCGGGTCACCGGGTACCCAGATAGTTTCTATAGCTAGTTCGCTTAAATAAATTGTATAATTACACGTTTGAATTGGGAACGTGCATAATGCAAATGAGTGGAAATTAAGAGTATGGAAGTAGATAGCAGATACATATCAAACAAAGTATATAAATATAGAGAAAGATGATTTGTTTAACCTTTCGATTATATGATTCCAAAATTTTAAAAAAGACAGAATGTGTCGGGAAGAAACCCATTTCAAAATAATAAATGACAAAATAAGAAATATAAAATTGGAAGGAGAGAGAAAGAAATTGGAAGGAGAGAGAGAAAGGAAGTGTGTTTAATGTTATTAACCATTAGCCCATTTCTAATAAAAGAAGTAAAGAAACTAAGAAAGCTTGTAAATATAAAATAGAGTTTTTTGTCACAAACAACCTTTTTAAAGTGTCATTTTGTGAGAAACAACCTTATAATTTTTTTTTTGTGAGAAACAAACTTTAAATGCGATTTTCTTGTCAGATCAGACCCTTCGACCATTTTCCGGCATTGACTTGATTTTTCCGTGAATTTTCCAGCGAAGACTTTTTTTTTTTTACCCCCTTTCCTCTCTTTTTCCCTCCAATTTCTTCCTCCCAACCCCACCCCAACCTCCACCACCGAAAACCCTAGGCCCCCTGCACTCCTTTATTCCCGAAACCCCCCGCACTCCCCCACCCCCGAAAACCGCCCTCCCCTTTCCTAGAAAAGCACCACCAGACTTGAGTTCTTCACCGGAACTCCAAACACGCGACCCAAATCTGAGTTCCGGTAGGTGAGCGGACCATCATGTCAACAACAGATCGGTGGTGGTGATGTTTAGAGGGTGGTGGGATTCGTGGGAGAAAGATGGGGATTGCTGCTGGTGGCTGCGGGTTTGGGTTTGTGGTTGTGATTTGGATTTGGGTTTGTGGTTGTGGTTGCGGTTGTGGGTTTGTGGTTGTGGTTGCGGGTTTGGTTTTGTGGTTGTGATGCGGTTGTGGGTTTGTGGTTGTGTTACGGTTGTGGGTTTATGGTGGTGGCGGGGTGTTTCCGGTGTGCTGTTTTGGTGGTGGCGTGGTGGCGGTGGCAGGGTGCTACTCGGGATTGGGGTGGCAGGGTCTTCTTCGAGTTTGGTGGAGGAATGGTTAATGTGGGGGAGTTTTCGGGCTATGAGGGTGGTTTCCTGGTGGGGGAGGAGGTAAGGGTGGTTTTGTCTGTGGGGGTGGAGGTGGGGGCAAGGCAGGACTAAAATGGGGGGTGAGGTTGGAGGTTGGGGTGGGGTTAGGAGGAAGAAATTGGAGGGAAAAAGAGAGGGAAGGGGGTAAAAAAAGTCTTCGCCGGAAAAATCAATTCAATGCCGGAAAATGGTCGAAGGGTCTGATCTGACACATTTAAAGGTTGTTTCTCACAAAAAAAATTATAAGGTTGTTTCTCACAAAAAAAATTATAAGGTTGTTTCTCACAAAATGGCACTTTTAAAAGGTTGTTTCTGACAAAAAACTCTATAAAATATGTAATGTTGTGGTGATTGTCTGATTGATGATGGGTTATTGGGTTTGCGGCTTAGCTCAGCAGTACAATATACCTCAAGGAAGCTTTTTTTCATTTTAATAAGAGTCTTTTGCAGGGATATACCAGGGTAATAGGGCATTTTGTGGGGATATACCTCACTAATTTTTTTTTGTGAGGATATACCAACCTAAATTTAAGTTTTCTTAGAAGGTACCAAAAACACTATTTCAGGTGAGAAAGTCAAATTTCCGACTTTTGACTTGGTAGGAACTCGCGAGTGAGCCACAAATGTTGTGTTTTACCCCCTCAACCACGCGTATACTATTGAAATGTTTTTATTAACAATTTTTTTAAGAATTCCCCCCCTTAATAACCCACCCCCTCCCTTAACATTTCCCTCTCCTTAAACCTTGGAAAAGAACGCTCTTCAATTCAGCAAAAAAGGGCAGCCCAAAATCATCAATTGCAAGGTATGATGTCTTATTTTAGCTTTATTCTCAATTCAATTTACTTCTTGTGTTCTTCAATTATACTATGTGGTTTGAATTTGTGCTATACGGTATAAATTAGGATTAGGTTACCAAGTCAAAGGTCAGAAATTTGACTTTCTCGCCGGAAATAGTGTTTTTGGTACCTTTTAACAAAACATAAATTTAGGTTGGTATATCCCCACAAAAATAATTTAGTGAGGTATATCCCCACAAAATGCCCTATTACCCTGGTATATCCTAGTAAAAAAGTCTAATAAGAAATAAAGTAGAGAGAGTGAGAACCTTTCTATGATATAATTATTTACAGTCATAGCCTGGCAGAGAGTGAAAAATTTGTCAAAATCGAACTGGAAACTCAGTGTTAAAAAATCTTATTGGGCACCCGACTGCGAACATCTTGTGGCCCGTGTCCGGCCCGCAATCTTCTATTTTTTCACGGGACGAGTACCCGACCCAACACATAAAAAAACCCGTTTTTGTTTCGGGTACGCGGGTACTCATGTCAGGTATTTCGGGTCGGATTTTTTTGAACACCCCTAGTTGTAATCCCCTCTTTGCTCCTTTTTATTAATTCTCTTTTATAGTTGTTTGTAACAGCTAAAATAAGCCCCATACTCCACCTTTGCAGTCGGCTTGTGAAGAGGGAAAGAAAGAGGAATAATCCTTCTTCTTCCCCACATAAAATCCACCATTTTCATCTTTCTTTCAATCACAAAAGTTCAACTATCATACTCTAAATTAGGTTTAAGACTCGTACAAGTTGCACATAAAGTTTTTTCTTTTATAAATTTAAGATTTTATGTTATTTTCCCTAAATTTTGGGTGGAAGTATTTACCCCGTTAATCTATAAAAGTGATAGTATAAAAGAAGAACAATCCTTCATCTTCCCACATAAAATCCACCATTTTCACGCTTCTTTCAATCACAAAAGTTCAACTATTATACTCTAAAATAGGTTTAAGACCCATGCAAGTTGCACGGAAAGTTTTTGTTTTTTGGAATTTAAGATTTTATGTTATTTTTCATAAAATCAGGGTGGATATATTTAGCCCATTAATCTATAAAAGTGATAGTATATAAGTTAAGAATATAAAAAATAAAAAGATACATATAAGTTTGATAAAGTTAATTTTAATTTGCTATTACCCATATATAGGGTTTTTAAAGCATGAGTGATCAACTATAGAAATTCAATGGTTAAATTCATGATTATTTACTTATATAAAGAAAATATGATTCACTCCATTCTTTATTGTTGTTATCTTTGCTTGTTTATGGTCTTGAATGCACACATTTGATCATCATTTCAATTCTTTGTAATATACCTAACAAATTAAATGGATTCAAACATATCTTATACGATATTGTTAACACATATGGAGTATTAAGATAAAATTATACTAATTTTTTTTTTAAATTTTGGACCTTGAAACAAAAGTGGATGGACATTCTAGAAAAGGAAGAAACACTTTTAACATATTACCATCAATGTTATTGACTATAGTCAATGATGTTAGACTTTGAGAACTACATGAAAACAACTCTATCTAACTTTCAAAACTAATAACTTGTGTATAGATTCTATGATCTTGTATTGAGAATGATTAAAAGTGGCTTATGATCCGTACGTTGTACAATTATGATTTTAGTAAAATGGACCTGATATCTGAAAAAAAATCCCATTACTTTTAAATTGACAATATGAAGTATAAATATTATTATCAATGTTGTCATTGACTATAGTCAATGCTTTTAGACTTTGAGAACTCCATGAGAACAAATCTAACTAAATCTCAAAACTAATAATAATTGTGATTTATATTTTATGATCTTGTATTGAGTTTAATTAAAACTGTCTTATGAATGTATATTGCACAATTATGTTTTTGTAAAATGGGCTTGATATATGAAAATTTTGTTCAATGCTTTTGAATTGGCAATATGAAATACTTTTTACATATTAACTATCAATGTCATTCACTATAGTCAATGCTTTTAGACTTAGAGAACTCCATGAGAGCAATTTTATCTAAATTTCAAAAATTATAACTTGTGATTTAAATTTTATGATCTTGTATTGAGAATAACGAAAACTGGCTGATGACCTGTACGTTATGCAATTATGATTTTTGTAAAATGGACTTGATATCTAAAAAATTTGTTCAATACTTTTGAATTGGCAATATGAAATACTTTTTATATATCACTATCAATGCCATTTACTATAGTCAATGCTTTTAGACTTTGAGAACAATTCTATCTAAATTTTAAAAGTCATACTTGTGATTTAAATTTTATGATCTTGTATTGAGAATAACTAAAACTGGCATACGACCCATACGTTGTACAATTACGATTTTTGTAAAATGAACTTGATCATATCTGGAAATTTTGTTCATAGATCATATGTACACCCATCCCCACGTACCAAGCCTATGGCCAATCCCTAAACCTCACAAATATCTCTTTGGAAGATGTATTACACATTAAAACATTTGTGAATTTGTGTTGTTACTAATACTTATAATATTGATGTATCTTATTGTAAAATATATTCTCAATTTAGTGTTTTTTTCATCATCTTATTGGAAAATAATCATTCTATATAAGCATTGTTGGCGTTATCATGAAGGATAAATAAATAAAAAGTAATCAAATAATTAATCAACTATTCGAATTAATTTTTATATGCAATTCATGAGCATGTTAGTGTTATGCCTATTGCCTACCCCATCTATATTTTACACTAAAATGCATTTAATTTATTTGTCGCGATGCATCTTTTATTATTTGTACTAGCTTTTAGATCCATGCAAATTGCACGGGAAAGTTTTTGTTATATTAATTTAAGACTTTTGGAAATTTCTCCTGAAAAAATGGTGTGAATATTAACCTGTATTTGAAGTTTTATAATCGTGTATTAACATGGTTTTAAAACTAGCTTGTGACCCGTATGTTCAGTGGCTCATGTAGTTAATGTCATAGTGGATCACGTCATCCACTAGTTTTTTTTTTAAGTTGATTGAAAAAGTCTTTGCTCTGCATAATGCTTCCCTTCGATGCTAAAATAAAATCACAATTTGCACCACCACTAACACTCACCCATAGGGGTGTGCAAGGTCCAAAATTGGACCAGACCGGGCCAGTGTACTGGAATCCAAATTTTTTTGGACCAGTCCGAACCGGAATTTATTTATATTTTTTTATGAAAAAAAAACTTTTTCTTAGGTTTAAATATGTTTATAAATTCAATATATTAAAATATAATAATTCTAAAAAAGAAATAATCTTAAAGGCAATAAATATGAGGTTTCAACTTTCTTAGTTTTTAAGTTTTAAACTTTTTTTTAATCTTTAAACTTTTTTTTTTTTTTTAAAAAAAGGAATTCCGGTCCGCCGGTCCGGACCAGAAAATTTCGGGTTTGGACCGGACCGTACCGGAAACTCGGAATCCCAAATTCTCATGGACCGGGGACCGTACCAAAATTTTCCGGTCTGGTCCATTCCGGTCCGAGTTCCGGTCCGAGTTCCGATCCCGGTCCAAAAGTGCACACCCTTACTCGCCCATACACCCGCCTTTACCCTGCTTTTGACAGTCACCCACTCTCTATGTCTCTCTCTCTCTCTCTAGCCATCTTGCAACACCGATGCACCACATCAGGCCACCCACTGACCACTGGCCACTTTGCCATCATTTTGATTTTCTCAATATGTTTGAGTTTAGATACTATTTATGATTTATTAATTAGATCGAATGATTGTTATTTTGATGATATCTTATGTAAAGTCATAGATATCATTTAGATCGTAACCTATAGTATACTATTAAAGGTTACACCAAAAAAACCACATGTCACTTCCTACTTCAATTTTTTCTCAACAAAATCAATTTCTGAAAAATTCTATTTTTTCACTTTTTCCTTCTATATTATGGCAAGAATTTATACGACTTGGGACATCCTTTTTAATTTCAAAATGTTGATTTGTATAAAATACATAATAAATAAGGTAGCAGAAATATATTTATAGGGTAAATATTTTTGAAAATGTGATAATGTCGTATTTTGAAGAAATTAATGTTCACAAATTATACATCTATTTTTCAAGCTTTCACAATATTTGCAACGTTCCTCTTATTTGGTAATATTTTCTTTCTATCTGTCTCCTATTACATGAGTCTCACTTTTTATCTGTCTCTATCTCTCTTCACTTCACCTGAATTTCTTAAAAAATGTGCCAATGAGTTACGTTGCAATAATAATGGAACAAAAGCAATATAATTTCATAATATTTTAGTTTTTATTTTCTTATCTTAAAAAATAATTTAAATTTTTTTGTTCTCTATTAAGTTCAAATTATCTTTAAAATATTTAGAAGATACTATCTTTCGGTTTCCAGTATCCCCTTCAGCTTAATACCAATATAGAGTTGATTATGGAATGAAAATGGGAAGATAATGAAGCAACATGACATGAAATGCTAACACAATTTTTTTATAGAATGGGACGATTATGAAGCAATGAAATATGAAGTATTCTACCGAATATTGCAGAAATTTATAGAAATTTATCGAACTTTAAGTAGTTTTGATCACATGCTAATTATATTTTATTAGCTTGATAATGTGATAATTAGGGGTGTAAATGAGACGAGACAACTCGCGAGCTACTCGAGCTCAAATCGGTCAATACTCAGTCAAAACTCGACTCGAATGAGCTCGACTCGAGCTCGAACTCGGCTCGAGATGTTGGCGAGTCGAGTTGAGCAACTCTCGAAAACTCGTGAGAAGCTCGAAAACCCAATTATCAATAGCAAAATACCTAACTTCAACATTTTTCTACCTTAGGGTTGTTTTTAACATGAGACACTTGCAAGCTACTCAAAATCTACTCGGTCAAAACTCGACTCAGTCAAAGCTCGGTCAAACTCGACTCGAGTGAGCTCGACTCAAAAGGCTAACGAGTTAAGTCGAGCTAGCTTAAACCCGAACTCGACTCGCATCATTTACACCCCTAGTGATAATATACGTCTTCTGAAATTTTATGAGAATATGGATTTTATCTCTTAAATATATATATTAGTTTTGCAATCATAGCTGTAATTATCTACTAAATGACTTTTCTAAATTAGATAAAATGTGTTTTGGGTTTTATTAAGCCACTTTTTAAGTATTTGAGCCTAATAAGATTATATTTTTTTATTACATCATTTCATTAAATCCCAAACCCATTCTTTATTTTCTCTTACCAAACGAGAAGCTGCCAAGCAATACATAAGCTTTCAAAAGTTCTAAGCTTAAACCAATCCATATTTCATAAATAAAAGTTAGCAATGTAATAACATTTAGATTAATTACCTAATTCACCTACCAACAGTGGGTGATCCAGGTATATTAACTAGGGGTGGCGTAATATTCGAAATTTAATATGGTATAAAAATAAAAAAACGTTTAATATATATAGCTTATACAAAATTTCATTTACCATTTAAGAATCTTAGTTAGCGGTTCGAAACCATATCAATATACTAGTATTTTTTGCACGCGATGCGTGCGCGAACATCGCGGTGATATTGAACATGTTTATTTTGTTTTCCAAAAATATGGAAGTTACTTTAACTAAAAAAAAATTGGTAGTTTTTTTTGGGGGGAAATCTGGTAGTTACATTAGAGTTTTTTTTTAAAAAAAGTTCTATGACTTTTTTGCCCTCATAAGTTATCCTAAAGAATAAAAACATAAAGGGTATTTTAGGGAACTCAAGTGGACACCAAAGTCCTCAAGAGTTCCCATATATAATAGAGATAACTCCAACTCCCCAACTAGCCTAAAAAGTACATAATTCTACGTATTTTGCTATAAGCCTACAATCCAATGCAAATATATAGAAGTCCAAAATTTATACAATGAACCAAATTATATTATAAGGAGTACTAGCTAATATCACTCCTTCCGTTGCCTAGTAAAATTTGCATCTATATAATTATCTAAAGCAAAATACAAAGTCATATGTGTCATCCACACGTTCACCAAGAAACCGTGTAGCTTCAACAATTAATAACATTCTATTAAGGTGTTCATGTGTCATTGATGAATGAGAGGTATTGAATCACTAAGAATGAAATGCCATGTGGTACTTACATTACATAAGAGTAGCTTAAATCTTCCAATATTGCTTTCCAAGGCTCTTCGTCGGGCAGTTGAGGACGGGGCGGTGATCCGTGAGGATTACCTGGCCTTTGTCCTTCCAGGATACATTTCCCTGACTGGCAGTCTGATTCCTCGACTGGCTCTCTCTCGGTGCGCTTTGACACGGTATGAGTCTTGAACTCTTTGTTTGTATTTATTTTTACATGATCCAAATACTAACAATTACTGTTTTTTGTCAGGCGGCGGCTGAGGCTCGCGTTTCCTTTTTTCCAAATCTGAGAATCCGGTACATGGGCAACACTGGGCTCGTCGAGGATGTTGCTCCAGAGGTGGAGTAGCATGTTGTTCACGCCCTGCCAGCTCACGTCCAATCGGTAAGTATTTTTAAAGTCAGAAACTTTTGTATACTTATTTTGGATTGCTTTATAATTTGACTAATATGTGGTACGTTTGTTTTCAGGCCCTCCAGGAGACGCTTGTCCAGATACTTAGGGGGGTTGATTCCCTGAAGCACGGGATGGCAAAGCTCAGGAGGAGCTTCTCTTGCCGGCGGTCACATGCGCACAACCAGGTAGTCTATTATATTGATTTTTTTTATTTGCTATTCTGTTGCTCGATTTTTGATGCTTGTGATGTGTTTCTGCAGCCTCACCATTAGCAGGGTGGACCTCCCCATGACCCTCGAGTCTCGACTCAGACTCCTTGTGAGTTTACTTCTCAGAGGGCTGATATGGAGCCTCCTTTCACTTCCCAGTATGACATAGGGAACATGGGGTTCATGGGTGACCCCATGTTCAACCCATATCCCTGGACGAGTCTAATGTGGATGCAGTAGATGCAGATGCAGTAGCCGAGATTTGGGTTTACCGGCGGGTATGAGTGGAGGGACTCTTATAGAGGCGAGACGAGCGGCATTAGGATTGAGGAGGTGAATGATGAGCCTTTTTCATCGAGAGATCGGGACCCTCCTGCTTCTTAGGCTTCTGCTTTGTTTTTGGACCAGTTTTGTACATGTATTACCTGCATATGTATTTTGATACTTGTTTTGTATATTGATGTGTATTACACTTCGCTATTATGTTACTATTGCTGTCTTCATTTTACCGACTCTTTGTATGCATGCAAATAAAAGGCTACTATGCGACTCAAACATGCAACGCAATTGATTTATATATGCTAACACAATGATTTATGCTAACAAAAATGATAAGTGTTGAATGAAGGATAGCCGACTTTCTCCCCAAAATAAGGAAAACAATGAGAGGAGAAAAGTGAAAAATAGGTACTTGGAGGATGGGTTTAAAAATAAAAAACAAATGAGTGACATTGTTTTTTATGATAAGAATATAATATTATTTAAGAATTAACAACTTTCTAATAGCATTAGAACTAAATAAACTTAGATTACCTCTTATTAACTCATATCATTTCAATTCTTTAATTATTAATCTCCAAGAATAATATCCTCGACAACAATAACAATAATTATTACATATTCTGTCATAATCTCAAATGAAGAAATTAAACTAATTTAATGCACTCATTACCACAAGAACTATTTTACCTCGTTTCGAAGATAATTAATTGAACTAGATAATTGATAACCATTTTTAACCTCGATGAACTTCCAAGAAGTATAAACCAAATTTCGACTACAAATTGAATAAATCATTCTATGTACATAAACTTAAATCTAATAACACTAATACATGAAGTATTTACTAACTAAGAAACATAACTAAACTTGGAAACTGAAGCTCAATTTATTAACTAGTTTCATTTGTAATTTAATTACATAGAACTACAAGCTGATTTGCAAAGTAATTATATAACTAATCATATTTAAGTAGACAAGGTTCCAAAATAAGGTTTCAATTCTTAAAGGAAACAATAAAAGAATACATAAATTGACCCATATAAATCAATTCAACAGTTTGTAAGTATATTATAAGAATAAAAAAATGGTTCATGAAGGATGAACAATTAATTTGAGCTGAATCATGAACCCAAAAATGGTTCATGCGTGGATCGAGGTGAACTGATTCGGAAAACTGAATCGTTCGTGAAAATGTTCGGACCTTCCACGTTGGCTTTTGGAAGGAGAAGAAAACCCAAAAAAAAAATCCTTAGCGCCACATGTCGTACCCCTAGCGGTGGCAACAGCTCACAAAAAACGAAAAAGGGCAGCTGGCGTCCTTCTATCTGACGTGCACCTAGCTGGCGTCCTTCTCTCTAACGCGTGCCTGCAGTTCTCTTAAAATCCGCCATGTGTTTAGTTCCCATTGGTCCTTTTATTATTAAGGTTACAATTTTTGTAACGTTAATATTTCAAAAAATACAATTCAAAAAATAAAAAAAACCAAAAATTATAACTTTTCATTCTCTATAAATAGACACCCATTTTGCTATACTTTATTCACAATTTCAGTTTTCTCTTCTCTTCCTATTATCATTTCTTTCATCACATAATTTTGCTTTAGCTTACAATCTTTCAGAAAAAAACTTGATAATTGTGGATTCTAATTATCCTAATTATGTATCTAATCCTAATCCTAGTAGAAGACGTGGAAATCGTCCAACAAATCCACAACAAAATACAAACCAAAACCTCATAATTACCAACAAAATCTTAATAATTATCCCCAAAACCCCCCAAATTACCCACAAAATCCGCATAATTACAAGCAAATTAAAATCTCTCAAATTATCCCCAAAATTCAACTCAAAACTATCCTCAAAATTACACCCAAAATTATCGTCAGCATCAACATAATTACTAATATAATTCTACCCCTGATAGTTCCCATAACCCACAAAATTATCCACAAAATCAAGATGACGATGATGATGGTGATGATGATGAAGATGATGATGATGGTGATGATGATGAAGATGATGATGATGGTGAATTTGAAGTTCCGTGCACGCAACAAACCTTCACTCAACTTTTGTCTAAACCAACACAATTTCAACCAACTCCTCAACCAACTCCACAACAAACTCAAGAACCCATTGTAACTGAGAAAAAGACTTGGTTGAAAGCTGAAAAAGAAGCACTAGTTTCAGCATTCATGAATACGAGTTTAGACATCATTGTTGGAACGCAACAGAAAAAGGGTGCATTTTGGGGGAGAGTGATGGAAAAATACGAGGCAGTGAGACAAGCCAACCCTTATGAAATTCAGATCCGGTCTATTGGCAGTATGAAGGGCTAGTGGTTCAGAATGTCTGAAGCGGTGCAAAAGTGGTGTGGATGCTACGACAAGGCAGAGGTAAGAAAGAGGAGTGGCCAAAATGATGATGATGTGATCTCCAAAACTCATAAGATATTTGAAAGCATAGGAGGT
The DNA here is from genome assembly GCA_947646795.1 of Beta lomatogona. Classification (NCBI taxonomy): domain Eukaryota; kingdom Viridiplantae; phylum Streptophyta; class Magnoliopsida; order Caryophyllales; family Amaranthaceae; genus Beta; species Beta lomatogona. The sequence continues at coordinate 1,427,723 of CANSNZ010001336.1, forward strand.
AAATTTCACTTCTATGATGAATGGATTTTGATGAGGAAGTTCGATAAGTGCCTTTCCATCTTGACTAACTCCGTTTACAAGATAATATGTGGACGTCCATCGGCTACGCCTCAAATGTCTAATTCCGTTGGTTCTGGAAGTAGTGGGAGGAGATTAAGGTCTGAAGATGGAGGCTCCACACCAATCACACCCATAAGCGGATATGTTCGGGATGATTCCTTGCCTCGTCCAGGCAATAAGAAGCTAAGGCCAGACACAAGGGTAAGAGCCAAACCAGTGAAGCTATTGAAGCTTTTTCATCGTTTGGTGACAAACTTCAATTCTATGGTGGGAGAAAGGGTAAAATTTTGATATGCAACATGAGAAACTACAGTTTCTTAAGAAAAAGGAAGCAAGGAAGTAAAGACAACTAGAGTTGGAAGAGATAAACAGGCAGAGGCAGATGGAGTTAGAGGATAAAAAATTAAAGATGCAACAATATTAGATGAATTGGCAAATGCTCCAATCATTAACATCTAAGGAAAATCGCACACCATGGGAAGATGAAATGATCAACAATCTGCAAATATACTTTCAGAACTTTGGGGGAGTGTAGTATTTACTTTTGGCGTAATATGTTTAGGCTTTTAGTGTCGACATAATATGTTTTAGGTGTGAGTGTTATTAATTATATTATGTTATATGTTTGAGTGTCAATGTATTATGTTTTAGTTTGAGTGTTAATGTATTATGTTTTAGGTTGAGTGTTTGAGTGTTAATGTATTATGTTTTAGTTTGAGTGTTTGAGTATTAATGTATTAAGTTTTTGTTGTAATGCCAGAATCTGTAATAAAAGTTTTATGTATTTTGTCCATTATCTATGATCCCATACTACTTTCCAGAGAACCCATGTGATAGTATCTCTGAAGAGACATCTCTATGCCCCATACTCATTTTCAGAGAACCCATATGATACTATATTTGAAGAGACATCTCTATGATCCCCTACTCCTTTTCAGAGGACCCATGTGATACTGTCTCTGAAGAGATATCTCTATGATCCCATACTACTTTTCAGAGAACCCATGTGTTACTGTCTCTGAAGAGACATCTCTATGATCCCATACTACTTTTCAGAGAACCCATGTGTTACTGTCTCTGAAGAGACATCTCTAAGATCCCATACTAATTTTCAAAGAACCCATATGTTACCGTCTCTGAAGAGACATCATTACCTACTCCTTTTCAGAGAACCCATGTGATGATACATTTCCTACTTTAAAATGAATATCTATGCTAGTATATATAAAAAGGATAAGAGTTCTACAATTCTCTAAAACAATCTCCCCTGCTAAAATCAGATATCGTACAAATCTAAAATGAATTCCTACAAATTTAATATCAGTTCAACTTCCTCTTCTTCTTCCGATGATTTAGAAGAGGAAATGAGGGATATCGAGAACAAAGAAGTAGATGACATGATCGACAATGTCACTCATACTTACCTCCCATTCCTTATGTCGGCGGTTACTCCTAGAATGAGACCGGGTGGGCGTACTCAATGTCGGGCTAATACGGGTCGAGAAGAAGGTCATTTAAGATTATACAATGACTATTTACAGAAAATTCAGTTTACTCAAGTAGGTTGTTTCGACGTAGATTTCGTATGCAAAAGCATGTTTTTGAGCGTATCATGAATGAAGTTGTGAGGAGTGACGAGTGGTTCCAACAAAAGAGGGATGCCACCGGTCGTTTTGGCTTGTCGTTGCTGCAAAAGTGTACCGCATCAATACAACAATTAGCTTATGGGTGTGCTTCTGATGCTTGCAATGAGTACATACGTATTAGTGATAGTACGTAAGATTGACACTTCAGAGATTCGTTGATGGAGTCATCAACCATTTCAGTAATGTGTACTTAAATCGATTAATTGAAGCCGATCTGAGGAGGCTGTTGCGAATTGGAGAAGAATGTGGGTTTTCTGGCATGATTGGTAGCATGGATTATATGCATTGGGAGTGGAAGAATTGTCCAACCACTAGTGGAAAAAACCTTATCTGTCACTTAGTAACAGATTCGGTTTTTACGAAACCGCATCCGAAAATCATTAAAAAAAATGGGAGGGAAAGCTGGGCGGAAAATCTGATCCGGTCCTTAGTGAACCAGATCAGATTTTAGAAACTGCTCCGATTTTATAAAATTTGATCCGGTTCACAAGACCGGATCGGATTTTCCGTTATTTTTCTAAAGGAAAAACCCGTGTTTTCCCTCCTTCACCCAACCCAAGCCCACTTCCCTTTCATTTCGCGTTTTATCACCCCATCTATCTCCTTCCATATCCCACGAAACCTAATCCGTTTTTCCCCTCTCTCACCCTCACTCCTTCCCTCTCCTCGACAGCGCCGACCACCGAATCACCTAATGGCGGCCACAACCCACCACCTTTCATTACTCTTCCGTTTCGTCATCAATGGCGACTGCATCAGGTATGTTGTCAACGAGGATTCGATTTTTTTTTTCTTTCTAGGGTTTCAATTTCTGTTTTGTTCGATTAAGTTAATCAATTGAGTTCGTTCTGATTTTATTTTTCTGTCGCAAATTTCATTATGTTTGTAATTCAAGATGTGTTATGTAGAAATTCATATTTGTTGAATTAGAGTTTGCTTTAAAATTTATCGTGTAAATCATAAGTTCCTATTTTATCGTTATTTCACAAAATAATTGAGCTCCTTTTTTTTTTATTTGTGCAATTGGAGATGTTTCTAAATTATTTAACGGGAAATATATGCAGTGGCATATAATCCTCTCTTCAAGCTCAATAAATAATTCATAGGCGTTTACTGTGAGCTCAAATTCGCTTGAAATGTCACTCTGCTACTAGTTTCTAAATGTAATTTGTCTCTGTAGCATGCCTGTTTTATATTGGATTCTGTCATGCCAGCATTCAAGGACGAGCTTAATATAAGCCACTACTATTTTACAAGATTACATTTTTTTTTCTATTAGCTAATATAATACATTCCCATTTTTAAATAGCTAGTCTATTATAGCATGCCCTTTAATTCTTGGTATAAGTTTGCAATGTGAAATTCATAGATCACCAATCGAAGCAAGATGTTGAAACCGTTTAAAAAATTTAACCTTCAAAATTACTGTCTTTTCTGTAAGAAATTATGCTTTTTGTGAGGCCATGAATATTCTCTCAATCGCCATTTCCATGTGATATACTTCATATCTTTGAACTGATGCGGGAGCAGTTGTGGTATAGACCCAACTTTGATATGTACATTAAGCTTATAGTTATGCTTGGAAAATGTAAACAGCCCTAGAAAGCTCATGAACTATTTCTCGATATGGTTGACAAGGGTTGTCTTATAGACCATGAACCATGTACTGCTCTCTTGTCAGCCTACATTGATAAAGCCTTCTCACTGCTTGAGCATATGAAGAACAATACTAATTGCAGACCTGATGTTTATACGTACTCAATTCTCATAAAGTCCTGCCTCCAGGTCTTTGCCTTTGATAAAGTTCGTATGTTGCTTTCTGATATGATATCCCAGGGAGTCCCACCCAACACAGTGACATATAACACCCTCATCGATGCTTATGGAAAAGCCGGAAAGTATGTAGGTTCTATCTCTTCCTTCGTTTGGATTTATAGATAGCTTTTTGTAGTTTTCCATTTAAAATTTGATCAGCCATCTATAAATTCATGTAATGCTATCATATTTCTTGCATCTGTTTTTCAAAGCCAGTTTATTCTGCATATACGCGTGATGCGTCACAGTGCTTGTCCATATATGAATCTAAAAATATGAAACCTTTTTTATCCATCCGAAAATATTTGAGTGTTTGCAAGTGATAATTTCTGCAAGGCACAGAGATCTTTATGCATGTGATGTATGTGAAGTGTGATAATTTCTTGTCAGAGATAAGCACAGTTTCTTGTTAATTAGAAATTGGAAATTGTAGATTGCTCTATTTTACATTTAACTGAAAAACCTGCAAGCAACCATTCGTAATTCTTTGTTTTCCTTTTCTATTCTTGGGACCAGATGGGTATGACATTTTGATGATGCAGAGAGGATTTATTTAGTTTCTCCTATTTCATTCGTATAAGGTTTGCATAAATGGAGTCAATACTAGCGGAAATGCTCGGTAATCGGCATTGTGTACCCAATGTATGGACCATGAATTCTACACTTAGAGCTTTTGGTAATAGTGGTCAAATTGAGATGATGGAGAAATGTTACGAGAAGTTCCAGGCCGCTGGAATTGAACCCAACATCAGAACTTTCAACATACTCTTAGATTCATATGGTAAATCTGGAAACTATGAGAAGATGAGTGCTGTCATGGAATACACGCAGAAATATCACTACTCGTGGACAATCGTGACCTACAATGTGGTAATAGACGCATTTGCAATTTACCCAATTAAAGTTGAGGGTTCAGGGACTTCAGATGTTGCCTGTGATAATGGTTAAACCGAAGTTTCGTGGCATGACCAGCTTACAGAGGTATGCTTAGTCATTTCACTGCTCTACTAGTTAGTATGATATCTTTTGGATGCTCGGAATGACATACGACTATCTATATCTATTCATCGGGTGGGGATTCAGCAGAACTTGCTGCTCTGTGTGTCATGGTGTGCATATCACGTGGCAGCATTTTATTGGCATCTATGTCATTTCATATGAGTTGGGAGGTGACTTTGGTTATGCACGATGACTGGATAGCAGGAATGGAACTCCATAGTCCGCTATAATGGGAAAAGGCCTGCCAACAATCCTCATGTTGGTTCTATTCCAACGAAAAGAGTACGCATTGCCTCTAGGCAAAGAGTTGTTGGCCCGTTTGGTGCTGGATTCGCTGGGGTTTCTCCAGTACCAAACAGAGCAGATGCTTCTAGTGGAGACACTAATTCTTTCCAGGATGACCAGAGCACTCTGCATGGTAGGGCTGAGCAAAAGACCGGTCCAAACCGGACCGGAATCTAGACCGGACCGGAGATTCCGGTCCGGTCCTCGGTCCAAAGAAAATGTTGATTCCGGGTTTCTGGTTCGGACCGGGCAAAAATCGGAATCTACCGGTTTGGACCGGAAACCTGGTTTTAATTTTAAAAAAAAAGAGTTCAATGGGAAACGTAAAAAGAGGCGGCAGACATGACTCATGACTCATGAGATATTGAAACCCTAATTTCTCAACACTCATTCTCACTTTCACACGCCTCTCTCTCTCCCTCTCCCTCTCCCCTCTCTCTCTCTCTCTCTCTCTTCTCCTCTTACTCTTTCTCCACTCCTTTCGCCACTGACGCCACGAACTCGGGCGGACAAGGCTGCTGAATTCTGGTTTCCTCAAGTGAATTTGGTGACTTAGTTTTCTTGTATTTGTTTTTTTTTTTCTCTCAATTTCCTTTTTGTTCAGTAGATGATATGTTCCATTTTCGTATGAATTGTTGTAGTAGATGATGAGTCTGATATCTGTTACTTTTTTGCTTAATTCTGCCTCTTGCCGACGGTGCGGTGGCCGGTGGTACTGTTGCCTTCACCTTTCTCCTTGTGTTGATGCCTTAGTTTGGTACTAACTCCCCCTTCTTTCTTTATAAATTATATGATATATATTAAAACCCTTCTTTTTGAACTTTCAGATGAATTACACCTCTTGTTTTGGGTCTTGTTGGTTGAATTATTGGGTTGTTTATATCATATGTTGATTAATTAATGGAGCTTGAAGTTCTGAATATCTGATCTGAAATCTGTGATGTTGGTTTTGGAATTAGATGTTTGTTTTATGTTGAAACATTAGTGGTACTTTGAAAAGTAAATTCAGATTTCGTTCATTACAATTTTGAAAAAGTAAACTTCGAAAAAAATTAGTTTTTAAAAAGTAATAGATATATGAGTTTTATCCCTTGTGAATCAGTGATTAGTATTGGGCTATACTAAACCTTTTTAAAAAAAATACAAAACAGGTCCAACATGTCTAAGACCGGACCGGACCTAAAAAATTAGGTCCGGTCCGGTCTGGATCGGAATCGAAACAGGTCCGGTCCAGGTCCAGGTCCAAAGATTTGCCCAATTCCGGTCCACCGGTCCGGTCCGGTTCTCGACCGGTGCTCAGTCCTATTGCATGGTGGGTCTATTTTCCCAAGAGACTCTGCAGATATTTCAGCAAAGCCTAAGAAGAAGAAGAAAATTAAGCATCAGGTATTTAGTTTGTAAAATCAGATGCTGGTATACTCGATATTACTTGGGTAAATTGCTTTGCGATTTCTGTTCTCAATTTGCTTCATATTTCATTATTACCTCTCCTGGTATCCTCATAAATCCCCTATAAGTTTTTGTCTGCATTATCCCCTTATTAGTCATTTGTAACTTCATCAGCCAACAAATGTATTCTTGTGATAGGGCTACTTAAAACAACTTTTTGGTGGCATCATTGCTGACGATTTTGGAAGTGTGTCTATGTAGCGGGAATGACGTGCTTGTGTATTTATTGCTATTTTTAGTTTGCTATAATTTTCATGTTGAAGAGCGATAATTATCCTATATGGCAATTTGGGTTAGTCTTAATTTAGATGATACTCAAATCTCTGGCATTGTCTTTTTGTTATGCAGAAGGATCATGTTAGAAAGAGATTGGACACTCACCAGCTCGAATCCAATGGGAATAGCTGTGAGACTTCGTTTTATTTTCTTCTCCTTTTTCTTACTTTCCTATTTATCCTGTACTATATGGGAATTAATTTTTTATGTGCTTGTTGTACTTCCATTATTAGGTATGTTTGCCCAACACGCTAAAAAGCCAAAGATGTTGAAGCACTCGGATAATTCATTTGATAACACAATCCCCATGAGTGGATCAGTTGCTTCACCAGTTGCTTCCCAAATGAGTAACATGTCCAGCCTGGATAAAATCATTGACTGAGGATGCATATGCTTCTGCTATCTTTATGCTATTGAAGGAGAGATTTTGTCACCAGCATAATGTGAGCTGTAGCAGCAGCGAGCTTGTTGAGTATGATGTTAAAATCGTAGTTAATATTTTTATGTATCCAATTATTTATGTTTATGCTTCAATTAAGCATAATATGCTTAATAAAATGAGTTTTGATATATACTATTGATTTTGTATCGATTAATAACTATTTTTTTTTGGTTTTTTTTTTGGGGGGGGGTTTACTGATATGATTAACTGATCCGGTTTAGGACCGGATAAGTTAATTTAAAAACTGTTGCGAGCCCATATGATGCGGACCAAAACCGAATTGGTAAGCCCGGTTTTGACCGCATCGGATGGGCTTTTTTCCACTAGTGAACATCATAGAGAGGACAATATCAGGGAGGGGCAGGGGTAGTTATACTTGTGCTTGAAGCTGTAATTGATAGGGACTTGTGGATTTGGAATTCTTTTTTCGGAATGCCGGAAAGTTGCAACGATCAATACGGGCTTCATAGATCTCCTGTATTTGAAGATGTTTTAGAAGGCCGAGATGCAACTGTTAATTTCGTTGTAAATGGTTAACAATATAACAAAGGATATTACCTTACTGATGGTATCTATCCCAAATGGGCTACTTTTGTGAAGTCCATAACGAGTCCACAATCATAAAGACATACTCTTTTCAAGACATCAAGAAGCAGCAAGGAAAGACGTGGAACAAGCATTTGGAGTGGTACAAGCTCGATTTGCTATTATTCGAATGCCATCCCTTGCTTGGGATGTCAACATATATACTTCATAAGATTAAGTTGGCATGCATAATTATGCACAACATGATAGTTGAAGATGAATGAGAAACCTACCGAAATTACATGGATACATCAGAGTTCGATGTAGGTAGATCTCGACGTCGTTCTGCTCAGAGAAACAACGAAGAGTAAGAAGGTCGCTTTGAATATCATAATGAGCGAATTGTCGACATCAACATGTATTTGCAGCACAAAGCACAAATCGAAGATCAACAAACTCATTTATCTTTGAAAAACGATTTGATCGAACATATATGAGCAAAGTTCGGGAGGAATGAGAACTAAAATAATGGAATTTTATCAACTTTAGTATTTTGTTATAGTGTTGCATTTAATTTCCATGTCTTGTTTTCATTTGATATATGTAATATGTTTTGAATGGATGCATCTTTTTTACTATTTGTCAACTAATATTAATTAGTTTCCAAAAAATTAAATTATTTAGATTACGATAATTAATTAGTCATCGATAATTATTATATAATAAAAATAGTAATTACGAATTAATAATTATAAAATTTAATTACAAATAAATAGCGTAAATTGGTTTTACATTAATCAATACAACTCCATAGAATTAATTGAAGAGAGAGAAAATGTGGTGGGGTAGGAAAAAAGGATGAGAGAGAGTGATGAACCATTATTTATTGGTTCATGGTTAAGAGTGAAATTAGAAATGGTTTGTGAAAATGATGTGGAGGAGAGAGAAGGATGAACCTTTTTTTTGGGTTCATTGTTTAGAATGCTCTTAAGGATGATCTAAGCAGCTCATGGAACTCCACTAATCAAAATTAAGTCAAGTAAGAAATTACGGTTCATGTTATACAGTTAACTAGCAATAAACAAACAACAAAACAATCAGTTTCCATTTAGTTGGAACAAGAAAGAAAGATGTAGCTTAAAGGAAGAAAGAAGTCATATCTCAACACAACGAGATAGTACTTCTGGTACTTCACTGGAACACCGGCACGCGGTGGCAAACAAGGCTGCACGCGTGCCGACAGAGGAGAGAGGAGAATAGGGCAGTGACGAGCAAAGGCTCAACAGGGGATGGTAGCAACAAACACCAACACCAGGAAGAGCAACAGTGGCACCACGTGATAGTGGTTGAACCACCACCAAACAGCAAACCTGGCGACAACAACATCAACGATGCAGCAGCACCGCCAACCCGCAACAACCAACAACAGCAGCACCGACAAGAGGTAAAGAACAAGTTGTAAGGGGGGAAGAGACGAGGCAGCGGCGAAGAAGGTAAGGGTTTTGGGTAAAAGAGGGAGTCGGGGAGAGAGAAGATAGGAATGGGGTTTTGGGTACCTACCAAACCGATAAGGGAAATAGGACAGTAGGGGAAAATCGATTTTATTTTCCCTATTTGGTCAAATTTCACTCAACCAATTTGAAATAATTGAAACCAAAAAATATATGTAATCATAACATAATAAATTGGAAATATAACATATCCAAGTTTCATAACTATATTTAAATAAATATAAATCTCAGTATTACTAAATAAGAATATCACTCACTTAATAATTATAATTATTATTAGCATATAATAAATGCTTTTAAAAATAATCCAGTTATAGGTTTAATCAATGATGAGTCCTACTGATGTCCCCATTTCTTTCTGGGGATTCGCACTCGAAACAACAACATTCACACTTAACAGGTCTTCAAACAAAGCAGTAGATAAGACATGTACACTATATGAAATATGGATAGGAACCGTTCCTACATTGTCTTTTTTAAGGGTTTGGGGTTGCGAAGTTATATAGAATGTTTACCTTCTGATAAACTTTCACCCAAATCTGATAAGTAGCTCTTTGTGGGATATCCCAAAGAGACTAAGGGGTATTACTTCTACAACCGTAGTGATAAAAAGTGTTTGTAGCTCCAGATGGTGTCTTCCTAGAAAAGAGTTTGTTCCAAAAAGATAAGTGAGAGTAAACATATCTCGAAAAAGTTCGAGATGAGCAACAAATGGATGAGGTTAACACCTCATTAGAGGCGACCCGACATGAAAATTCTTAGGAGGTGGTGCATTTTATTCACGAACCTCCTACCGTGCCACTTGGAGTTGATCCATGCAAAGATTCTGAGCATACGTAGGTCTAGTAGGACCATCATTCCGTCAAAAAGATATATTGATTTCCTTTTGACTAAAAATTCTGAAATAAATTAGAATGTGAGGAACCTACTAGCTACAAGAATAAGCCAGGACTCCGAAAAATGGCTCGAAGCCATGAAACCTAAAATGGATTCCATGTCTGAGAATCAAGTATGAGACTTGGTTGATTTGTTTGATGGGCTAAAACCTATGAGCTTCAAATAGATTTTCAAATTGAAAACAGACAAAGATGGAAACATTAGTATTTGCATGGCAAGGTTAGTAGTGAAAGGGTTCAAACAAGTTCATGATATTGACTATGATGAAACTTCTCACTAGTAGCCATGTTGAAATCCATTGGGATAGTCCTTCTGTTGCCTTTCATGACTATGACATATGGCAGATGGATGTCAAAACTGCTTTCTTGAATGGATTCTTGAAAGAGGATGTGTACATGACACAACCTTAATTTTTTAAAAATCCAGAAAATCCAGGAAGGGTATGAAAGCTTAAGAAGTTCATTTATGGACTAAAGCAAGCATCAAGGAGTAAGAACCTCAGATTTGATGAGGCAGTCAAGGAGTTTGGCTTTCTCAGAAATGAATAAAAATCTTGTGTATACTAGAAGTGGGAGTAGTAGAGATTTTCTGGTCTTATACGTGGATGACATGCTTCTCAATAGGAAAGTATAAGAATGTGCTTGAATTAGTCAAAGAATGGATCTATATATAATTGTTTCTTTATGAAAGACTAAGGAGAGGCAGAGTACATCTTGGGAATTAAGTTCTATAGAGTTAGATAAAAAAGGCTTATTGGACTCAGTCAAGAGACTTATATTGATAAGGTTCTTGCTAGGTTCAAGTTGGAAAACTCCAAAAGAGGTTTCCTTCCCATATAAGATGGCATGATGCTTGGCAAGACTCATTGTCTTTTGAGTCCTCATGAGATCAAGTATATGAGTAATGTTCCCCATGCTTCAGCTAGTAGGTTCTATTATGTATGCCATAATTTGCACTCGACCGGATGTACATATGCTTTGAGTATATGCAGTAGTTATGAGTCAAATCCAGGAGATACGCATTGAATAACAACGAAGAATATCCTTAAGTAGGTAACATCTTGATATATGGTGGAAATAATGAGTTGGTTATTACTAGATACACTGATGCAAGCTTCTAGAGTGAAAAATATGACTTCTGATCTTAATTTGGGTTCATTTTTTATCTCAATGGAGGAGCTTTGAGCTGTAAGAGTTTTAAGCAGAGTACCATCACGTATTCTAAAATAGAGCCTGAGTATATTGTAGCGTCAAATGCAGTAAATACATCTGTTTGGATCAAAAAGTTCATTGGTAAACTTGGTGAGGCTCCTAGCATTGACAATGACATTGAGTTGTATTGTGAAAACAATGGTGACATTGATCAATCCAAGGGACCCAGTTTGCACCAGATCAGGAAATTCCATCTTATACAAGAGATCTTAGGAAGAGAGGACGTAAAAGTAAGCAAGGTTCTTACATAGGAGAATGTGGCAGATCCACTAACTAAACCTCTTGCTCAACCTAAGTATGAGAGTCATACTAAGGTCTATGGGGCTTAAGCATATGGGAGAATGACTTTAGATTGCTTACTTTATGTTTACAATTGTAAAGTCATTGAATATGCTTGGAATGTTTATAATAAAAGTTCATTTCTTATTTAAGTTTTTGGTTTAGTATTAAATAAAATATCCAAATAACTTGTATTTATCATAAACGTTTTGGTAATTGGAACCCTATAAGGTGAATTGAAATCACAAATTATTGGAAGTCCCTAATCTAAATCAATAAATTAATCATAAGTGATTTATTAAAAGACTAGTATATAATTAATTGATAACGCAGTTCCATGGGCTATAGAAACATAAAGATATTTAGTTAATTATATGGATATAAATTTGATATATTGAGACATGACCTAATTAGATTCTAATGGTACCAGATTCATTAAACATGAGTATGTCTTTATAACTATGATAAGATTAGTTTAGTTTTGACATTGTTAAACGTCGCGCCGTAAAAGGAGGCTATAAAGGCAGTGATCAAGTTAGCTAATAACGAAGTGAAATTTATGGTAATACAAGAGTGGATAAGTCATCCTATTAAATAGGTATGGTGTTTGGCCCTCTTTATGAGTGAGAACAGAAAAATGCATAGCCATGTCGGATAGGATTAAAATGTTAGTCCTTGTTTGAACAGTTTGAACTCAGGAATCAAGGAACGAAATTTGAGTAGTAACATTCCGTTATCAAATCTAGAATTAAGAGACTTAAGAAATTTTAGTATTGTGCTCTTGTCTTCGGACGTGGGAGACTGAAGGAATATGTCCTTAGACAAGTTCAAACAATTACTAAATATTAATAGGAACATATTATGGAGATAATAAGTTAAGTTATTTTATTAATCACATTTACTTGCTAGAGAATGAATGTTGATTAGTGGGACAATTAGATTGGGCCTACAAATAAAATGAAGTAATCATATGAGGTCACATAGTGTAATAGCTAATTGAAGAAAAGACCAAGCTCATATTGGGCTTAGGGTGGCTGGCCAAGGAGGAGTGTTTTTAAGAGATTGGTTTGTCCTAATTAACTTAATACTCTATTAAATAATGATGTAATATTAGGGTTTAGGTATCACATGTTAATTAGTAACTTTAAAACACGCAAAAAGGAGAGAAAAGAAACACTACCCGTCATCCTTGAAATTGGCACCCCTCCCTCAAATGTAAGGGAGTGAAATTCGTTCATACTCTTCTGTTGTAGCAAACATGGAGTTCAATTGGTGCTCGTGGACCACGTAGAGGAACAACAATTGGTGTCCTCTGATCTCCAACTCTAGCAATCCGCTAGAAAATACGCTACAAAGGTTTTATTCTTTTGCACATATTATGATTCATACATATGTTATGTATGTGATCTTGTGATAGATGTTAGGAAATAAATTCCTGCAACTCCACTATATATAGGGAACCCATTTAACCTCACAACTTCTTTTATAAAAAGAACAAAATACTGAAGAAGTAGTGAAAGGATGTTTTAGGCAACTAAAATGCCCATATTTGCTGAGCCTATCCACCATTACCATTATAGTACTATGAGACTTTGGTAGGCCCTCCACAAAGTCCATATAAATGTCTTCCCAAATCTGAGATGCAATAGGTAAGGGTTGGAGGAACCCAACTGGGTTCAAGGTGGAGTGTGTGTGCTGCTGGCAGGTGGAACACATCTCCACATAGCCTTCCTAATCCCAGGTCAAAACAAATCTTAAGTAAGCCTCTAATATTTTTTGAGGTCTCCAAAATATCCTCATGAAGAATCACGGAATTCCAAGAGTAAGATGGGGACTAGAGCAGAATCTTTAGGGACCACAATTCTACCTTTATACTCGAGGTACCCTGGTGAAATGAGTAGCCTTCTTTGGGTATCGTTGTGTCAGCTTCCAAGTCCACATTCAGTTGCTTAATGAAGGGATCACGCTGGATGTGAGGTTGTAAGGACTCCCAAGTAGCACCACATGACCCCCAACTCTATGCGTGCGGCTTGCAAATTCTCTTGAGAGTGCATCAACCACTATGTTTGAGGCTCCTATTTTGTATACCACCCCAAAATCATAACCCATGATTTTACTAACCCGGTTCCGACAGTCAGATCTAATCTCCCTCGGTTTCATCAAATGCTTCAAACTCTTCTGGCTTGTTTTAACTAGGAACTTCCTACCTAGGAGGCATTGTTTCCACTTAAGGATAGCCATGAAAATGGCCATGAGTTCCTTCTCTTAACTAGACTTATGTTTCGCTCTTGGACCAAAACTTTACTGAAAAAGGCCACTGGGTGGGCTTGTTGCAACATAACAAGTCCCCCATAATTATAAGCATTAGTCTCTACAGTGAAGGGAAGACTAAAATGATGAAGTGCTAACACTGGGGAAATAGTCATAGCTTATTTGAGATTTTGGAAAGCTTCGGAGGCCTCCTTAGACCACCCAAATGCATCCTTCTTCAGCTAATCAGTAAGAGGACAAGCAAGGTGAGCATAGCCTCTAATAAACATTTTATAGTAGTCATTTAATCCCAAAATCCTCTGAGCTCCATAAGTGATGTAGGAGTTGGCCAATCAAGCACGAAATACACTTTTGCTTGATCAACTGCCACATCATGCGAAGAAATGATGTGCCCCCAAATATGCAATTTGGACCTTGCTAAATTCACACTTCTTCCCATTAGCTACCAACTTTTAAGATGCCAAAACTTCCAAGATCACTTGTAAATGAGCTACTTGCTGCTTCTAAGACTGAATGTACACTAGAATATCATCCGGAATCACCAACATAAATTTTCATAGAAAAGGTTTAAAAATCTCATTCTTCAAAGCTTATAATGTAGCAAGGGCATTTCTAAGGCTAAATGGCATAATAAGAAACTCATAGGCCACGCATAAGTCCTAAAGGCAGTTTTGACCACTTCGTCCTTTCTTATGATGATCGATATCCAGATTTAAGGTCCAATTTAGAAAAAATAATATCCCCGTAGAGTTCATCTAAGAGCTCTTTTATTATGACTGCAATAGGAAGTTTATCAAGTATTGTGACTTTGTTTAAGGCACGATAATTTTTACATAATTGCCATTGAGCCATCTTCTTTTTTACTCGAAGTACTGTGTATAAAATGGACTACGAGGAGATTGGATAATACTTGCTTTGAGCATGTCCTTAATGAGACCCTCAACTTATGTCTTTTGGATATAGGGGTATTTCTATGGTCTGACATTAACTGGGTCAGTACCATACTTGAGCACAATCATTTCCTCGCAAGGGTGGAAGGCTTTGAGGGGACTGGAAGACTTAAATATGTAGCTGCAACAGTTGTTAGAGGAAGAGGAGCCTCGGATATAAAGTCCCTCTGAGGAAGTGCATCTTACTGAAGGAAATGTGTCCTTCAGCCAAAGTAAATCATTAAGACTAATTGGGTTAGAGGCTCAAATATGTCGGTTACAACTCGTTTAGACCGATACATTGGATATTGGAGTTAGACGTTGCAAGTCAAAAGCGTATATGGCTTTACGTCGTGCATAGACCATAAGCAAGTGGTAGTCGTAGCATTGGTGTAACACCCAACCCATACAGTCGAGTATATTGTCACCAATGCGCATCCAGGGACAACAACTGTCCTTAATAACCAACAAAAGTTCTTCCGGTTCATTTTGTCATCACTCATGCACACCTTGAGAAACTTCCCAAGAGGTTACCATCCCTGGACTACTCCAAGCCAAGCACGCTTAACTGTCTAGTAACTAAGGAAATGAGCTCCCTAAAAGAAAGATGCATCTTGTTGGAATGAATAGTATGTTAAATCCCTTTAAAGCAATCATGAGGGGTATTACACACACCCCCACTTGAGGAAAGCAACGACCTCGTTGCGCCAGATGACTCCACATATTCGGCCACAACGACCTATGGGTCGCTCCAGCGTGGAAACTAATCACATATTTGACACGTGGCCGGTGATATAGCCCCGGAAACTTCCCCCGCTAGGCGACTAACCTTGGATTAATTATCCACACAATCAGCACGAGGTCACATGGTTGCTCTGATACCATTTGTAACACCCGACCCATACAAAGTCGAGTATATTATCACCAATCAGCACGAGGTCACAGGGTTGCTCTGATCGATATCCAGAGCCAACAAATGTTCTTAATAATCAACACAAGTTCTTCCGGTGCATTTTGTCCTCACTCATTCGCACCATGAGAAACTTCCCAGGAGGTCACCTGTTCTTGGACTACTCCCAGCCAAGCACGCTTAACTGTCTAGTAACTAGGGAAATGAGCTCCATAAAAGAAAGATGCATTTTGTTGGAATGAGTTGGAAGGTAAGTCCCTTTAAAGCAATCATGAGGGTATTACAATTGGCCCATGGCTATGTGCGTGCTATTATGAGTGTTTGGCTACCATAGCATCACAACACACAAACGAAGGCCTTGGGCCTTGCCTTGCTGCATGCGAATGCAAGCCAAGCTCAGTGCACGAGCAAGCCCAAGGATGGGCCTTGCATGTGTGGCTTGGCTGAGGCCTCGTGCAAGGGCTTTTTGCGTGTGTGACGAAGGCCGACAGCATAAGGGCCTTATGAGGCCTCGTTAGTGTTGGCCAACCATATTAGGCATATGGGAGTTTTCCCACCCTTTCCTTGTACCTAATTCTAGTATGATTTGAAATAACTAATATGATTAGTTTCCTAGTCAATTGGATTGACACAACTTTCTCACAAGCTATCTATCAAAACCCTAACCTAGATCTAAACACTAGCCTGAAGTTTATACCTTAGAAGACAATCAACATGTAAACCCCTCCTAACAACACCAATTAGCTTCGAATCATCCTCGGCAAAAGCATCCTCTTCACCACTTTCTTCATGACTCTCTGTTATAGCCCCGATTTCTAAACTGTCTTATTTGTTGTTAATTATAATTATTAGCTAAATTATATATTAAATATCCTTATTTTATTTGAGTTGAAATATGAATATTATATTTACTAACGATCTTCGATTATTTTATTGGTGCTAATATTATATTTTATTTATACGTAGCAAGTAATATTTTAATGTGCGATTATGCACAAGCTAATATTTTAATGGCTTAACTATTCTATTATACTTTCAAAATCCTGGAGTTATAATATAGTTGTTTGTTATTATAATATTTGAAAGTTATTTATTAAAATAATTTCCTAACTTATCAAGTCAATTTATTTTGGACTTGTAATTGAGTGTATTTGAGTTAAGTGATTTAAGCCCAAAACCAAATGAAACAAAAGAACCCAATTCCCCCTAATTTTCTCTCTTTTCGCGGGTGCACAAGGAAAGGCCAGGTATTCTATTTCTCCTTCTTCGTGCTTAGCTATGGGATGGCAATGGGTAGGGTCTGGGTAGGGTAAGGCTAGACCCTTACCCATACCCTAACTTTTGGATATAGACCCATACCCATAGGGTAAATTTTTTTAGGACCCTTACCCGTACCCATAGGGTCTGGGTAGGGTCTAGGGTCTAAAATGGGTCCAACACAAAAATAAATCCGCTTACATTTTCACATGTATATGTAATTGTTAAGCACAATTTCATATATTAATTTTGCAATTAGCACACGTAATATCACGTACATTCCATACCAATACGTATTTTTTGCATATCCCAAAAGTCTCATACATCAAAATATAAATAAATATATTTTTACGTGATTGCGATTTGCGGCTAGGGTTCCTAACTGAGGGAGGGTTTTAGTTTTATTAGAAGTATGCTGGAAGGATATGTTTATATATATATATATTTATTTTAAGTAAAAAAAAATATATATTTTAGTTTAGATGGGTCTATGGGTAGGGTTTGGATAGGGTCTGGGTATTTGAGGAGTGGACCCAACCCTAACCTTACCCGATAGGACCAAGACCCATACCCTACCCTTACCCATAGGGTCCAAAAAATTAAGACCCATACCCTAATTTTAGGGTAGGGTCTGGGTAGGGTCCTGGACCCATTGCCATCCCTAGCTATGGTGAAGCCAGCTCCTCCTTTTCTCCTCTTCTTCGTGTCTTTCTGTGCCTCAAGCCAACAAAAAAGATCAAGCTTGAGGTGCCAAACATTCAAGCTTTATTAAATTGAAAATCCCAATAACCATTAAACTGTCAATTGGAGAGGAAACCCAAAATCCCCAAACCTCAAATTCTCTCTCTCGTCCCCTGTGTTGCGCTGGCCACAGCGCCGCGCCGCCATGCCTCGCCGCCGCTGCTACCGGAGTTGTTGATGCTGCCATTTCTCCCTCCCCTGCTCGCATCTCTCTCTTCTTCGCTCGGGCTGCAGGTCCTGTTCTTCTTGCCGTTTGCTCGCGGTGATGCGCCGCTGATCTGCCGGTGATCTTTGTGCCGCCACTGTCGCCGCTGCTGTTCCCTATTGTTCTTCTCTTCTGGGTTGTTGGTGTTGTTGCCTTGTTCTTCTCTTTCGCCTCTGTCGCGCGTTCTTGTTGTGATGCTGGTCGTGGTGGTGCTGCCACTGTCCTCCCCTTGTTGGTACATTCCTCTTCCCCTCCTGCATCTTGGTTTTCTTCTTGTGTGAGTGATGTTAGATTGATGTTGGTGATGTTGTTGTGGTTTTGCTGTTCTAAGGTTGTTGTCGTGGAGGTTGTTGCGGTAATGCGGTTGTTATTCGTTGTGATATGTTGTTGTTTTCCTGTGGTTGATGCTCTGGTTGTTGTTGATGTTGTCACTGCTGTTTTGTTGTTGTTTATGGTTTCAATGGAAATGTTGAGCCCAAAATTAGTTTTAGGGTCATGATACCATAACCCAATTAGCTTTGCTTTAGAATTTTATTTTATTCGATTGTTGATTTAATATCAGAGTTCTTATGATATGTTAGCAATCTGTTTATCAATTAAATTATAGTAGTGTTATCTCATGTAATCTTGTTATTATGAGTTCACCTAGTGGGTGGTTTAATCCGTTAATATATGAGACCAATTAAAGAATACTGACTATAAAACTATAGTTACATAAGTCTCTCTGTTTTAAAAGTTAGTGTTAATTGAATGATTTATGTCCTCGACTTAAATGTAATTACTAATTATATTATGGATCGTATTATAGAGATAATAATTCGTTCTATTGGGTCGTCTATACGTCTTGCTAGAGAATGCTATAGAACTTTGGGTTAGGAAATTATAAACCCGAAGCCCAATATAATGGATCCTATTAGGTCACACAAAATACTTAGATCAACAAAAGAAACCTAGAGCCCGTAAGGGGCCCTAGGGTGGCCGGCCAAGAGGAGGGGAGAGGAGAAGTGATTCTCCTTCTAACCTAAATATATTTATATATTTGGTTAGGCAATAAGGAAAATATACTAGATATCTCTCATTATTCTTCTCTCTCATATTCTTTCCAAAAGTCACAAAAACTCCATTAAAGTAGAAGAAGAATTTCTTCCTTCCAACTAGCATTGGTGGAGTGTTGATCCGGGTTGGTGGACCAAGTAGAGGAATCACAATTGAGGTTCTTTATCCGGGTTATTTAAGCTTTGTGGAATTCACGCTTCAAAGGTAAATTCCTAACTATTACGTGATCCTTGAATGTATATGCATGAGATCCTGTTTTAAGTGCTCATGAATTTGATTCATGAAATTCCGCTTAGAGTACTTGCAGAATCCTACAGTGGTATCAGTTTTAGCCTCTTGCATATAATTTTTGGTCATAATAATTAGATTTATTTTGATGTGTTCTTCACTAATTTTAATTGATTAAGGGGAGTGTTTTGTCCACTTGTCCAACAAGTAAGCGGTAGGCTTAGCTTCCTTGTCGAGCAAGTAAAGTAGTATCTTGAGTGTTCTTCAGATGGAGACTTGTGCAACAATGCCTAAATTATAGCTTAATCCTTAGCCTTGGCTTCGCTCCCGAACCTGCACAAAGGGACCCACCCTGGAGGTTTGGGTGGTGGTTCCCCCTCCGATGCTTAAGTCAGTTATCAGGAGTTGTAAGAGAAAGTAGAGATAGAAAGAGAAAGTGAGAGAGAATTTATTAGAGTAACTTTACACTGTTTGCCTTGAATGGGTTTTCTCCTGATTTCAGGGGTATTTATAGTGATAGCAAGTTGACAGCTAACCTTAAAAACTGACCTACCATAGTGGCCTCTGATTGGCTGAGGAATCAGATCATGACACGTGGCAGACCATGACTGGGGGATGTCTATTAACCACTCTCCTTCAGCCATTTGGCACTGTTGGGCTCTGACTATTGGGCCAGAAATTCAATCCTTTTACCCAACTGAGCATAGCCCAGAGATTAAGCCTTATTTTTATTTTAAATAGGATGACACGTGTACGGCTCTGAGCCCATGTGTCGTTAAGGGAGCCGTAGATATTAGGCTACAACATTTGCCCCTAAAAGGGCTTTCACTGTTGGCCCATCTGACGGTTAATGCCCTTTTACCCAAGGTAGCTTTTTGTTGGCCCGTCTGACGGTTACGGCCCGTTATACAGAAGGTAGCGTATTCAAAATGAAGGAAATGACGCGCCCTTTCTTGTGTTATACCGGTCATATTAGACCGTGGGACTCCCTTTTCGGTCATTCTTGACCGGCCGCGTTGAGTTTCTTATTCCTCTATAAATATCCTTGGTGTGAAAACATTCAATCATTTAACACCTCGAACAAATTTTTCTAGAGAGAGAGGCTCGCAATTTTCTAGAGAGAGAGAGAGATCGTCCGGCTTCAAAGCATCCTTCACCGAATTTCCCCGGACGTTCTTAGCGGGTATCGTTTCTTTGATCCTTTTATTCTTCTTTATTCTTTATTTTTTCTTAGAAAATCAATAAAATGGAATCATCTTCGTCAAATAATCCTAGCCGACCAAGAGCTTGTCTTGACCCTAGAACCGATACTTCTTCTTCGGCACATTCTAGAGTTGGGCCTCTTCTGGCCGAGTACATATTTTTTCATAGTTTTGGCCGAGAAAGTCGACGACCCAGTCTTTACTCGTGCGGGGTAATCGGCGCGCGTCAAGCAAACGGCCCGTCTAAGACGAAAAGCAATAATTCCGTCAAATAGCTCGGATATGGAGGAATCGACTGAACGAGTGCCAGATGAGGCAAGAGAGGTCCAAAGTGCTCAGTCCTTGGACAGGCCTCCGTTTGACCATGATGCAGAGACTTCAGAAATAAAAACTGAGACCAGTACTTCTGGCCGGGACGCCGATACGGAGGAGATCGGCGAAGGTAATAATGGTAGCGATCCTGAGGCTGCCGAAGAATCAGACGAGGCCTCTACCACCTCGTCAGAGATTAGAAAACGTTTAGGTCCCCTTTCTGATCCTGGCTTCATTTTAGTTAACCGTAAGTGGTTAGAGAAACTAGGACCAGACCCTAATTTCTTGTCGTCTTTCATGCCCATGCCGGGCTTCTCCTTTGTCATTCCTAATAACGACGCGACGATCCTGAGTGCTCCCGGGGAGCCATTTCGCCGTCTATAAACTAGCCTTAGATGCTTCGGATCGAGGTTTCCTCTTCACGACTTCATAGAACAAGTGCTGCAGCACTACCACATCGGCCATAACCAGCTGGCACCAAACGCTTGGCACAACATCCTGACGTTTATTGCCGTCTGCGAGCTACGCGGCCTAGCCCTTTCCCTTCAAGCCTTTACCCATATCCATTATGCGTCCAAGGTACCTGGGGCTATGGACGGAGCATGGCTCAGCATCAGCAACCGTCCAGGCTTCATGACAGCTTGGGGGAAATCGTCAAAGATGCACGATTGGAAAGCCGATTTCATCTTTTTACGGGCGCCCAGCGACTATGTCACAGAGAGCTACATATATTATAATAGATCCGTCACAAATACCGGACGGAAGCGGTCTTGGCTGGAGCTGGAGGACGAATTTGACGAGGAGGTGGTGGAGTACTTCAGAGTGAAGGAGTACTCCAGACCCGGCCAGCGATCTTTTAAGGGACCGTCTAACTGGATACCCTTTAAGGAAATGTTTTACCAAGACGACTTCTTGGTCGCTGCCGGCTTGCGGTTGGCCGAGGATAAAGGTATATTTAAAATCATCCAAGTAAAACTCTTCGTCCATAACTCATATGACGAACACACATATTTTTTTTCTTTTGTATTTTCAGACTCGGCCAGACAACGCCTCAAACCATCTTGGACGGGGGAAATCAGCATGTCCCAATTTACAGATAATCTGTGGAAGGAGTATGCAAAGAGCAGCGCCGAAAAAAGGGCGGAAACCTTGGTAATTTTTTTTTTTTTTTTTTTTTTGACGAGGACCATAAGAGCTCGTCCGGAATTGGCATCCAATTCTTGGACGTGGGTCACCCCAGGAAGGAGAGCGTCTAGACTTGGACGGTCACCTCCTTGGGCCCACGCTCGTCCAAAAATTGGTGTCCAATTTTTGGACGAGAGTCACCCAAAGGAGGAGAACGTCCAGACTTGGACGATCACCTTCTTGGGACCATGCTCGTCCAAGAATTGGTGTCCAATTCTTGGACGAGAGTCACCCAAAGAAGGAGAACGTCCAGACTTGGACGATCACCTTCTTGGGACCATGCTCGTCCAAGAATTGGTGTCCAATTCTTGGACGAGAGTCACCCAAAGAAGGAGAACGTCCAGACTTGGACGATCACCTTCTTGGAATCATGCTCGTCTAGGAGATAGTGTCCAATTTTTGGACGAGAGTCACCCAAGGAAGGAGGGCGTCCAGACTTGGACGTTCACCTTCTTGGGGCCATGCTCGTCCAAGAGATAGTGTCCAATTCTTGGACGAGGGCCACACAAAAAAGGAGGACGTCCAGACTTGGACGTTCACCTTCTTGGGGTCATGCTCGTCCAATAGTTTTGCACCAAATCTTGAACGAAGGTCAGCCAAGGAAAGAATCGTCCAGACTTGGACGGTCACCTCTTTGGGACCGTACTCGTCTGGATTTTTGCATCCAATTTTGGGGCGAGGGTCAGCCATAGAAGAACGTCCATACTTGGACGGTCACCTTCTTGGGGCCATACTCGTCTGGATTTTTGCAATAGTAGCTATTTTTTTTATGACGATCAATCTGATGCCTTTTCTTTTTGCAGAAAAATGCTCCTACAAACAAGCTTCCACCTGGGAAGTCGTCTTCGTCCAAGAAGAGGCCCACTACAGCCGCTGACCAGCCTTCAGCGAAGAAGCCTAAGGGCTTTACAAGGAAGAGGGCGGATAAGGCGGCTCCTGCTGCCGAGAGTGGGGAGAAAAGAATGCCACCCCCACAAGCCAAGGCTCTTAAGAGGGAGCCTTCGACTGCCGGATCGGCCGAGGAGGAAAGGGATGCACACGCAGCCGTGCCGCTCTGCATTTTGCCGGCCGATTCTGCCGAGGTCAACCCAGGGTCCGCCTTGGCTTTGGTTGCGCCGGGATCTGATGTTGCTGCCGAGAGCTATCCAGGGTTCAGCGGCTCGGTGGCAAAGCTGGTGACACAGATGCCTCTAGCTGTTAGGACGACATCAATTTCGTCTGGTGAGTCGTATTACCCCAACATAGTTAGGACGATGCGGGTCGGTGGACGGTCCATGAGTCCGTCCAATAGACAAGCCATCGTCTTCCCTATCAAGATAACTGACTCTCCCCCTCTTTCAGATAAGGGCAAAGGCCCTGCTATTCCCCTAACTCCTCCCACTGCTGGCTCGGACGAGGAGTCCTCTCCTGCCTTCGCCAAAATGTCAAGGCCGGAGAAAGAGCGGCCGAAGCAGAGCTCTTCAAATGCTTCCCTGAATCCTACATCCAGGGATTAAGGGGAGCGTCCGCCGGGCATGTGGGCTACATGTCTCAGCTTGCTGCCGAGGTAGTGCTTTATGACTGCCTTGTTTTACACTTGTATAAAATTTCACTTTGCAAATCGTCTAACATCTTGACTTGTTTTCCTTGCCCCAGCTTCTGGCTCGCAGCATGCTAACTGAAGATTGGGCGAGGGAGCTTAGAAAGGAAAATAAGCACCTCGTCCACCAAGCTACCACGGCAGGGGACAAAGCCATTCACGACATCGAGATGGCTAACACCCTTCATCGTCAGTCGCTGGAGGCCTTGGAGAAGAGATCGGCACTCCTGGAGTCTGAGAACAAGAATCACCTTGTTAAAATCAACCAGCTATATTCCGAGCAGGATCGTCTAAGGATGATCATAGACGCTCTCGCTCGAGTTGAAAGGCGAAAGGGATGTCGCTCTTATTCTTTGCCGCCGAGCTAAGAAGAGAGAACATGCACCTAAGGGCAAAGACTGCCCGTCTGGAAAGGGCGGCGGCCAAGTCCTTCGACGATGCCAAAGAAGGGTTGAAACAAGTCGTCAAAACGACCAAGGACTGGGCCGTCAAAGCCTTTGGGATGCTGGGCCGAGGAAGCCGAGGTCCCCGCCTTCGTTCGTCCCTGGGAGTATCAAGAGAGCGTTCATCGGGCTATGGTATGCGCCGAGGAACCTCCGGAGTTTGAAGAGTCGACGACGAGGCTGCTGCTGAGGTGGAGACCCCTAAAGACGACCAAGAAACCTGCTCTGAAGACGAAGCCTAAGCTTAGGTTTATTTTCATGTTTCTTAGCTTGTTCGCTGCTGTATCTGTAACTCTTCAGCTCCTACGTTGTAATTCTTTACAACCTATATATGAAAGAGTATTATTGCCAATTTCCTGCCTTTTATCTTTCTGAATTCTAATTTTGACGAAGTATAATATCACCTTCATCCTGAACAATCGGACGATCTGCTTTTCCTGAAGAGTACAAAATTCTGTCCGAAGCAAAAATGTGAGTCGTCCTGATATTATTGGACGGTCTACAATATTTAGAGTAAAAATGTGAGTCGTCCTAAGTACCAAA
This sequence comes from Beta lomatogona, assembly GCA_947646795.1. Classification (NCBI taxonomy): domain Eukaryota; kingdom Viridiplantae; phylum Streptophyta; class Magnoliopsida; order Caryophyllales; family Amaranthaceae; genus Beta; species Beta lomatogona. The sequence continues at coordinate 1,451,979 of CANSNZ010001336.1, forward strand.
AGAGGCTCGTCTGGGATTGCCATCCTAGGATTGAACGATTTCCCTCTTTGTCTAGGATTGAACGATTACCAATTTTGGACGAGGGTCACCCAATGAAGGAGAACGTCCATACTTGGACGATCACCTTCTTGGGGCCATCTTCGTCTGGAATTGGCATCCAATTTTTGGACGAGGGCCACCCAATGAAGGAGAACGTCCATACTTGGACGATCACCTTCTTGGGGCCATCTTCGTCTGAAATTGGCCTCCAATTTTTGGACGAGGGCTTTCCAATGAAGGAGAACGTCCATACTTGGACGGTCACCTTCTTGGGGCCATCTTCGTCTGAAATTGGCCTCCAATTTTTGGACGAGGGCTTTCCAATGAAGGAGAACGTCCATACTTGGACGGTCACCTTCTTGGGGCCATCTTCGTCTGGAATTGGCCTCCAATTTTTGGACGAGGGTCACCCAATGAAGGACAACGTCCATACTTGGACGATCACCTTCTTGGGGCCATCTTCGTCTGGAATTGGCCTCCAATTTTGGACGAGGGTCACCCAATGAAGGAGAGCGTCCATACTTAGACGGTCACCTTCCTGGGGCCACCTTCGTCTGGGGCCATCCTGGTTTTTGGACGACCTACTCTCCTTAGCTCGTCCTATAGGCTTCTATTATCCCCCCGCTCTTGGGCTTAGCTCAATCGTATATTGAAGTGGAGCTGAAGTCCAAGAGGGAGAGCGGCCAGCCTTGGCTGAGCCTGCTGAAGTTGATGGGCGAGCGTGAGATACATGTTTTAGCCGGCTTCCTTGAGGGAGCAACACTCGTCATTAAGTAGCAATCCCTTACTAGGGTTTGGACTACCTAGCTGTCCGTAATTTTGAAAGTAAGTAACCTTTACTAAGGGCTTATTTCAGGCCAGCTTTCTCTCAGAGACTTTGACGTTACTCTTACTAGAGGTTTTGTCAATTTGTCGGCCATATATGCATTATACATTTGGCCGGTCTCTTTGAGGGAGTGATGTTCGGCGTACATGCGAGCAATTCTGACGTTCTACTATAGTTTGTATTTTTGTCCAGGTTATTGTCACTTTTAGACGAGTAACTGATTTAATGCCCCAAAGTGAAGTAACTTGGTGAAAATAAACAAAAAGATAAGATAGTAGGAATTGTATTATATGGATTTTGCTTGGCTGAAAGCCAAGATGCATGTATACAATTCTTTTCTTACTAATATGTGCCGTGGCACTTTGGAGTGACTACAAATTACCCTACTTATATCTGACGAAAATCTGAGCTAGACGTGGTACTTCTTTAAGTTGTCTGAATTCCAGGTACGCTGAATAGATCTTCCATCTAGACCTTGCAGACGAAAAGTCCCACTGTGTATCTCCTGGACAATCAGATAAGGTCCTTCCCAATTTGGTGTAAGTTTTCCCAACTCTTTAGCTCGTCCAACTACTTCCATCTTTCTCAGAACAAGATCCCCCACCTTTAGCGGTCGTCTAACAACTCTTTTGTTAAACTCCCGAGCCATACGCAGTTTGTACAATTGCATTCTTAGCAAGGCATTGCCCCTGACTTCTGGGACTTGATCCAAGGCCGTACGCAATGCAGCCCAGTTGGCTTCCTCTGTGTATAACATGACTCGTAGGGTGGGCTCCTCGATCTCAATGGGCAAGACGGCTTCAGTACCATAGACTAGCATGAAAGGCGTCTCGCCTGTAGAATTCTGAGCAGTTGTTCTAATGGACCATAACACCAATTGCAGTTCTTCAACCCATTGCCCTTTGGCATTGTCCAGCTTCTTCTTGATTCCATTTGATAAAATCTTGTTGAAGGACTCGACTTGCCCATTAGCTTGTGGGTGGGCGACTGCTGCAAAGTGAGCTTTGATTTCTCTTTTCGACAGCCATTCTTTCAGCTTAGGCGTTTCGAACTGTGGACCATTATCAAAGACGATTGACTGAGGCATGCCAAATCGAGTTATAATGTTCTTCCAGATGAAGCCCTTGACGTCGTTTATTGTTATTCCTCGCATGGCTTCAGCTTCTATCCATTTTGTGAAGTAGTCCACTGCTACAATCACAAACTTCTTTTGCCCAGCGGCCACAGGGAAAGGTCCTAGGATATCCATGCCCCATTTGGCAAAAGGCAGAGGGAACAAGATGGGGGTCAAATAGTTGGACGACTTCTGATGCACATTTCCATGCTTCTGACAACTGTCACATTTCTTTGCATAGACTAAAGCATCCTCCTTTAAGGTAGGCCAGTAGTACCCCGTCCTTAAAGCCTTCTCGCCTAAGGCTCTTCCCCCAATGTGCGATGCACATGATCCCTCATGGAGCTCTTTCAGAACCCCCAAACCGTCTTCTCTGGTGACGCACTTGAGCAGAGGCCGGTTGAATGACTTCTTGTAAAGTGTCTCGTCCCATAGTTCAAACCACTTGTCTCTGGCCTTCACATACTTGGCCTCTACAGGATTCGAAGGCAATCGCCCCGTCTTTTTGTATTTTATGATCGGCTCCATCCAGACATTCCCTCGGCTGAGAAACATAACCTCCTCTTGGTCGATGCTCTTTTTGGGTTTGACTTCCCAAAAGACTGTTCTTGGTACATCACCCTCGGTCGAGCTGGCCAATTTCGAGAGAGCATCGGCTTGATGATTTTCCGACCTTGGTATTTGGTCGAGGACAAATCGTTTTAATGGCTCAATCTCATCCTTGATCGGGCCGCATATATTTGCTCATTGATGCTTCTTTGCATTCAAAATCTCCGTTGACCTGGCTGACAACTAGGAGAGAGTCCGATTTTGCCTCAATCTCTACAGCTCCAGCCGCCTTGCACATTTTGATTCCCGCCAAGAGTGTTTCATATTCAGCTTCGTTATTGGACGCTTTGAATTGGAATCTTAATGCATATTCAAATTTGTCCCCTTCAGGAGATTGACAAATGATTCTCGCCCCACTCCCATTGGATCGTGGACGATCCATCAACCATGAGCGTCCAATGCTTCCTTCCTTCAGCTGGATCAGATATTTGCTTTATGGTTGGCCGAGTAAGCTCAACAATAAAATCAGCCAAGGCTTGCCCCTTAATGGCCTTCCTTGGTTCAAATGGTATGTCAAACATGTTGAGCTCAACCGCCCATTTTAACATTCGCCCAGCAGCTTCCATTTTCTGCAGAACTTGCTTCAAAGGTTGATCAGTATAGACGAGTATACTGTGCGCCAAAAAATAGGGCCTTAGCTTTCTGCTGGCCATGACGAGGGCCAATCCAAACTTCTCAACAGGAGTGTACCGGTTTTCTGCGTCCTTGAGCACGTGACTCACGAAGTATATTGGGATCTGGACGGATCCTCTTTCAGCCAACAGGACGGCACTCACAGCTTGAGTGGACACAGCCAAGTATACAAACAATTTTTCCCCCTCTGCGGGACTGACCAACCTAGGCAGCTGTTGAAGATGATCTTTGACATGCTGAAGGGCTTTCTCCGCCTCTGCTGTCCATTCAAACTTGGCTTTTTTCTTGATCGTGGCAAAGAAGTGATGGCACTTGTCGCCTGACTTAGACAAAAATCGTCCAAGGGCAGCTAAACATCCCGTCAGCCTCTGTACCTCTTTTATCTTCGAAGGAGACTTCATGTCTAGAACAGCTTGAATCTTTTCAGGGTTGGCTTCTATTCCCCTCTGATCCACCAAGAAACCTAAAAACTTGCCTGACAAAACCCCAAAGACACATTTGCTGGGATTCAGCTTCAACTTGTATTTCCTGAGAGTTTCAAAAGTTTCTCTCAAATACATGACTTTCTTCTTGACGGCTCTTGACTATCATATCGTCAATATATGCCTCCATATTTCGTCCTAACTGCGGCTGAAAAACATTAGTGATCAATCTTTGAAAAGTGGCCGGGGCATTGCGTAGGCCGAATGGCATCCTCAGCCAGCCATACAGCCCTTTTTCAGTAATGAAGGACGTTTTGTCCTGATCCTTTGGCCACATTGGGATTTGGTGAAAACCCGAATATGCGTCCATGAAGCTCAGCAAAGCATGGCCAGCCGTGGAGTCTACTAGACGATCCAACTTCGGCAAAGGGAAACTGTCCTTAAGACATGCCTTGTTGAGGTCCGTGTAGTCCACACACATTCTCCAGCTGCCATTGGGCTTCGGCACCATAACCACATTTGCTATCCAGTCTGGATAATAGGTTGCTTTGATGAACTTGGATTCCAACAACTTCTGAACTTCTTGGTCGACCGCCTGGTTTCTAGCCGGTCCCAAATGCCTCTTCTTCTGGTGAACCGGTTTCAAATTTGGATCAACATTCAACCGGTGGACGGCTACTTTCGGATCAATTCCCGGCATTTCCTCGACGCAATAGGCAAACACATCTTGAAACTCTTTCAACAAGTGGACTAGATGACCCTTCAAACCAGGACTGAGCGAAGATCCAATTTTGAGGGTCCTTTCTGGACGAGCTTCATCCAGACGTACTTCTTCAGGGGGCTTCCACTGGCTCTGGACGTTCTACTGTTAGCCCCATGATGGCCATGACCTCTTCAGACGAGGAAGGTTCTTCCTTGATGATTTCATATTTCCTCTTCTTGCTGGGGAGATGTTCAGACGCCTTCCTTGAAGGAGCAAGAGGCGTCTGAGGGCTCTCAAAGGTCAGCTTTAAAGAGGCGACCTGATCTTTGACAAATCCAGACGCTTTCCTCTCGCTAGCCATCTTCGTCTGATCTTTCTCCATTCCAGACGTTCTCCTTTCGCTAGCAACCTTCGTCTGATCCTTTTCTATTCCAGACGTTTTCCTTCCGCCAGCAACTTGCGTCTGGTCTTGCTTGTCAGCCTTCCATGATGATGGTTTCAGAGTAGTTAGGTAACATTCCCTAGCCGCCTGCTGGTCTCCATACAAGGAGCCAATCTTGCCGTCATCACACTCATACTTCATCAACATCAGGTGAGTTACTATTACTGCTTTGACATGATTCAGAGTTGGTCGTCCAAGAATGACATTGTAGGCTGTCAAGTCTCGGACCACCAAGAACTTGATAAACAGAGTTCTTGAGGCTTCCTTCTCTCCCACTCGAACGGGCAAAGTCACAGTTCCCATGGGATGGATAACTTCTCCCCCAAACCCTATGATGGGATGGTGAACGGGAACTAAGTTCTTCTCCTCAAACTTTAGTCCGGGACAGCAATCAGCACTAATGATGTCCGTCGAACTTCCGGTGTCGATCGGGATCCTTCGACTCTCAAGTTTGCTATTTTCATTTCTACGACCAAGGGATCATCATGGGGAGTCCTCAACCCTGCCCCGATCTTGCTCACTAACTACCACCCTTGGGAAGGGCTCGCCCTTCGTCCGATCGCCTAACAAAACTTGGCCGAGCTCCCTAAGGTAGTTTTTGTGCCCTCTATTAGTTGGTCCCCCCAAAGAAGAAATCCACCCGAGATTACGAGAACAACATCTTCGTCTCGTGCTTCGCACTCTCTTTCTTCTTGTTATGCCAATCATCTTTCCTTGGAAACTTCCCTTCCCCTTGCGGCATATAGGAATTCATCTTTCCTTTTCGGGCTAACTCTTCCAAAGCTCTCTTGAGGTGCTTACATTCATTAGTCTCATGACCACAATCCTTGTGGAAGTGACAATACTTGCTCTTATCCCTATTTCTATAAGGGGTTTTCATCTCAGCTGGGGCCTTCAACTCATATTGATCCTTGATCTCCATGAGAATGGAGTATTGGTCTTTGTTAAACTCAATAGGATTGGATGAGGATGGCTCGGCCTCCTTTCTCTTGCTCCTTCTGGACGAAGTGGTGGTTGCGGCTATAGCCCAGGTCTCGGCCTTTTTGGGGTTGCTCTTCTTTGGCTGAGCAACCTCTTCAGGCTTCTTAGACTCGGGATGTTTTGCTTCAGCACACACTTCGGTAGCGTGGATAAACGCTTCCGCTTCTCTTAAAGCCTCAGCAAGAGTGGAGATTTTCTTCTTAACAAGATCAAACTTGAAACTTCCTGGCCTTAGACCTCTGATGAAGGCGTCAAAGGCTACTCCAGCATTAAGATCTTGGATCTGAAGTGCTTCGAGGTTAAATCTCTTAACAAAACTTCTAAGAGCCTCCTTAGGTCCCTGGACGACCTTGCTTAGGTGCATGCTTGTCTTTTGCTCTTGTTTGTTGGCAACAAAGTGACTAGTGAATAAGAAGCTGAGTTCAGTAAAATTGTTGACTGAATTAGGGGGAAAATTATTGAACCACTTCTGACTACTCCCTTCAAGGTATCCGGGAAATTCTTACACCAAGTAGCATCGTCCACTCCTTGGACGTACATCTGATGTTTGTAAGCAGACAGGTGGTCATCAGGATCAGTTGTTCCATCAAAAGGCTCAATGGTTGGGAGTTTTACCTTTGGGAAGGGGAGCGCCTCCATGATCCTGGCCGAGAATGGGGTAGGCCAGTTGATCCGGAGGGCTCCCAGCTGTCCCTCAATGGGGATGAACTCCTTGCGATACTCTTTTATTACAAGATTGGATGAAGTGTTGGCTGGTTTTGGACGCCTGTAAACCATGGGCTGAGCCACGGTCTTCTCCTGTCGTGGATGGACAAGAGAGTGGCTTAAACTTCGGCCTTCCCCTCTGGACGACAACCTCAAAGGAGGGTCTCTCAGATATGGGGTAGATCCTGTAGCTGATCGTTGCAAAGCCGCAGCCCTCTTTGCCTCTAAATACTCCCTGGCGTCGGTTTCCATTCTGTGCCCACTAGGATGGACATGGTCCTGGGTCCTCACCACCAGGTTCCAGTCCATCTTTCTTCTCTCGATCGGTATCTTCCGGTCGCTTTCCTCTCTCTCGTCCTTCTAGAGGGTTCCCGACGAACAGGTCGACTAGGACCCGGACGATCTACTTGGGAACGTCCTCTAGGACGAGGTGGATTGTTAGCGGCGGCTCCGGGTTGTGATGAAAAAAAAGCATATTGCTTTTAATACTGTTCTCGGACGACCGCCGCCATCTTAGTCTCGAAAGTCATTCAAGACATTCTCCAGGTGGGCGGCATCCTTGGACGATCCAGATTCACTTGGATGACCGGTTCTTGGCTTGGTCCGGGAACATTGACAATGGACGGGGGTCTATCTCTTCCTCGAGGTGGTCTTTCATGCTCCACCGTATCTTCGACATTAACTTGAAGGCTTCGATTTCTGGCAATGTTGGATGATTGACAATCAGTCATCGTTGCGTCTCCCCACAGACGGCGCCAAATGTTTTGTCCACTTGTCCAACAAGTAAGCGGTAGGCTTAGCTTCCTTGTCGAGCAAGTAAAGTAGTATCTTGAGTGTTCTTCAGATGGAGACTTGTGCAACAATGCCTGAATTATAGCTTAATCCTTAGCCTTGGCTTCGCTCCCGAACCTGCACAAAGGGACCCACCCTGGAGGTTTGGGTGGTGGTTCCCCCTCCGATGCTTAAGTCAGTTATCAGGAGTTGTAAGAGAAAGTAGAGATAGAAAGAGAAAGTGAGAGAGAATTTATCAGAGTAACTTTACACTGTTTGCCTTGAATGGGTTTTCTCCTGATTTCAGGGGTATTTATAGTGATAGCAAGTTGACAGCTAACCTTAAAAACTGACCTACCATAGTGGCCTCTGATTGGCTGAGGAATCAGATCATGACACGTGGCAGACCATGACTGGGGGATGTCTATTAACCACTCTCCTTCAGCCATTTGGCACTGTTGGGCTCTGACTATTGGGCCAGAAATTCAATCCTTTTACCCAACTGAGCATAGCCCAGAGATTAAGCCTTATTTTTATTTTAAATAGGATGACACGTGTACGGCTCTGATGAGCCCATGTGTCGTTAAGGGAGCCGTAGATATTAGGCTACAACAGGGAGGAATTGAATTATGGATGTTTTATTTAATTGGATTAATTAAAATTTGATTTAATCTGCCTGATAAACGATTTTAATTTCTAAAATTCAACCTAATATTTTTTTTTTTGAAATATATATTTTTTTCCTTGGCCGAATTTTATGAAAATAAAACCCTAATTTTCGAAATTAAAATTCAATTTTAGATCTCAAATTTTTCGAAAATTTCGAGAGTTAGATTTATATTATAAATATGTTTTTCATATTTAAATTGTTTATGTATGAAAATTAATTCATGGGAAAAGTGTTTTGTGTGAATTAGAGATTAATACATATGAATAATGCTAAAATTAAATTAAAATTGAGATTTTATGTTAATTTCGAATATTCAACTCATATAATTAATCTGAATTTTCATATTTAAATTGTTTATGTATGATAAATTAATTCATGTAAAAGGAGTTTTATATGAATTTAAGGTTAATTGATATGAATAGCCCTAATATTAATTAAAATAGAGATTTAAATTAATTTGCAGAATTAGGCATAAAGGAGTTTATGTTTAATTTATTTTGATCACTAAATTAATTTACAAGAAGTTGTGATTTAATTTAATTCCCACAAAAAAAAAAATAAAGGAGGGAGGAGGAGCAGCCACGGCTGGGTGGCGCTGCCACCTGTTGGTGGGGCCACGGTGGCTGCTCCAGGTGGTCCTTGGTGGGCTGCCGTGGCTGCGGCAGCAGCAGCAGCAGCTTGCTAGCCACGTTTTTGCTGCTGCCCAGCAGTATTTAATAAAAAATTATTAAGCAGAAATTTTCAGAATATTAAGCAGATTTTCAGATAAATAATTTCATAATTTTATTCTTTAATCTGATTAAAATTAGTAGGAAAGTATTATAGGATAGAATCTTTAGGTAGGAATTACTTAAATATTTTATCAACTTGCTATAATTAAGAATATTTGATATTTTGATTGATGGCAAGTATAATATATGATATTATGATGTGGCTTTTATATATTTTGATATAATTGCTATGTATGACTAGTATGGCCCAAATTAAGTTAGAAAATACGATCTGCGTATCGTGATGTATTCTTGTAATTTTAAATACGATCTGCTTATCGTTAAGTATTTTTGTAATTTATTTAATTTAGTTATTATTTAAATTATTTTGATACTTATGTAATCCAAAGACGAAGTCCATCAAGAGAAGGCCCATGGATAAGGTGGATGGAGATCCATGAAGAGTCCAAGAATGAGCCATTGATGCTTAGTTCTTAGGATTAGGGGCCATACTAGATCATTTTATTTTCGCATTTTATTATTCTTTAAAATGCTTATAAGTTTATTGTATGTTGGTTGTTGATGTGCTAGAGTTCACTAATTCATAGCAACATAATAAACTTAGGTCCCGTAAATATTAAGGTTGCTTTTCCAAACATAAAGTACTTATCAAACCCTTAATTAATAGTAATAGGTCGTGCCTCCGCAGGGTGTTATCATTAATTTTGGGTTATAAGGTAAAATTGCGAATTTTACAACTTAGTTTGGTTGTCCTTAACAAAATTATCAAAAGCGTTTTGAATTTTGAAGCAAGAGATAGTTAAGCATGCGATGTTTATCCATCTAAACAAGAGTTATAATTTGTTATAATTAGTAAAAGAGTTTACTTACCTTGATAATGTAATGTTAAAGATAAGGCTTCCGTCTGCTTAGTGTTGCATGTTGATAGGATCTTGTAAAACACTTATTCAAATGGGACTTTAAAATTGAATAGGTGATCAACCTAGAAACCTTTGCATGTTTTAGGTTACTTTATAAACATAAAATTGAACTTTGTTTTATTTTTCTGTCTGTAGATACCATGTCTAATAACAACAACAACTCCGGTTTCAACATTCGTCCTTTTCTGGAAAAGGACAGACTGAATGGTGAAAATTTCCTTAATTGGGGAAGGACCTTAAGACTTGTTTTGAGGTCTGAGGGTCGAGAGGATGTCTTAGAAACCCCACTTCCTGTGATTACTGATGAGTCGACTGAAGCAGACAAACGTCGTGCTAAGTAGGCCAATGATAGGTCTGTACCGATCACTTGCTTGATGATAGCAGCCATGGAGCCGGATGCTTATACCATCATGCAAGAGCTGCGGGCTATGTTTCAAACACAAGCCCGAGTTGAGCGGTATGAGACTAATAGGGAGATACTTGAATGTCACATGAAGCCGGGTCAAGCTGTTGGCCCCCATGTTTTGGCAATGATGGGTCTTTTCGAAAACATGGAACGACTTGGATTCCCTTATAGGGTTGAATTGGCTACTGACATTATTCTCCACTCATTACCTGACAGTTTCAATCAGTTCAGAATGACCTACAATATGAATGAGTCTGAAAAGACTTTGCAAGAGTTGCATGGATTGTCGGTCAATGCTGAAAGGAACATCCCTAAGGTTGAACCAAAGAAAGAGGTTTTGATGGTTCAAAAGGGAAAGGGTTTCAAGAAGAAACGGGAAGGAAAGAAGGACAAAGGCAAGCAAGTTGCCACTGTTGCTGAAAAACCTAAGCCAACCGCCAAGCCAAAGGTCGCTGCGGAAAGCAAGTGCTTCCACTGTCACGAGATAGGACACTGAAAGAGGAACTGCCCGGTATACTTGGAGGAAAAGAAGTCTGGGGCCACTTCAGGTATATATGTTATAGAAATCAATTTGACTTCTACTTCTTTATGGGTATTTGATACCGGTTGTGGTTCTCACATAGTTAATGATGTGCAGGGACTAAAAAGAAGTAGGAAGCTGGCAAAAGGCGAGGTAGAGCTACGCGTTGGAAATGGAGCACGAGTTGCTGCACTTGCCATAGGGAGCTATAGTCTACACTTGCCATCTGAGCTTATTTTAGAACTAAATAATTGCTATTTTGTTCCTTCAATAACTAAGAACATAATTTCTGTTTCAGTTTTGGATTATGAAGGGTTTTGTTTTGAAATAAAGAACAAGTGTTGTTCCATTTCTTACAATAATATGTTCTATGCCAATGCTAAATTGATAAATGGCTTATATGTGCTTGATAGGTCATTACAAATCTATAACATAGATAGCAAGAAACAAAAATCAAATGATTCCAACCTAACCTACATTTGGCATTGTCGAATGGGTCATATAAACCAAAAGCGTATTCACAAGTTACAAAAGGATGGTATAATTCTATCATTTGATTTTGAATCATTTGATGTATGTGAACCATGCTTAATGGGGAAGATGACAAAATCACCATTTACTGGAAAAGGTGAAAGGGCCAGCGATCTTTTAGGACTCATACATACAGATGTGTGTGGTCCTATGAGCACAAAGGCAAGGGGAGGGTTTAACTACTTCATTACCTGCACTGATGATTTGAGTAGATATGGATATATATACTTAATGAAACATAAGTCGGAATCTTTTGATAGATTCAAAGAGTTCCAAAGTGAAGTACAAAATCAACTTGGTAAGACAATAAAAGCACTACGATCCGATCGTGGTGGTGAGTATTTGAGCCAAGAATTTGATGATCATCTAAAGGGTTGTGGAATTCTTTCACAATTAACTCCACCAGGAACACCACAGCTGAATGGTGTATCTGAAAGGAGGAACCGAACCTTGCTAGATATGGTTCGATCAATGATGAGTCTTGCTGATCTTCCGATTTTTTTTTGGGGATACGCTCTCGAAACTGCTACACACACACTAAATAGGGGCCGTCAAAGGCTGTTGAAAAGACTCCATATGAGTTATGGAATGGAAAACTTCCAAACTTGTCTTTTCTTAAGATCTGGGGATGTGAGGTCTATGTAAAGCGGTTACTATCAGATAAGCTTGCACCCAAGTCAGATAAATGTCTCTTTGTAGGATACCCAAAAGAGACAAGGGGTTATTACTTCTATAACCGTCAAGAGAACAAAGTGTTTGTTGCTCGTGATGGTGTCTTTCTTGAAAAGGAATTTGTTTCTAGAAAGACAAGTGGGAGTAAAATAATTCTCGAAGAAATTCGAGATGAGCAACAATTGGACGTGGTTCACACCATGTCAGAGACGGCCCGACAAGATGGAAGTCTAGTTCAGGAGATGACGTATTCAACGCATGAACCTCCTACCGTCCCACTTGAATCAAGTGAAGATCTTCAAGAAGTTGAAGAGAACATTTCTCTTGATGCTCAGGCCCCGCGTAGGTCTAGTAGAGAAAGGATTCCAAACAAGAGGTTGGTTGATTTCCTGTTAACTGAAAACTCTGGAATTATGATTTTGGAGAATTCAGAACCTACTACCTACAAACAAGCTTTGACGAGCCCAGACTCTGAGAAATGGCTTGAGGCCATGAAATCCGAGTTAGACTCCACGTCTGAGAATAAAGTCTGGACCCTGGTCGACTTGCCTAATGGGGTTAACCTTATTGGATGCAAGTGGGTGTTCAAGTTGAAAACAGACAAAGATGGGAATGTCTATGTATATAAAGCAAGCCTGGTTGCAAAAGGATTCAGACAAATTCATGGTATAGACTATGATGAGACCTTTTCTCCAGTAGCAATGCTTAAGTCAATTCGGATACTTTTAGCGATTGCCGCATTTTATGATTATGAAATTTGGCAGATGGATGTCAAAACAGCATTCTTGAATGAGGATGTGTACATGACACAACCTGAGGGTTTTGAGGATCCAGAAAATCCTAAAAGGGTTTGCAAGCTTCAGAGATCCATTTATGGATTAAAGCAGGCATCTCGGAGCTGGAATCTTCGATTTGATGAAGCAATCAAGAAATTTGATTTCATCAAAAGCGAAGAAGAATCTTGTGTCTACAAGAAGTTTAGGGGGAGCAGCTTAGTCTTATTGGTATTGTATGTAGATGACATACTACTCATGGGAAATGACATACCAATGCTTGAGTCAGTCAAGGAATGGTTAAAAAGTTGTTTCTCTATGAAGGACCTGGGAGAAGCTGAGTACATACTGGGAATCAAAATCCATAGAGATAGGTCTCGAAGGATGATTGGACTAAGTCAAGAAACTTATATTGATAAGGTTCTTGCAAGGTTCAACATGGAACACTCGAAGAGAGGTTTCGTTCCCATGTCACATGGCATATCGCTTAGCAAGAGTCAGTGCCCGAATGAGCCTGATGAGTTAAAGCGAATGAGTAGCATTCCTTATGCTTCGGCTATAGGACCTATCATGTATGCCATGATAAGTACTCGACCGGGATGTTGCATATGCCTTGAGCATGTGTAGCGAGGTTCCAAGCAAATCCAGGAGAAGCACCTTTGGATCGCAGACTAAGAGCATCCTTAAGTACTTGAGGAGGACAAAAGGCATGTTCTTAGTCTATGGGGGACAAAGTGAGTTGGTTGTTGAAGGTTACACGGATGCAAGCTTCCAAACCGACAGAGATGATTACCGCTCTCAGTCAGGGTTTGTCTTTCGTCTAAATGGAGGAGCAGTGAGCTAGAAGAGCTCAAAGCAAAGCATCGTAGCGAGACTCTACGACGAGAATCGGAATATTTAGCGGCGGTTGAAGCGGCTAAAGAAGCGGTTTGGATCAAGAAATTATTGACAGAGCTGGATATCATACCTAGTGCTCGGAAGGGATTGAGAGTTGTTACGTGATAACAATGGTGCTATTGCGCAAGCAAAAGAACCGAGATCACATAACAAATCCAAACATGTAATGAGGAAGTATCACCTCATTAGGGAGATTGTTGACAGGAAGGATGTCAGGATCTGCAAAGTTCACACGGATGAGAATGTGGCTGATCCGCTCACTAAACCACTACCTCAACCCAAGCATGAGTGTCACGCTAGGGCTATAGGCTTGAAGCAAATGTTAGATTGGCTTTAGATTGTACTAGGTTTAGAGAAACTTGTTACAATGTAAAGACATGGTTTTGCTATTTATGTTTATGAGAATAAATTTTATATTGTTTAATTATTGGTTTGGTATTAAATAAAATGTCCAAAATATATCTTGAATTCTATGGTTTTGTCAAATATGTGATTTGATAAATGAAACACCATAAGTGAACAGAATTCATAGAATATTAAAGTTCCTAATCTAAGTCATTAAACTGGACATAAATGACTTGTTAAAGGGATTAGCATATAAGATTGATTGATAGCACCGTTTCATGGGCTATGGAAACATAGAGATGTTTAATCAATCATATGGATATGTATAGTTGATACATAGTCGAACTAGACCTGCTTAGAAGTTTTATAACTTCAAAATTATATTAGTAGATTCCTTAGACATGAGTGGAACATTACTTAGCCCAATGATTGGTATAACTTTGATATTGTCAAACGTCATGCCGTAAAAGGGGACTATAAAGGCAGCATTCAGGTTGTGCTAAAAATTGAGTGGGAGTATTGATTACCATAAGATTGAAAAGGTCCTCCTATATGAGATAGGATAGGTGTCTTGGCCCCTTGAAGAGCGAAAATTGAAAAATGCATGGCCGTGCTCAAATGGATCATTCGATGATCATTTGTTTGTCAATTCGAACTCGGATTTCAAGGATTAAATTTGAAAACTAGTATGGATGATATAGAAATATGATCATACTATCAAATAAAGACATTAAGAGACTTGAGGAATTTAAACATTGCACACTCGTCTCGGACAAGTGGGAGATTGAAGGATTTATGTCCTCGACTTAAATGCAATTACTAATTATATTATGGATCGCATTATAGAGATAATAGATTCGTTTTATTGGGTCGTCTATACGTCTTGCTAGAGAATGCTATAGAACTTTGGGCTAGGAAATTATAAACCCGAAGCCCAATATAATGGATCCTATTAGGTCACACAAAATACTTGGATCAACAAAAGAAACCTAGAGCCCGTAAGGCGCCCTAGGGTGGCCGGCCAAGAGGAGGGGAGAGGAGAAGTGATTCTCCTTCTAACCTAAATATATTTATATATTTGGTTAGGCAATAAGGAAAATATACTAGATATCTCTCATTATTCTTCTCTCTCAAATTCTTTCCAAAAGTCACAAAAACTCCATTAAAGTAGAAGAAGAATTTCTTCCTTCCAACTAGCATTGGTGGAGTGTTGATCCGGGTTGGTGGACCAAGTAGAGGAATCAAAATTAAGGTTATTTATCCGGGTTATTCAAGCTTTGTGGAATTCACGCTTCAAAGGTAAATTCCTAACTATTATGTGATCCTTGAATGTATATGCATGAGATCCCGTTTTAAGTGCTTATAAATTTGATTCATGAAATTCCGCTTAGAGTACTTATAGAATCCTACATTAATAGCTATTAATTATTGTTGTATTGTATTTGAGGTGATTTTCTAAAAAGTAGTTATGGAGTTCGAGTTAAAGTTGAGAGTTAAGTTTTATTTATCTTGAAGACTTGTATTTAAGTACGCCCTCTGTTTTTTTTATCATTCTCACTTTCCTGTGCGTGTCTCTCAATGCACCTCTTTGAACTTAAATATCTTTCATTATATATTAGTTAAAATCATAACGATTGAATATTAATAATGTACTAATTGAGGCGAATCAAACAAGACCCCACATGACTATATTTTTTCTTATAAATTTAAAAAAATTGAGAATATTCTCTCTAAGTATGAATAGTGCCAAGATTCTAAGTGAAAAAGATAAAAAAACAGAGGGAGTACGAAGTAACTAAGAAGTAGAATTATTCATAAATTAGAGTATGTTATAACATGTGGTTCCTAAATAGAGGGAGTATATAGTAAAGTTGGATTATAATTAGTGGGGACTATTCACGAAGATGAGTTGATATACAAGTTTAAATAAGTATGTATTAAAATATGGAAATTATTTAAGAAGGTCCTACTTACATTGATGAGTGATAGATTAGAATGAAATAAGTTGTAGAGAGTTAAAAGTATAATTACGAGTAAATCGTTTATGAAAATCTTTATTATTACCAGTAAATAGTTTGTGAAAGTCTTTATTATGATGATGATTTAAGATAACTACAATGATTTTCTAAAATTGGTTCAGTAAAGTTCTAAGAAGAGGTTCAGTCCGATGAAAGTATTTACTAAGATGTATTAATAGATTAAAAGAATTAGTTTCTAAACGAGATAGTATCTGATTGGAATTGTTCAATGGTGTTCTGAAGAATAATTATTTGAGTAGACTTTAAAAGTGAATCAACTTAATTAGTTGCCTCACATGAGCTCAGGATTAGGATTAAGTAATCATTGCTATAGATATGGAGATTATTGGAGATAGTTTAATTAAGTGTGGAATAAATTATTGAGGTCGTGTTTAGAAAGGGATTTGAGTTTAATATTTATAAGTGGACTAATATAATTAATGAAATCTGATTGTACAATTATGGTTCATTAAAGTGAGTTAGTAACAAGTTTTAATAGGTAAGTAAGCATAAGTTTAAAGAAGCATCAGTTATTGGTTGAGAGGTTTACTAGTTAGATATGAGGTAGAGTCGCTCCACGTAATTACGAGTTTGATATGTGAATAGTTTGTTACCGATTATGTTAATTTCGAATTCAATTTATGTTATAGCATGAACCTTGCTTTATTGGATATGGATTGCGTGCTTGTCTTGTGGTTCATGGTTTCATTGGTTAAGTTGATATGGTGTTGAATTGAGTGATTAAAGAAGTAATCATGTAAAGTGAAAGAATGACAAGCTTAGAAGGAGCCTTTGAGGATCGCTTCTGGTGGGCCCCTCATAGGTTATGAACACATGACGAAAGGCTTAGGGCTTCTCTGGTGGTCGACCCTAAGGACCTTAAGGATTACTCTCTGGTGGAGTGTCTTAAGGGGAAACCCTCTGGTGGGGTATTATAAGAGTCGCCTTGGAAGTATTACCTCTGGTGGGTTCCTTCAAGGGGTGTATACACTACAGACTACGGTAGGCCTTATTATATGATGGGAAGACGTTCCCCAATAAGCGATGTGTCTACAATTTGGTGTTGCTACCTTCGCGTCGTTCCCTTACCTATTGCTAAATGATTGTGTTAAAAGAAAGTAAAGTGAATGTCTGTAAGAGAATTGATTGAAAGGAATAATAAAGATTATTCTGTAAAGAACCGTGAGGTCTCCAAGAGTATTGGATGACAAGTTTAAAGCATCTGATGCTATTGTGATTGTTCGGTAAAGATTTGTGAGGTCTCCAAGAGTATTGGATGACAAGTATAAAGCATGTTTGCTGTAAAGATTGTTCCGTAATGAACCGTGAAGTCACCAAGGGCATTAGTTGACAAGTTTAAAGCATGTGTAGCGGTTGCTATTGTTATCGATATTGTTATTACTGCTGCTATTGTTGTTGTAACTCTGATTGAATAGTTTTCAAGTAAAGGAGCACCAAAGTATGTTTTAAATCTATTTGATGGATTAGTACTCAGCTTTGCTGATGTGTGTACGTTTTGTTTTGTCATTTCTGTAGCCTGTCATTTGGTGGGTGGCAGTGCTCTATCTGTTGTAGGTTCAAGATTTGAAGTTCTCTAACATTGACGGGTTCGGATTATTAGAAGTATGAATAGTAGTATTATTTTGTATTTCGAAGCGAGGTCCCTCAATCTTGTAATAGTTAGTCGTTAATTAGTTGTTTTCCATTTTCATATTTAAGAGGCGTTAATGCGCTTGATTCTCTCTTGGGTTTTGCTCCACGAAAGGGTTGAGGGTGTTGGGTGTTGGAATTGAGAATATTTTATTTAATTGTAATTGTGAACATGTCTAAGTTCTTTCCCGCTTTAGGGTTATTATATTTTCAAAGGAAACTCTGTCGGATTTGGCAGAGGAATTTATAGAGTCTGAGAATCAAAGCGTTGTTGTAATATTTAATTCAAATTTAATAGAGTTGGAATGTTAGTTCCACATTCTCTGATATAGTTCAGTGAGTGTGATGGTAGCAGTTGGTCAGCTCGATCCAATCCTTTAATTTCATTGTGCATTAATCCTCTATAAGCTGGTCGAGAATGACCGTCTGTTACACTCTCTTCTGGAATAAACTCATTTAATTATTCTTCTTCATTGAAGGCCATGTATTGCCTCATACTAAGAGCTTTTCTTGATGGACAGTTGCTAGCAATGTGCCCTCTTCCTTAACACTTGAAACACTTTATATTCTCTTCATATCTCTCTCTAAGCACGAACACTTTTTGTTTTTTAGGTTTCTTCTTCTCCTTAGACGAGTTATCCTTCTTATACTCCTCATAGTTCTTGTTTGAGGAAGAATAAGATACATAGGATGAAGATGGCTTTGTGAAATTCGAACCTGTTTTCCCTCCATAAGAATGTTTCGGTCGGAAAGATCCAATCTTTACTAGTGTTCTAAGCTAGCACTCTCGAGGTGATTTGATCTTGTGGTGGATATAGGAATCACACAATGTGATTCTAAGGCTCCATTTGTTCATGGAAGCATGCTAGAAAAGGTAATTAATTTTAGAACATTTAATAATGGATTATCTAGCTAGAATAATACAAACTTTGGCCGCTTATCTCGCAATAATACAAACTTCCGATTATTATCTAATATATCAAACTTTTTTAAAAATTTCCTCTAATGGGTCGTTACCTGTTGTTAACTTGTTGTAGGAGGTGAGATAGCTGATGTGGCACTGAGTGGACACGTGTCGTTATATCATTAGTTGGGTTTATTAGTTTTTATCTAATTTTTTAAAAAACAAAAAAAAAAACCTCCTGCATCCCCTCCACTTTTTCTCCCTCTCCCACTCCTGCCACCAGAGACCACCCCTAGTCCCTCCCCCTCCTCCCCGCTAAAACCCCCCTGCACTCCATCCCTGAAAACCACCACCTTAACCCCACTTTCGCCGGCGACTTGTCTTGTGTTGCTGACGGGTTTGATGTTTTTGTCATCTGAGTGTTGCGTTGTTTGAGCTACCGCTCTTCTTTCTATGCCTTCGTTTTGGATCTAATCCTTTGTTTTTTATTTCTTTTGTTTTTTGTTGAATTTTTGTTTATGTAAATCGTAATTTTTTGTGGTTGGAAATTGAGAATTTCAAAGGGGAATTTTATGCTATGGAGAGAGGAAAAATGGCAGCGGTAACGGTGGAGAAACCGTCATCTTCATCGAAATTTGCGCAGAAGAAATTAGCTCGCGCTCCAAACCTGAGTTCCGCTAGGCAATGGTGGTGGTGAAGCGAAGAATATATTGCTCTAATGTTGCGAGAACGATCTTAATTGATGCTAATCCGAACCAGAGTGAGGCATTAAGGTTTTGCTGAAGACCCAAGAAGCAGCCATTGCTACTTTAAAGCCTGTGGATAAAGCTAGTGCTGTTTATCAGGCTGGGGTGGGGGAGGGGAAGGGGTGGTGGGGATGGTGGTTTTGGTGGAGAGGAGGAGAGAGAAATGGTTGACCAGCCATGGCAGTGTGGAGGGAGGAGAGAGATGGAGGGGAGGAGGTAGAATCCGTTGGTTATGGGTGGCGGTGGGGGAGAAAGATATTTTTTAGTCTTTTAACCTGTTGTACAGGTTCCTGGTCATTTCGACCTATTCTAGGAATTTTGCTATAAAGTTTGAAATATTAAATAATAATCAAAAGTTTATACTATTGCGAGCGAAGCGACGAAAGTTTGTATTATTCTAGTAAAATAATCCTTTAATAATTCGAATTATACATGGATCCTAGACTAAAGGTTGTTTCTGCAATATGATTAGATTGTATTAAAACCCGACACTTACCCCTCTAGGTTGTTGAATTTGGCTTGATATCCATTACCTTCTCCTTGAAATGTTTTCAACACGACTTCAAGAGAAATCCAGGTTCTTCCTAATGAGGATTCAACACCACTTGTGCACCTCCATGATAGAAATGCAAATAACGTTCATCACGAAGAATCCACCCATTGTGGTTCTCACTGGAGAATAGAGGAAGGTCGAGTTTCTCATATCTGTAATTTGACCCACCATTGAAAAAATCACCTCCCTGAAAATTCCCCCGAAATCCATCACTATTATCTCAACTAGGGTTGTTCATAAATATCCAATCATGTTGACCTGATCCATGATGTGGTCGATCTGATACGATAAATCGGAAATCCTATCCGGATTTTTGGTGTTCAGATATTTCAGATTGGATATTCAAAACAAATAAAACGGACACATATCGAGTTCTTTAATTTTCCTGAAATATCCGAAATTTCTTTGAAGAGTATAATTTCATTTAATAAAAAAAGAATAAATAAAAGAGAGTATCCTAACATTAAA
This sequence comes from Beta lomatogona, assembly GCA_947646795.1. Lineage (NCBI taxonomy): Eukaryota > Viridiplantae > Streptophyta > Magnoliopsida > Caryophyllales > Amaranthaceae > Beta > Beta lomatogona. The sequence continues at coordinate 1,472,028 of CANSNZ010001336.1, forward strand.
CAAGTCATAGTAATATATAGTACTGCATAGTTGCACATCTCAAGTATTACCTTCAATAATACTGCAGTCTACTTCTTTTGTTCTTATTACTTTATTCATCAGGAGCATTTGGAAGAGCTTTATAGAAGTCATAGAAGTAGAATAACTATTAACATTAAATAAGCAAATTCATAACTCATAATCGTACAGTACTATACTTGAGATATACTGCATAGTGCAAAAAATTGTGCCAAAATATTGCTTAAACGGAGTAAAATTGACCATATAAAAATTTCAGATATCCGAAAATAGTCGGATATCTGAAATTTCAGATCGGATCGAATAATCTGAAATGTGTTACAATTCAGAGATGAAAAATCTTCAAAGAGTGAATAATAGAACACCATTGTTTTATCCTTCACTGGTCACTTTCTTGAGCTCAGGAGCTAGAAAACTAATTCATTTATTTGAGAGAGAAAATACAAACTAATGTCTGAAACTAAGAAATGAAAAACTTAACTAAAGCAATGTAATGAAATTCAATTTATACATCAGTTTACATAAAAGAAAAGAAAAGAAAAGAAAATGAGCTGACTAGGATTCCGCTACAACTTGTTGAGCTGAGCTAACAAACTCTTAACTAACACAGAAGTTAGTTACTGATCTTCATTATCTGTAGAATCAATATTCTTAACACCCCCCCTCAAACTAGGCAAGGTGTTAACCATGCCATGTTTGGAAAGCAAGTGATTGAGTTGTGTTGATGGTAGGACCTTTGTAAATACATCTGCTATCTGTGAAGATGTAGGTAAATAAGTGATCTGAAGAACCCCCTCTAGAACCTTATCTCTTGTGAAGTGTACATCTATCTCAATATGCTTTGTACGCTCATGATGTACATTATTCTTGGCTATGTGTATAGAACTTTGATTGTCACAATGTAATGTGACAGGCTTTAAGTTGGAAACACCAAGTTCTTTTAGCAACCTGACTAGCCAAGTCACTTCTGCAACAACAGCAGACATCGTTCTGTATTCCGCTTCAGATGAGCTCTTAGAAACAATACTTTATTTCTTTGATTTCCAGCTTACTGGAGAACTACCTAGGAGTAAGACATATCCTGAAATGGATCTCCTAGAATCCACACTTGCTCCCCAATCTGAGTCAGAATATGCCTGTAGAGTAAGCTGATCTGATGCATCAAGAAGTATGCCTTGCCCTACAGTTGATGCAACATACTTTAGCACATGAACCAAAGCTTGATAGTGAGGTTCCCTAAGTGTCTGTAAAAATTGGCTTAGATGTTGCATTGTATATGACAAGTCAGGTCTGGTGTGGGTAAAAAAATTCAGCTTCCCAACCAAGCACCTATAGTGACTAGGATCAGCATATAAGGCCCCTTCAGTTGCTGACAATTTACGATTTAAAGGAAGAGGTGTAACTACACTTCTAGTCATTGATATCCCAACAGCAAGCAATAATTCCTTAGTGAATTTCTTCTGTGTAAGAGAGATCCCAGATGACAGATATCCTACCTCAATTCCCAAGAAGAAACTGAGCTTCCCAAGATCCTTGATACTAAACACATTATCCAAATGAGTTTTAATATCATGTATTTCTTGCAAATCATCACCTGTGATGATTATATCATCAACATAAACAGCAAGAATAGTAATATGACATGAAGTGTTTTTGATAAACAAAGAATAATCATTCTTTGATTGAGTGAAGCCCTTGAGTATAAGCTCCCCCACAAGCTTGGCAAACCATGGCCTAGATGCTTGTTTCAATCCATAAAGGGATTTGACAAGCTCGCAAACTTTATTAGTGGGATTAGGCAACCCTTCAGGAACATGCATATACACTTCCTCCATTAAGTCACCATGGAGGAAGGCATTGTTAACATCCAACTGAAATAAATCCCACCCTCTACAAGCAGCCAAAGTAAGTAAGCACCTGATTGTAGTCATCTTAATGACTGGAGAGAAAGTCTCTTCATAATCAATCCCCCACTTTTGGTTGTAACCTTTAGCCACAAGCCTAGCTTTAAATCTTTCCACAGAACCATCAGATTTAAGCTTTATTTTGTATACCCATTTACAGCCAATGGACTTTTTAGATGAAGGTAAGTCAACAAGAACCCAAGTATGATTTTTCTGTAAAGCTTGAAGTTCAGCATCCATAGCTTGAATCCATCTGGGGTATGTGACAACTTCTGTGTAAGTAACAGGCTCAATGAGGGATTCTGTAAGAGAAATCGAATCTTGGTGATGTGCAGGGATTGCTGAAAAAGCAACAAGATTGCACCAAGATTGATTGAGAAAAGAAGAAACAGAACTACATATGTAGTCTGAAAGGTGAGAAAGTAAAGTAGAAGGTCTACTACTTCTTGTGACAGGTGGAAGATAACTAAGATCATGAAGAGTAGTGGAAGGTGGAGTTGTATCAGTAGAGTGTGAGGAATAAGTAGAGAATTGGGGATGGAAATTTGCAGGAGGAGGATGTGAAAGTGGAGGTGAATGATGTGTATTAGAGGGAGAAGAACAAGAATGATGTGTATTAGAGGGAGAAGAAGGAGGAGAATGTGTGAGATGAACTTTGTGGAGAAGTAGGCTGTGTGGGATGAGATAATGAATGATCAAATTGAAAAACATCAGGGAAATCATCATAAGACATAGGTGTATGAGTAGTAGTGATAGGTAAAAAAAAATGGAGCAGGTGTTTGTGATGGAGATGAAGTATAATGGTAGGGGAAATGTTGTTCATGGAAAACAACATCCCTAGATATAGTGATCTGCATAGTATCAATGTTAAGGACTTTACAAGCCTTTTGTCCTGATGGATAACCAAGAAAAACATGAGGTAAGGCTCTTGGTTCAAACTTTAATCTTTGTTGTTTGGGAGTGGAGACATAACATAGGCAGCCAAAGGTTCGAATGTGTTCAAGTGATGGTGAGGAACCAAATATCCTTTCATAGGGACTCACATGATGCAACACATAGAGAGGCATCCTATTAATGAGATGCACATCACATAATAGGCACTCACCACAAAACTGAACTGGCAACTTTGCTTGAAAAAATAATGCTCTGGACACCTCTAAAAGGTGTCTATGCTTGCGTTCCACCACTCCATTTTGTTAGGATGTGTTGGCACAACTCTTATGGTTAACTATCCCCTTGGCCAAATAAAGTTGCTTGAGCTTTCCTTCACACAACTCAGGTGCATTGTCAGTTCTAACAATTTGAACATGAGCTTGAAATTGAGTGTGTATATACTGTAAAAACTAAGGGAGAATAGTAACAACATCTAACTTGCTGTGCAATAAGAATACCCAAGTCATACGTGTGAAATCATCAACAATAGTGAAAAATGAATGACAACCATTATGAGTAGGAACTCTATAAGGGCCCCAAACATCTAAATGTAGTAATTGAAATGCATGAGATGTTTTTATATTGCTAAGAGGAAAAGACAATCTTGTCTGTTTAGCTACTGGATAGATTTGACATACACAATCCAAACTAGTGTTATTATCAAACATAGGAAGAATGTAATGAAGTTCCTTGACAGGAAGATGTCCCATCCTTAAGTGCCATAACTTGGCTTTATTCACAACACTACTAGCAGCAATACTGTTGTCTGAAACAGGAGATGAAGTTGCACCAAAAGATGCTTCCAAGTAATAAAGCCCATGCTTGAGGTTACCAAGAAGCTGTGGCCTCATTGAAGGGCCCTGTATGAAACAAGCAGAATCAGTAAAAGTTGCTGAACAACTCAAGTCTTTGCACAGCTTTGGTATAGACATAAGATTGAACTTGTCATTTTAAAGATTAACAGTTCCTATGTGTGTTACTTTTACCTGCTTGTCATTAGGAATAGTGATATTATTGTCATGTGTGTCTATGTTATGATATGATGTAAACATTGTCAAGTCATGACACATTTGGTCACTTGCACCACTGTCAACAATCCAAGTTGGAAGCACAGAAGAAATAAAACAAGAAGTACCTGCCACATGAGCATATATGGTGTCACTGTGTGTGTGACCCTCATTCTTGTGCTGATTCAGAATCTGAGTAAGCAATTGATATTGCTCTGCAGAGATGGTTACACCTTCCTTAAAATCAGAAGGAGTGTCTTCAGTTTGAGCCACAACTGCTCTTTTGCCTTTATCAAAATTCTTGTTGTAATGAGCAGGATAACCAACTATCCTATAACACCTCTGCTTAGTATGACCACTCATGTGACAATGATCACAATAGTAGTTGTTCCATCTCTTGAAATCATTATTACCAGAATATCTCTCATTATTACCAGAATATCTCTCAAATTAGGTGTTGTTACCAGGCTTGTTATCAGTATATCTCTCAGAATAGATGTTGTTACCAGGCTTGTTATCAGCATGATTGTTGTTGTTACTATACTTAGGCTTTTCAGAAAAATCTGAAAATCTTCTCTTATTGACTGCAAATGCCATTGTTTCTTCTGTAGACTGATTTTGACTCAGAGATAATTGCTTGTGTTTTTCTTCTTGCATCAACAGACGATATGCATGAGAAATTTGAGGTAGTGGAGACATCATCAAGATACTACCCCTCACAACTTCATAGCCTTCTTTTAGTTTCATAAGGAATTCAATAAGACGCATGTCTTGCTGAGATTTCAGCAGCTTCCTTATGATACTACAAACACAGTTCTTACATGCACAAGTAGGAAGAGGTTCTATTGAATCCAGTTGATCCCATAGCATTTTCATCTTAGTATAATATCCAGAAATGGAATCCTCACCTTGCTTTATGTCATGTAAAGATTGTTTCAATGAAAACAATTGTGTGCCAGAAGATTGGCCAAACCTTTCTTCTAGATTTGTCTAAATCTCATGAGCAGTTGGAAAATATAGAACACTCCTAGCAATGTTCCGATCTAAGACTCCTAACAACCATGAAATGAGCATACTATTGCATCTCTGCCATGCTTTATAAACTGATTCAGTAGGATCTGGTTCAGAAATGCTACCATCAACAAAACCTAATTTGTTCTTTGCAGACAAACTGATTAGCATAGATCGTTTCCAATCTCCATAGCAATTTCCATCAAACTGTAATGTGACCAATTTCATACCAGGATTGTCTGAGGGATGTATATAAAATGGAGATGTAGGATTTTGAGAAGGATCAACATGTTGATTACCAGATTTTGAGTTAGCATTTGAATTTGTTTCAAGAATTTCAGGCATTTTCAATTTTGTGGAATGAGAAATCAAAGATAATGAGAAGTCAAGAATCGAAGATAATGAGAAATCAAAGATGATCACAGAATCACAGATGAAACAAGAATGTGTTCAAACACAGAAAATTGCAAGGAATTTCAACAACAATTTCGATTGAATTAACAATCGGATTTCAGAATTAGAATCAATTGAATTAAACAATCAACAATCAAGTTTGATGTTCATGAATTATATCAAAAGAAATAGCAGCGGAAAATTTGATTGAAAGAAGATGAAAAGTTGTAATGATTGAACCTGACAAATCGATCGATTGAACGAAGAACTTTGATTCCAGAATCGAAATCTAAAGCTCTGATACCATGTTACAATTCAGAGATGAAAAATCTTCAAAGAGTGAATAACAGAACACCATTGTTTTATCCTTCACTGCTCACTTTCTTGAGCTCAGGAGCTAGAAAACTAATTCATTTATTTGAGAGAGAAAATACAAACTAATGTCTGAAACTAAGAAATGAAAAACTTAACTAAAGCAATATAATGAAATTCTATTTATACATCAGTTTACAGAAAAGAAAAGAAAGGAAAATGAGCTGACTAGGATTCTGCTACAACTTGTTGAGCTGAGCTAACAAACTCTTAACTAACCCAGAAGTTAGTTACTGATCTTCATTATCTGTAGAATCAATATTCTTAACAAAATGAACATCCCTAATCTCAACTACCATTCTCCTCAAATCCACCAAATTGGCAGGCACGAAATGCCCTGATCCTTCTACGACCTCTTTCTTTAAATGATTCTCAGTGTTATTCTCCAAGTTATTTTGTAAAGATGGAAAAGCAGTTCGTACCTCATATTGAAGTTTCAATTGATCAACTCGGATTTTCTCGATATGCTCGAGATCTATTGATCCTCCCTTCCAACCTTCCTATATTAGTATGGAGATCCTCACGGAGCTTCTGAGACAAGAAATGAGGACTTTAATAGATGTATTGAGTTTTTCTAACTAAAATGGTATTGCACATTACTGAAAAAGAAATGAGCCAAGAGCAATACATTGCCAAGAATAAAGTAATAGAAATATAGATGAAAATCAAACATGTTTCAAGGAAAAAAATAAATAGAATTTGCTATTATGGTAGAAATTTCAATTTTAATTAATTGAATGTCTGTCCCACAATAATTATCTAGCTAGGAACCATAATTTATAAAACTAACTGAAGGATAAGATACATAAGAATGGATATAATCAAATGACAAAGAGAAACATAATATAAGTAGGAATAGTATGGGGACAACAATCCAAAAAAAAAAAAAAAATTTTTTTGGACATCAGAAAAACTTGCATTAATAAAACTCGAATTACATCCTAGAGAGCATACTAACCATACATAAGTAAGTCATCATGAACAAGATTAGCTACTAAAACATGGGGGGATGGGGCATAACATTTCTTCCTACAAGGGTAACAGACGTCCTCAGTAAAGCAGGATGGACTTCTCTTGGATCCAACACGCACCCTACAAAACAAAGGGTTAGAAAAAGAGGAACTTCTACGCTTTACCGCATCATGTTGTCTTTTAATTCTGGAGTGCAAACGAGAGGAGATTTTCATCTTGCTAGTAGACTGATTGGGGACCCATGAAGTAGACTTCGCTGGCGAGCAAAAGGATGTGCTTGGAGGTACTAACAAAGAGATACAAGATGACTTTTGAAATTCCATACTTGTAGCCTGAACTTCGGGGCCTAAATTTGGAGCTTGTTTACACTGCTCATACCCTTCAACAGGGGAATGTCTCGTCTCCATGGGCGTATGGTAATCTGTAGTCGTGCTGCAATCCATCCTTTGTGATGGATTTAGAGTTCGCATGCTGATCATTTGTTTTTGGGAAGAGCAATAGTAATGCAAAGTTCTCCCCGCTGACATCACCCTGTACATTGAGGGGATGATATGCAAATAGGTATCCAGCGCTTTCCGATTTAAAAACCGAAAATTAGACCCTGTAGATTTCATTTTTTTTTCCCGAAGTAGACTCCAGGACTGAATTAATATCTTTTATGTTGTGCTCTATTTCAACAACATTCATTTTCACCTTCTCTGATAAGGTGTGATTCTTCTCCACTTTAATTGTAGTGGTACCTTGGTAGGATTTACTTTCTCCTCCTTTCCAAGGAGTGAAGATTTCCTAAACACTTCATCCCCGCCGACTACGTGAGTAGTAGTATCAACAAAATTTGAAGACAGTCCTAACAATGACGATACTTCATTTAATTTTTGTTGAAATTCTCCATTATTTGGGTGAAATTTAAGAGCTTGGGTAAGATCTATAAACGCTAAGTCTGGTTTGCTAAGTTCCAATGCTGCAACTGCTCTCCTAAAATAAGCTTTGGCATTTGTAGCTTCATAAATTAAAACAAGAGAGCACAACTCACCCACTTTATGAAAACCCCTTTCCTTGAGAAAATATGCAGCCAAGTCCAAATTGATAGAGATAGCTAAGCTTAAAAAAACAGACTTCTCCTCCTCATCATTAATGTGAGCAAAAAACAAGTTCTTGATGGCTTGACTCTAGTGTGCAATGGCTGACCTAATAACATTGTTTCTGTAAAAAGTATTACCCTAATCTTTCAAACTTCGAGCATACTCGAAGATACCAAAAGGATTAATGAGATGACCAATCCTCTGGACCCAACTATTAGAAGAACAATCACTCTCTTCAAAGTGATATAGGCACAAATCCCCCTTTAACTCATCAATATTGTTCATGATCCCTAAGATAACAAGATAACTCTAAATACTAAAACGATTAATCCACTAGCAGATAGGGAGGCACCAACGCCTCTTAAATCAACCTAAGCTAGGTTGTGAATATCTACAAGACTAGGAAAATAGGAAAATAGGATAGCTAAATTGATAACCTCACAGTAAGATTGCAGATATGAACTCGGAAGATCGCAATTACTGAAATCGTAGGTGGTGGTGGTGAATCGCCAGCGCCCAGAAAAGAAAAGCCGATGGAGGCCTCTGCTGGTGCTTCTCCGTCGTTGTGGCGGTCGGCTTCAAATCCTTCCTTCTTCGAGGATTCCTCCTTCTGTTTGAGACGAAGCTCTTGAAGACCACCGTCTGCGTCACCTACACTATGGCTACTGCGGGGGGAAGGAGGCTGGGCTCGCCGACGACCGTTACAGAGCCGGAGATGCTCAGGCCGCCGACGAGCCAGCAGGGGGAAATGGGTAGCGCGGCGAAGGGAGTGTTGCTATAAGTTTTCTTTCGCTAGGGTTTGGTGAGAGAGAAGCTCTGTTATGTTTGTGTCAACCCAAAAAAAAAAAAAAAAACTAATTTGAGACATTCATTTATGTAACAACAAAATTAAAATATTGATGTGTAGTATCTTCTGTTCAAAACCCAGTTTTTTTTAGTTGCGCTTTTACTCACTAGTCACATTGTACTACCTCCTTTTTTTAATTGTTAAAAACAATGATATTTTACACTATTCATAAATTTCATTTTGACCATCGTTTGTAATATATACGTGAATAAAAACATCATCATGTGAGATCTTGTTAGATTCATATACATATGTATTTTATTAATATGTACTTTTTATAATTTTAACATATACAAAACTAGAGATATTTGTCCTCAAAATTTTACATTGCCATGCGTGAATTAAGTATAAGTGTAAGAATTACTTATAAATAGAGGGAGTATTATTTATACTTCCTCCATTCTCTTATAACTAGCAAATAATGCACGCGATGCGTGCCTGATTTTTATATATTTTTTCAAACATAAATTCTAACACTTTTGGGCATAAAAAAGGGGTAAAAATTTGAACATTAGATATTTTTTTTGCTAAATTTCATAGGTTAAAGCCTCTACGCTTAATTCTTTCTTTATTAATTTTTTTTAACTTCATCTTTCTTTTAGGTTTTTAAAATTAAACTTAAATGATTTTGGTAAATTAAACTTGATGAACGATAAAAGAATGTTAAGTTAATTTTTTTTAGGATTTCTTATGTTGTATTAAGTTAGTCTTTTGTGTTAAATAAATCATTTCACTATGTTAATTGATTGTATTTTCCGTTTTGATGTAAAACTTGATTGTGTTTGTGAATTGATTAATACGATATTTGATTGATCTGATATTCCTTTCTACTTTTTTCAGAATCAATGTACTAAATCTTATAGTTATTGTTTCCTTTTTTTGTAGTTCAGTTATAACTTGATTGCTTTCTACATTTAAGTTAATTTTTAAATGCTATATTTGAGTTTGACTTTGTTTTTCTCTTTTTTGGTAGTAGTTGATTTACTAATGGGCAATTAAGTAAATTTATAGGGGGACGCCATAACTCCTCCCTTCCCTTATATAATAGAGATTATAAGGTTTTTACTTCCACATGTGCAAATACGTAATTTTGACCATTAATATCTCTAATAATCAATTAGAAAAAAAATTCAAAAATTGATGTTAAAAACATATAAACTAATCCGACAACATAATGACTAATTTATGTATGTAAGTCATAAATATGGTTTGAGTAGTAGGTTATAGCCTAGTGGTATTAGCATCACATCGTATTCTAGAGGTCCCAGGATCGAGTCTCGCTCCGTACAAAGGATTTCAACTTACCTATTTTTTTAAAAGTAATAAATACAGTCAAAGTTACTTATATAAATTGTGAAATCAAAACATTACTCCCTCCGTTTTCTTTTGTTGTTCCTGTATTACCCATTGAAAATTTCAATATGTTGTTCCTATTTTGAATCTTTCCATATATAGTATAATTTATGAATTAAATTTCCCATTAGTTTTGAATTGCAATAAATGTGTTCACACTAGTTTGTAGTTACTTTACTTTTTTACCCCTTAAACTTTTTGTATCATTGGTTGCTTAACATAGAAGAACTCAAAGGGTTAGAATCTTTGGTTTTTGTTGATTTAATTTTATTTAACCCATTTTTTAGTTACATTGGTTTCCTCCCCGATTCCAAATAGGAACAACAAAAGAAAACGGAGGGATTACAATTTATAAGAAGAGTGGTACACAAATTATGACACATAACTAGGGACGATGGCAATTCAGTATGGATCCGAATGAAAAAATCGGAGCCGATTCTAAAAAAAAAAATTTCAAATCCGACTCCATCTAAAATATCCTACTGTGAGTCAGAGAAGGGTCGGAGTCGGATCCCATATAAAATCCAACAACCATATCCGACTCTGACTTTAAGGCAACTAATCTTATTTTATATATTAAATATAAATATATTATGTATCTATAGTCTAACTCTGACTTTGAGGTAATTGTATTATGTACTATTAAAGAAAATGATTGTTTTAAAAAATAGTAATGATTAGATTATTTGTATTATATAAGATATCCATATGATTGTTAATAAAATAGTAATGATTAGATATTTGTATTATATTAGATTTTTCTATTAAAAAAAATGGGAGGTAAAAAAAGTCTGATAAGATGGGAGTCGGATGTTAGGATTTTCAGTCGGATCGGATTCAGATTTTTGGAGTTGGATGTCGGAGTCGCCCTTATAATCGAATTTAAAATCCGAGTTCTTATAGAGTCAGAGTTGGATTATGCATAATCTGGTCCAAGTGCAACCCATTGTCATCCCTAGCGTCTAGACGTAAGTTAAAATTTAAACCGGGTCCAAAAAAATTCAGATTCCGATCCACCGGTTCCGGTCCAATCCTTGACCGGTGCACACCCCTAGATAGGGCTGATTAACAGATCAGGTCGGGTCGTGTTCGGGTTTGGTTTAATAATAAACGGGTTGAACATGTCCCAACCCAAACCTAACCCGTTTAATCCCGTTTATTAAACGGGTTGCAAAACTCAACCTTGACCCGACCTGTTTATTACACGGGTTACCCATATAAACCGTTTAACCCATTTACATATTTATTACTATTAAATTTTTATTAAAATTTATTAGTTTTCAACAATAAATTCACATAAAAGTATTCATGATAAGATTTTCTTTTCAATTTTTGTGTTCTACAATTAGTATTTTTAAAATTTTCACCAACTTTAACACAACTTCTTAGGAAATTTATATTTTAATGAGTTAAACAGGTCAAAGCAGGTTAATTTCGGGTTGAAAATGTCAACCTTAACCTAATCCATTTAATTAAATGGGTAAGTCGTGTCAACCCATTTAAATGGGTCAAAAATCTCAACTCAAACCCGCTTATTTCAGGTCGGTTCGGGTTCGATAAACGAATTGGTTCAATTTTTCACAGCTCTACCTAGGGGTGTTCGCGGTTTGGGTTGGTGCGGTTTGGGATGTAACCCAACCCAAACCGCAAATATACGTTTTGACATTTTTCCAACCCAAACCGCACCGCACTTTTGCCCAAACCAACCCAAACCGAACCGCACGAAACGGTTTGGTGCGGTTTGGTTTGCGGTTTAACCATTTTTTCCTCCGCGACATTAATTTTGTAAACTAAGAGCAAAAAAATTTTGTTAATAAATATAAAGAGTCCAAATAAATATGAAGTTGACTTCATAATTAAACATAAATAATAATTTATCAAAAGTCTGCAAGTTCTTTACCTCAAACTTCTTTTTTGAGTTGTATAGTTGTATGCCACATTGTCAGGTGTATTTTAAAAAAAATCAAAAAAGATAAAAAAAAAAATCATATAAAATTGCGGTTTACGGTGCGGTTTCTGTTTACAAAAATTAAAACCCAACCCAAACCGCAAACCGCAATTTTCTTAAAATCATAACCCAAACCGCAATTTTGAAACCGCAAACCAACCCAAACCGCGAGAAAACGGTTTGGGTTGCGGTGTGGTGCGGTCCAGACCGCACTCTGAACAGCCCTAGCTCACCCCTAGACATAACACTTGGGTTCAATTTCGAGAGTTTTCCACAAAAGTCAGCCGTTGACCAAAACATAGAAGAAAGACCCCCAAAATACGAATACAGAAACGACTCAACCAGCTCTCACCGCTGCCAACCTTTTCATTGGCTCCTCAAATTTTCCGATCACCGGAATCTGCAAACTTCCCTGCTAATTTCCGCAGCAAAACCAAACAAAACTCGAAGGAAAATGAGCACACTGCCTTCGCAAAGATGGGGTTATATTCGTATTATCACCGGCACCATTGCTGCGGGTATTTTAGGGTTTTACGTCATGTATCGTACTGAAATTTTTTTCAAGGTTCATATTTTTCTTCCATTTTTCTCTTTTTTATTCAATAAGCTTTTCTGGGTGTGATTTATTTTGTTAAATTTTAATTAATTTTATCTGGGTCATTTGAATTTTAGGCGAAATGGGATGAAAGATTGAAGAAGTATGAAGAGGAGAAATTGAAGAAAGAGAAAACCCAACTTGAATCTGAAGATACCCTTCAGAAATAATGATTCTAATATTACTATCAAAACTACTACTAGATGAGATTTTTCTATGATATTTAGCTCTTTACGTTGGCAATTATATGATTTTAACTATAATTACATTGAAATACATTATACAACGATTGCAAAAATGTGTATGTAGTAGTAGGATGTTCTGGATTGATGTTGTGTAAGAGCTGAAAAATCATCTGGTATGACTCATAGATGATGAATTTGCGAGTTCGTCGGACGGATCCCAATCCAAAGACGAAGAGAAAATCTTTGAGAGTGTCATGGCGATTTCGGACATTGGTGGTCGAGAATTCATGTCTGGATGAACACATCTGTAACCCAGTTGAGCCACTGTGTAAGCCAAATCTAAGGGGTATTCTCTTCCTATATTAGAGTCCATGAATTCCATGAGCTTCTCCCTTATGTTTTCGCCCTCGAATACCTTCCTGAATACTATGAATAACAAATCATCTGGGCCTCCCTTGTTAGTTCCTGACGGTTTCACAGCTGGTTTTCCTGATAAGAGCTCAAGCATTACAACCCCGAAAGCAAATATGTCTAGTTTCGTGGTTACTACCCCGTTTTCTATGTACTCGGGGGCTAAATAACCATGAGTTCCGACCACGTGTTTAGTCAAGTGTAACACTCCGCTTTCACTTTGGTCTTTGATAGTTCTTGCTAGCCCAAAGTTTGTGATCTTTGCGCGGAAGTTGCTGTCTAAGAGTATATTGCTAGTCTTGAGATTTTTGTGGATGTAAGGAGGTTGAATATAGCTATGCAAGTAATTCAGGGCATCAGCTATATTACAGGCAATTTGGACTCTTTGTTTCCAACTCAGAACAGGCTGCGAGAGTGTGTTGTCGAAGTTTACAGATTGGTGCTTCTGTTGGCGAAAAAGCCAGTCGTCCAGTGAACCCTTCTCAGCATATTCAAATACCAAATAAGTGTTTCCCTCATGGGTGCAATACCCAGATAGTCGAGTTATGTTTGAATGGTTGATATGCTTTAAAATATTAATCTCGTCGTTAGGAACATTACCTTTCAGGACCTTGATTGCTGCTTCATCGCCATTAAATTTTCCTCTATACATGGAGCCCTTGATTTTATTTCCCTCACCAAAACTCCCAGTTGCTTTCTCAATTTCCTTGAACTTGTAAGCAGTCAATGACCCAATTGCAAGCTTCACCCCATCCAAAGAAATAGATGATGATTTGGTACTGGTCTGACTACTGGTATAAGATACTGGGAAAGGTGTGAAAAGGGATGATGATTCAGACACCTTACCACCTTTCCCCTCGCTCTTGAAGGTAGAAACCGGCTTCTTCCTAGAAGGGCGGAGAACAAAAAACCAAACCAGAAAGGAACCAACAACAAGTACTAAAACCCCAACTCCGATCCCAATTCCTATGAACACTCCTTTGTTGGTAGAACCACCACCGGTATCAGGCATAGCAGGAGTCTCAGCTTGAGGAGACGGAGCAGGTGGAGGCGAGGGGGGGTTTATGCGGGTAAAAGGCGATGATAGCGGCACTAAAATTGTTGTAAAAGGGAAAATAACATCATCCTCTCTGAGCTCATTAGCATCCAGAACACTTTGATAATGAGCCCCAAACATTTCAGCTATCTGAGAGATGTCATCACCCCAAGTAACAATGTAAGACAGCAGATACTGAGACCTGTATTGTCTTTGTTGTTGAGTAGTAGGGCAGGCACATCTGAGGGGCACCAAAAGCTCATCGCCAATTATGAGGTTGGTGATGTTGATATTGTTCTGAGCCATCATAGCTTGGCAAGTGGTCAACCCCTGATATGTGTTGTTTGCTGTTGAGAAATAGGTTTCACCTAAGTTCTGCAGCCTGTAACGTGCATTATGTTGGTAGTAGCTACTGCTACTGTTGCTGCTGTTGCGGCAGGAGCAAGCGACGGGCACGACCACAAGGCGGCCGGCAGGGATTGGGTCCAACTCGGAGATGTTGTTGAGTTGGGCAATTGTGGAGGCGTTGGAGTTGAGGAGGAAAGCAATGTTTGGCGGAGTCGAGTAGGAAGGCGGTTGTGATCGGTAGGTGACATAGGCTGTGCAAGAAGACCTGTTTCCATTGCACTGGAAGCCATGTGTGTTGTTGGAGTTGTTGTTACAATCTAGCTGATCGTTGTTCACATATGTCTGTTGTGAGTTTGATTGCCTTATCTGAAATTCTACAACTGTGATTATGATTAACAGCAAAACTAATGGAGATATTTTCATAGTGCTGAATATTTGGTGAGGTGGGGTTGAACTGAAAAATGGGGTATTTCTCATATAAAGCAATGATGGTAGTAAATAGTGGTGTTCGGGGGCCTTTTCGTATCTTAAATATATTATTGCAAAATATTAGAATTTTGAAAAATCATATCTTTTGTTGCCTATATTCCTATATTACCTATATTTATTTGGAATAGTTGACTTGGAATATAATGGTACTAGCATTTTTTGCACGTGATGCGTGTTTGGTTTTTTTTTCGAGACAGAAACTCGTTTTGTTTTTTTTTTTTTTTTTCATATGAGTCAAAATTTGATTTGTTAGTATGAATGCATTAATACTTGTAGACAATTGTAATCATTTATGGTGGCTCAGTTATTATATAATTGTTTTCAACATTTTTGTTAACTTTTTTAATGCTATATTTGAGTTTGATTTTTTTTGGCAAAGTAGTTAATTTATTCACGAGGGTAGTAAAATAATGTCTTGGGGAAACACTATAGCTCCTCCTTTCCTTTATATAATAGAGATATAATTGTGTTTAATATTTTTTATGCTATATTTGAGTTTGATTTCTTTTTTTTTTCGGCAAAGCAGTTAATTTATTCATAAGGGTAGTAAAATAATTTCCTGGGGGACACCATAGCTCCTCTTCCCTTATATAATAGAGATTAATTATTTTGTCATTGTATCCCTTTTTACACATATTTCTTCCATTTTAAAATAAATGAAAATATATTTTTTAGGCCGTTTGAGATTAGATCAAATTTACTTAAATTTACTTTGCTCTATCTTTTTATTTATCACATAAGTCTCTATTTTAATCTTCTGTTTTCTCCTTGATCTCTTTTGATCTCTCTTTCAACTCTGTTCTTAATCTGTATATGTCCCCTGTACGTAAATATATGGAGCAATAACAATTAACAAACATGCCTTTGAATAAATTATGGGTTGGCAGAACATAACTGGCGCTGTGTGACGCGTCATTGATATTGACTTGACTTTGTCTTCCAATTCCAACCAACGAAAACCTTATCTTATTCATTGTATAGTATTATCTTATTGGTTGGAGTAAGAGCATGAAATTGCATTTGTGCATGTGGGGCCTGAATAAGACCAAATTGTATTAACCACGGCGTTCTCTGCAAGATGGAGTATGTTTTCTCATGCTCCATTGCAGCAGTAGGTAAAAGAAAGAAAGAGAGAGGAGAGTACCAAAAGTGTATTTGGCAACTTGCCAATTTGACATTTTGACTACACGCATTGAAATTTCTTCGTTGTAAAACAGAAAAAGGGGCCCTGTATAGCTTTTCTAAATGTTTTAGCCCCACCCTCATTTGAATGGCGGATCTTAAAACTTCTAATATCGGGGGTCAAAAAAATTTGACAGTAATATTTGAATGCCTAAAATTATAAAAACATATGAATATTACTTCCAAGTCCAAAGTAACACAATTAAATATATACTATATAAAAATATCAAAGTAAATTAAGCTATAAATCAATTTTAATACTTGATGGGTAATAAGTGTTGGCATAAAGATCTATATTTTTATTTGAGTAATCTACTAATTACCTAAAGTCATCAATTTTTTGTATGAGTTATCAAATTCATATTATTGAATTTAATTGTTCGTCCTAAAGTTGGACACAAGTTCAAGGATACGACTTATTTATAGAATAATGATATTTATTTAATTTTTAAATAATTTCCAACTTTGCAGAATCACGAAATGAAAAGGACAAATGTTCAAAGTTTTTTTTTATACGTAAAATAGACTCAGATTTGATCCCCAATCTGGGGGATAGTTTAAAACATCCTTACAGATGGTACGAGAGAAATCAATATAATAGGGAGGGAACCAATACAAAAGGGAATGATAGTCACGTGCCTTCCTAGCCATAGAGTCCGATGTTCGATTAGCTTCTCGAAAATAATGATTGAACCTGCACTCAAGCAAACGAGACAAATCAGCACCAACATCGTTAACAATTTTCGAAATTAAATGTTCAAAGCTTTAAATAGCATAAAGTAAAACATATAAGAAAAATTAGGTAAAGAGAAAAAAATCAATAATATGAAGTACTTCCACTGTTTTTTTTTTTTTGTATCTTTCTCACTTGGAATCTTGGCACTATTCATACTTAGAGAGAATCTTCTCAATTTTTTTTCAATTTATAAGAAAAAATATAGTCATGTGGGGTCTTGTTTGATTCGTCTCAATTAGTACATTATTAATATTCAATCATTATAATTTTTACTAATATATAATGATATATATTTAAGTTCAAAGAGGTGCATTGGGAGACGTGCACAGGAAATTGAGAACGATAAAACTTGATTGTTCTTGCTAATGTGCATAGGCATTCAAAAAATGAAAAAAAATAAATTCCAGCACGTGGACTACAATACCCAAAGGCCAAAGCATAACATCACATAACTTTAGCCAATGCGGCCCCCCTTTCCCCCATGTCCTTTTTCCCCTTGTATCGCTTTACAGTGTAACATATCTTATTTTAAGCTTATTTTTATTGGGCAATAAAAACAGGAACATGTATGTTTTTCCCAAAATCTTTTAGGGACCAGGCCCAAGCATGCCCTTTAAAAGATCCACCTACTTCATTATGACAGTTAGCAAAATTAATTTTGTATCTAATTATTTAGAAAATATCATCTCCCCCTTTAAAAAAAAGTTTTAGGTTTAATAAGTTTATATAGAAATAAAGATAAGTTTTCATAAGTTTAGATAAATTTTAGTAAGTTTAAATAAGCTAAATAAGCTTTGATAATTTCAGATAACTTTCAGTAAGTTGTAATACCTCATAAACTAGATTTCAATGAGTTCCAACAAATTTAGATATGTTCAGATAAGTTTCAATACGTTTAAATAATTAGATTAGATTAGGAAATGTAAGATGAAGACAACACATCCTCAATCCGATGTATTTGAGCAAATATGAATTATATCAGATTATGTAACCTTATTTTGACTCGAATTAGCCTTGACTTGATATGCCCCAAAACATTCAAGGAGAACAATGAAGGGAGTCCAAAAGTGAGAGAGAGAAACTAAAAGAGGTTGTGGAAACCTAAGAAGATACCAAGCGGATGATCTTGGCCATAGATCATGAAGAGAGAGAGGGAAAAAATACTAAAATAGGAAAGAGAAAAAAGGGGCAAGAGAGAACGAAAATCATATCATTGGGACGATTTGATTTTTGATGGGTTCATTGGCAGGCAGTTCGTTGCAGCAGTAAAAGCAAAAAGAGAAGGGACAAGAACACGTGTACAAATTGTTAGGTGCTCTTGGAAGCAACTTGAACTTTGTGCTCCCTAGTACATTCTTTTGCACATTTGTCACATATTTTGCTCAAATGAGAAAAATGTAAAATATGCAAATATATATAAAATGTGCAAAAAATTGTGAGATTATGGAGGCCTTGGGACACGTGGGAGGTTGACAACAAAAGAGGGAGTTTGGTTGGTCCTATATACCTGCTGACCGCAGTTGTCCAACAACCATTACTTTTTGATAAATTTAATAGATTGAAAATGGGTTTGGGCAACCCAATAAGGAGAAGGAGAGTTCGGTCCACATACAAACCCAAAGGAGGTTCCATACTAAAACCAATTGACAATAGTGAGTAGCTCCTCTACCTTATATTGTGGTACTTTCTCTCCTCTTTCTCCAGTGTGGGACAACTCACATGTGCGCAACATATATGGGGTTCAACACTCCCCCTCACACGTGAGTGTCCTTAGAATTATAGCATACTGGTAAGGTAATAATCCTCAATGGTAATGATCGTCCAATAAAGGTCCTTATTCAGTTGCTTGACAAATACCCAATATGAAAGGCCCAACAACCTGGGCTCTGATATCATGATAAATTTGATAGACTGAAAATGGGTTTGGGCAACCCAATAAGTGGGAGGAGAATTCGGTCCACATACAAGCCTAAAGGAGGTTCCATACTAAAACCAATTGGCAATAGTAGGAGTAGCTCCTCTAGCTTATATTGTGGTACTTTCTCTACTCTTTCTCCAATGTGGGACAACTCACATGTGCACAACATATATGGGGTTCAACACTTTTCCAATCTAACAGTTGGCAGCAACGTTGATTTGCAAAGGTAAAAATGGGTTTGTTAATTATTACTTCCTCTTTCTTTACCATTTGGTCTCTGCACGTAGGGAAACGCACAACTTTAAATATCTTTAACTAGCGTTTGGGTCCTGGGCAACGCTTCAAGTCTTACTTTTTTTTTTTTTTTTTTTTTTTGCGCAGTTGATATGTATTTTTCTCCATTCACGAAGTAATAAAAATAAATCTCCAATCTTTAAAGTTGCAGGATGAGGACAATGCACTCATTCACTCAACAATTAAAACGTACATATAAGATTATGTGGACATTTGAAGTATGAATAAAAGTTGGCTGAAATGGTAAGTGTATTATATTTGATAGCAAGATTTTCACAGGGTTGAATCTAGCTCCAAGCTATATATATTTTGTTAGTAGATGTGGCATACTGCTAGGTAAGTGCACATGTGGCACAATTCCATTGAAGAAGGAGGCTCCAAGTGACGCATATACTTTGTCAGCCACCTTTAAAAATATTAGTATACATAGATTAGGTATAAAAGAAACATATAAAAGTTGCTATTTAAAAAAATTATACGGAGTCAAATCCAACAAGATCCAAACTGACTATGTTTTCTTCCTTACATATAAATAATACAAGATGGTCAAATTAACATTTGTGAATAATGTCAAAAGTCAAAATGGTAGAACTAAAAAAAAAAGGAGGAATACATCAACTAGTATATTTGTTTTCATCTATAAATAAACACCAATATTGAGTTACTTCCACACCTTTCATCTTTGAGTTAATTTTTTTTATTAAAAGTATAATTTGTTTCCTTTAAATGTTTATCAAATCCTACAAAAATATATTTTCTTATAATAAAAATTAGTTATGGACCTAAAAATCGGCATAAACACCCCCCCCCCCAAATCCAAAAAACCTTAACAACCCCACATTAATCCAAATTTTCAATCGTTTTCTAATTCTCAATTTGATTTCAATTCTAATATGGAACCCACTCACAAGATATGAGTTATTCTACTCAATTAACAAACAATTTTCGAACAGTTAATGATCTTCTCAAATACACCTTCTTTCTCCCAAGTTGCTCCACAGTCACAAGAAAATAAGTATAATCCAAACGAGAATTACCGTTTTTCTCAAGATGAAACATAATTTACTATGTCTCAAAGTTTCCATATGCCACATATATAGGAGTAGAAGATGCTCCATTACTTGCCCTTGGATTAAAGGTTGCTCAATTGGAGTTAGGTAGTATGCATGACTCGTTCCATGGTTTTGTTACTACAAAGGTGATAAGATGTATGGTCACCAACCTTGGACAATAAGCATGAAAGGCATGTGATTCATGCCTTAGTTGAGTTCTATTAGTTTTCCTCATATCCTAGTCTAGTTAGGTTTGGCTATCTAGTTTTTACTATTCCACTTGAAATAGGTTTTTCTTGGTTTAAGCACTTTAGGGCTTTTTGTTTTCATCTTATGGCTATTAGTAGTTATCTTGTTGGTTTTAAAGTTATAATAGGAGTATGACTTACGGACTTTTCTTAAGCATCATAGGAGTCATACTTTCGTTTATAGATTGCTTAAGTTGTGTTATACATTTACTTAATGAAATATAATTAAGTATGATTTATTCGAGTACTTTGTGTGTCTCAACCATCTGATAAATTCTTTAAGCCTTCAAAACCTTAGTTTTAAAACCTTGGTGATTAAATTATTCTGGAAAAATTGACGATAGAGGTCTGAACTTTGGGCGATAATTTTTAAAAGGTCTGAACTATTGATTAACCTGTATAGGTCCCTAAGGGGCCTTAATTTTTAGCCCGCCTCAATGACTTATAACTGACGATTTATTTAATAAAAATCTCACCTACTTCGTACTTCTCTCCCTCAATTAACCCTTCTAGTGTAATACACGTTTTACAAATTATGACCTATCAAGCCAGTTTCAAGTCATTGAGGCCCACTTAAAGTTAAGACCCCCTAAAGTAGGGACCTACACAGGTTAATCAATAGTTTAGACCTTTTAAAAATTATCGGCCAAAATTTAGACCCATATTGTCAACTTTTCCAATTCTTTATAGGAACCTTAAACTAAGTTTATCCGTCATTGATTCATTCGTAGCCACGCAAATAAGTCCATACTTCCACCATTGTTCACGTTTGATTTTCTAAGATTACAAATATCATCAGGTATCAAGAGCTAGTGTAAACATCCATCCACATCCACCAAATACCCACACATTCATCATCCATACAACATGTAAAATAAAAAGGAAAATATATTTACAAATCGTACCTTAGACGATTCACAGTGACATGAATGCCTGTATCTACCTAAGGAAAAAAGGGAAAAAAATTTGGAAAATTTGTCAGATGCAACTTTTTAAATACAAGTTTTTGCGAGAAATAACCTTTTAAAAAATATCTGGCAAAAGAAGACCTTAAAAAGAAAATATTTTGCAAGGAATAACCTCGACCTATTTTCCGATATTGACCAAGCATTTTTCAGCGTTAACTTGTTGAAACGAAACATGTAAAGAACACATGAATTGCATCTTTTGTGTTTCAACCCTGTTTTTCTTCATTTTTCGACATTGACCAAGTATTTTACGATGTTGAATTTATCAATATATGAAGGGGAATGGGGTTGAAACATAAGAAATATGGGTTACATGCCTTACCATGTTTGGTCTTAGTGAATCGAAGCCGTAAAATACTTGGTCAATACCCGGAAAATGGGTCAAGGTTGTTCCTCGCAATAAAATTACTTTTAAGGTCTTATTTTGCCAGTTTTTTTTAAAAGGTTGTTTCTCGCAAAAACTTGTATTTAAAAGGTTGTTTCTGACAAATGTTCAAATATTTTTTACAATCTATTAGAAAATGCAAATCTTCAACATGCAAAGCTTCAACCTGATTTGTAGATCTAAAAAAAACGTAATTGGGAAGGATTTTACAAAAAAGATCTAATTAACTACTATTTATGTAGCTGATTTAAATTTATAGTCTTTAATTAAGCGGTTGAATTGTCAAGTGATATATATGAGTAAATATGAAAATTTTCTTAGCATCCATTATCAAAATTTTAAATTACATGTTTGATGTTGTAAACACAAAATATAAGGAAAAAAAATAAAATCATTACCTTAGACCCATTTATATTCTAGGAATCCATGTCTACATAAGGAATAGTGAAGATGCAAAGCAGAATTGGGATGAGATACTGAACAAAATGGAAATCGATACGATTTTCATTTAACAAAATTGTAAAGTATTCTGGTTTAATTATCTGAATGATTGTTTTCTTTTTAAGATATACTGTAAATATGATTAATTTTGACTGTCGATGAGTTTTTTGAGGGAAAGATTATTAGATATAATTGAGATGGAGATGAAAACGACGATGATTGTGGTAGGACTAGGTAGGTTTTTTTGAGCTCGAGAGAGAAGTTGAAGAGTTTATGGTTGGTGGGATCAACAAAAAAAAAAAAGGTTATTTCACCAAGTACCTCCGAGTTTTCAGGAAATTCACGAGGTACCCTTGCACTTTTGAAAATACACCTAGTACTCCTCAGTTTTATGATAATACACTCAAATGCCCTTAACGACTAACGACTGTTAACTCCGTTAGTCTTAACCCTAATTAAACCCTAACTAGCCCTAATTAACCTACATAAACCCTAACTTCTAACCCTACCCTAACTTTAACCCCTAACTTCAAACCGTAACCCTAACCCACCACCACCCAACCACACCTAACCCCCACTCCTACAGCCATAGCAGCCCCCTCCCCACGCAGCCCCTCTCTGTCGATGAACACCTCGATGAACTCCTCCCCACCGGTAGTCTTCTCATCATCTTCATTATCATCCTCCTCGTTTTCTCTGTCAGATTTAATCATCATCATCTTCTCATCGATGAACTCTTCTCTGCGGACGCTGAAGATGAGTGCAGAGCTTCATCGGACGGATCTGACCGTTAAGAAAGAGCTCATCCTGCACCGGCGAGTCGAATCGAGCGAAAAACTCAAAAGAGCCGTTAGTGGGGGGGGGCTCCGGAATGTTGCGTGGGGGGAGGCGAGGGATGCGGGGGTGGGGGGAGGGGTAGGGGCTGCGTTGGGGGCTGGCTGGTGGGGTGGTGGTGGGGGAAGGGGTGGTGGTGGCGGAAGGGGTGGTGGACTGGTGGTTAGGGTTAGGTTTAGGTTTAGGGTTAGGGTTAGAAGTAGGGGTTAGGGTTAGGGTTAGGATGAGGGGTTAATTAGGGTTTAAACACAGAACTTTAGGGTTAATGACTAACAGAGTTAACCGCCGTTAGTCATTAAGGGCATTTGGGTGTATTATCATAAAAGTGAGGGGTATCAGGTGTATTTTCAAAAGTGCGAGGGTACCGCGTGAATTTCCTGAAAACTTGGGGGTACTTGGTGAAAAAACCGAAAAAAAAGTAAGAGCATGTGCTAACCAATTTATATTCTTGTGCCCATGTCTGAGATTTTCACTCATTTGGGCCCAAAAATTATGGTTGTTATGAGTTGATTTGCACACATAGTATAAGTCCATATTTACTTCAATAAATTTTAGGTATTAACAAGGATATGTTAGATTGGCCCATTTTTCATATGGCAACATAAGCAAGCCTATAGTTTATAAAAAGGACCTATATTTCATCTATCCTAATTATTTAATATCAATAGTTATATGATGTCTTACTTCATCTAAAATGTCGTCACGTGAATTTATAAACATATACTTCCTCCGTTTCTTTTTAAATGCAACAATTGGACTTTTCCACTATTCACACTTATCACTTTGACTAAGATTTGTGATTAGTACATAATGAAAAATATAGTCAAGTGAGATCTTGTTAGATTTGTCTCGTGACCTACTTTCATAATATGTAATTTTTATAATTTTTACCTATATGTAATTATAGATATTTATGGTCAAATTAATGCCTCGTTGCGCGTGAAAGTCCAATTGTTGCATTTAAAAAGAAATGGAGGAAGTATATAACATGAAATGGTATACTTGTCATAGAGTTCATTGAAATTGATCATTTCTTAACATGTACAGTTGTAGGCGTGGATATTTGAATTCCTTTAATGCCTACACGCGGTGTGAGCGCGTTTATTTGACTACCCCATTGTTAAAGTTTACTTGAAAATACGTTTTGAAGTCCCCAACAATTCTTTAAAGGAAGATTCATAAACCTAATTGGACATGGGAAACCGTAGGGACAAATTATCCAATGTTTTCCCCGTCTTGACTCCATAGATGGTCAGGAACCAAAAAGTGAGTTCGAGGGTGAGGGTACAATATAGTCAGGAACTATATTGCCCATTGCTGGCCTCTACTAAATAATAATTCACAGCAAATTTTATGCAATAGAACAATCAAATAATATTTTAAAGCACCCTAAAATAATTCATCTCGATGGGTTCAGGAAACGCACAAAAGACTAATTATTTAATGACCAATAATTAAGCAATCATTTTTACAAGGTTCCTAACAGGTTGTCCAAATAATCTGAATTAATTAGAACAGTTCTTTAGGTCTTGTTTAGCATAATAACATGTGGGTGATAAAAGGCATGCAAGACAACCATAATAATATGAATATTATATACAGAAAATATAAGAAAAGAGGTTAGAATTTACAAAAGGACCATGGTTATTAATTAAAAATCTACATCATGAGAAGAAAAAAGTTAGTAACTTCATTGAAATAAATATGATTATTCAAGAGCCCTCAGGATTATACCTATGCGATTTAGATCGAAGAGCGTAGTGACCTTCAGTCCAATTAATCTTGGAACCAGGAATATAGTAGAATCAGGAACCAGAATTAATGTGGAAGATCAAAAGTGTTTTGTATGTTTTGTATTCGAAATATGTTTCGGAATGTTTGAGAGTATTTGAGTGCGTAAAAATAATAATTCGAAGCTGTCTTTGATTCGGGAAATCAGCCCGTATTTATAGGCAAACAAGTGCGTGCTTCTCACGCACAACCTGCACCTGGCGCAAGCCTACGTGGCAGGCGCGCGGCCATGCTTCAGTCGCAGGTTGGCCTGCCTGACGTGGTCCGTCCAATTAAAACTTTGCACATGGAAACGCGTTTTCGAAAAGATAAATTTTTACCTTGCGTCTCACACAAGACTTGCGCTAGGCGCAGGACTCTGTGTGAGTCACAAGTCCACGTGTCAAGCGCTCATTGGAGTGTCTGACGCGATATGGCCAATGTGCTGGACGCACGTAGCGCGCGGAGCGCAGCCGCCGCGTCTGGTGCAAAATCCGAAATATTCCAGAATATTCCTTTGTAATGCTACGCGTGCTTTCAAGATGCCTTTTTTATCCCGAAAAATCCGGAGATCGAATTTCCCGGATTAAAAATCTAGTTTATGAGTAAAGGATAATAATAAAAGCCTTTAGGAAAATATTTATCAAAACAATAAACATTAAGAAAATATTTATTAAAATAGTAAATATTCTGTTGGGCTTTTAGAATGGATTTTAAAAAGCATTTCACGGGTTCAACTTACAATTAATGATCATGAATGATTAATTGGGCTTTTATAATATTATTTAAAACACACATTGCCTGGTTATTCGGACTGCTCCTCCATTGGGCCATGCCAACTAAGATCGCGGTATATTTCATCATTGGACCCTTAAATGGGGAGACACGATTATGTGTCTACAGAAGCCCCCACTTTAACTGAGGTTTGTAAAATCGAAAGTCAAAGTACACGTGTCGGGACGGAGAATGATTCTAGATGCTCTGCAATCAAAAATCATTCTTTTGCGCCGGTACCAGCAAAACAAGCAAAAACTTCAGGAACAGGCATGGGTGAAACATATTTGCAAAATAATTGCAAATTTGCAAAAATGAAATGATATATGGGAAAAAGAATCATGAGCTATTATGATCCTGCTCATGTCGGGGTAGAGTTTTTGGCCTATTCCAAGGCAATATGTTTGGCTTATTCCAAGGCAATTGTTGCGGAATGTTTGTCCTATTCCAAGGCAATCGTTGTGGAATTTTTGTCCTATTCCAAGGCAATCGTTGTGATATGTTTGTCCTCTTCCAAGGCAATTGTTGCGGAATGTTTGTCCTATTCCAAGGCAATCGTTATGGAATGTTTGTCCTCTTCCAAGGCAATTGTTGCGGAATGTTTGTCCTATTCTAAGGCAATCGTTGTGGAATGTTTTTCCTTTTCCAAGGCAATTGTTGCGGAATGTTTGTCATATTCCAAGGCAATCGTTGTGGTATGTTTGTCCTATTCCAAGGCAATTGTTGCGGAATGTTTGTCCTATTCCAAGGCAATCGTTGTGGTATAGGCAATCGTTGTGGAATGTTTGTCCTATTCCAAGGCAATCGTTGTGGAATGTTTGTCCTCTTCCAAGGCAATTGTTGCGGAATGTTTGTCCTATTCCAAGGCAATCGTTGTGGAATGTAATCCTTGTGGAATGTTTGTCCTCTTCCAAGGCAATTGTTGCGCAATGTTTGTCCTATTCCAAGGCAATTGTTGTGGTGGAATGTTTGTTCTATTCCAAGGCAATAATGGTGGAATGTTTGTCCTATTCCAAGGCAATCGTGGTGGAATGTTTGTCCTCTTCCAAGGCAATTGTTATTGTTGATTCGTAGAGCGACAAGGTTGTTTTTTTGCCCACTTTTGAAAGTTCGTTGAATTGTCGCGCACAATGTCGTAACGAACATTTGAATTCATTTGGAATTAAGCGTGTGGGTTCCACTTGGCTAAGAAGCCCCCAAGTGTGCTGTACATGGTTGTGCGCCAGACGCAAAGACCTGCGCTTGGCGTAGTATGCTGCGTTGATCGCAGCTTACTGCATGTGGCACAACGTTGTCGGTGCGCTGGACGCACCATATATATAGCGCTTGTTGCTAATTTGTAATGGTCCGCAGCCCTTGGCAGAGTATAACTCTTATAGAGTCGTTTAATGTTGGGTACCTGCGAATACAAATAACACACAGATATACAAACAACTAGGGGACACATGTGTCATGTGATGTGGGTGCTAGTGATAGGAAAAAACCCGACCTATAAAGAGTGACATTTAATACTCTAGACTTAAAGGTGTTATCGTGTATGCATATGTGTGTGTATGTGTGACTCGATGATTGACGCTAGAATCCTATAGCTAAGGACGAAGGATGCAATGTTTGACACAATGTTTGGACGATGCAGATATGTAATGCAAATGCAAAGATATGACACTAATGCAGAAGCTCAAATTTTTGTTTAGAAAACTGTTTTTGAAAGAGGAGAAATGGGAATCCCCAAGGATGATCCATGTAGGTTATGTTTGATTCAAAATGTATTGTAGATGCTACGGGCCTAAGTGAGCCTATAAAATAGTTATGATCTCATATGGGTCTAGGGCCCACAATCCTTTGTATGGACTCGAAATGAAGTCCTGATCAGGGTACACATTGAGCCTATGAAAGGGGAGAAATGGGAAGCCCCCAAGGATGATTCATTCAATTAATAGATGATGCTGGATTTGAAATTCGATGTAGTCCTCGTAATGCTTGAGTTGTATATGCTTTGAGGTTTGTATGTCAAGGGCCTATGTGAGCCCATGAATAGGTTCAATCTTGTTTTAGTGTGGGTTTTAAAACCCAAGATTTCATGTATGGACTCGTAATGAAGTCCTTATCACCATAGGTTCGGACTTGGATCCTATGATTTTCTTTGTGGACCAGTGATAAAGCCCCCAGTGAGATTGAGTTGATGAATTATTCAGCTTGATTTTGAAGATATCTTGTCACGCTTAGTGGAAGTTTCGATCGAATATTCCATATAGGGTTCCTAAGGTGCAAAAGACAAGAAAGGTCAAAGAAAAGGACACTCAAGGGATGAGGTGCGGTCATAGCACTGAGTGTTGAAAGGTTATGCTAAGGTTGGCTTAGAAGCGATAATGTGGCTTAGAAAAAGGAAGTGATTAGAATAAGAAAAGGCGGAGTCATAATGAATCGACTCCAAGAATAAGGTAGGCTAATGATGAAGGTTCAAATCCCAGTCTAGTTCTATGGGTAGGGATGAGCATTGAAGATTCATGATTTTTGGGCCATCGAACTTTTCTCATGGGCCTAGACGAGCCTTAAAAAATTATGTTTTGAATTAAAATGGCCGGGCCTCAAAAGAGGTTGCCTACGTATCCATGACAGAATCAGTCCAGTCGTAGCTCTTAGCATTTAATGGTGGCCGAGCATTTTGCTTTGGAGCCATTTGTAATGAATTAAGCATTAAATTGAGCATTGAATTGTAAGAGGTCTTTAGCAAGGGTGGATAATGATGTTGGTTTGGTTTGGTGCGGTCGGACCTTAGAGTGAGGTTTCCTATGTATCTTTAGCAGAATCAGACCATTTGTAGTTCAGGCTCGCGAATGAGAAGATGCCCGGACTTTTGCCTAAGTCACCCTTGCGGGTTTTCGACTCAGCGGGCTTAGGTTTGTCTTTTATGGCTTATTGGGACGCAATGTGCATGGTTGTTAAGAAGGTTTATCACTGAAGATTTGAAGTTGGAGGTTTAGAATCGCAGTTTTAAGGTTTTGAAGGAAATACCTTTGACAAAGCTATTGATGGGCATATTTGCAACACTTCTCTTTTTTTTTATATATATATTTTGCACTTTTTGCTTCATTTTTTTTTTTTGCTTCTTTTGTTTTTTTTGCTTTGATTCTTGTTTTATTGCTCTTTTTTTTTACTTGCCCTTTACATTGAATTGTTGTCAAGTGTTCTTAGATGGTTATTCGGTTCTTTCAAATTCCTATTCACCCCAATGACCAAGAGAAGACAACATTCACATGTCCATTTGGCACCTTCACCTACCGAAGGATGTCATTTCGATTATGCAATGCTCCTTCCACCTTCCAAAGGTGTATGACCGCCATTTTCTTCGTATATTCTTGAATCAACCATAGAAGTCTTTATGGATGACTTTTCCGTAGTAGGTTCCTCATTTGACCATTTGTCTCTCCAACCTCCAAAAAGCTTTGGAGAGGTGTCAAAAGATGAACCTTGTTCTTAATTGGGAGAAGTGTTATTTTATGGTTGAGGATGGCCTAGTCCCTGGTCATAAGATCTCTCAAAAACGGATTGGGGTCGATAGGGCCAAGATTGAGGTTATTGAGAAATTGTCTCCCCCAACTTCGGTGAAGGGAATAAGATCTCTCAAAAATCTCAAAGCCCCTATCCAATTTACTTCAAAAATACATTGAATTTAATTTTGACAAAGACTACAAACATGCTTTTGAGACTTTAAAGAAGGTCCTAATTTCTGCCCCCATAGTACAAGCTCCGGATTAGAGCTTGCCTTTTGACCTAATGTGTGATGCTACTGATAGCGTAGTAGGAGCCGTTTTAGGGTAAAGAAAAGAGGGAAAACTACATGTGATCTACTATGAAAGCAAGACGCTTGATACGGCTCAAAGGAACTATGCCACCACGGAAAAGGAGTTGCTAGCCATTGTCTTTGCTTTTGACAAGTTCCGGTCATATCTTGTATGCTCCAAGGTGGTTGTCTACACGAATCATGAGGCTATGAAGTATTTCATAACCAAGAAGGATGCCAAGCCAACGTTGATTAGGTGGATCCTTCTCCTTCAAGAGTTTGATATTGAGATTAAAGATAAGAAAGGGACCGAAAATTCGATTGTCGACCACCTTTCTCGCCTCCCCATGGATGAATCACAAGACTTAGATCCTCATAACAATGAATCTCTCCAATATGACTTTCTATATGCCGTGATGCTCCATGGTTCGCCGACTTTTCCAATTTTCAAGCTAGTGGAGTTATATCGGATGATATTAGCTACCAACAAAAGAGAAGGTTTTTGCATGAGGCCAAGCACTATGTATGGGAGGACCCATACTTGTTCAAGAGGGGGGTGGATGACATTTTTCGGAGATGTCTCCAAGATGATGTAATTGAAGATGTCATATTGATCTCCATTCATCTTCATGTGGTGGACACATGGGAGCCGACGAAACCGTGGCAAGATCTTACAAAGTGGTTTATTTTGGCTAAGCATATTCAAGGATGTTTGGGGATTTGTGAAGGCTTGTGACCTGTGCCAAACAGTTGGCAATATTTCAAAGAGGCGTTAATTGCCCCTCACAAGCATCTTGGAGTTGGAGATCTTCGATGTTTAGGGGAATGATTTCATGGGTCCTTTTCCCTCCTCCCTTAGTAACCGCTACATCTTGGTAGCGTTTGATTATGTTTCAAAGTGGATAGCAACAAGTGCTTCACCTACAAATGATGCTAAGGTAGTTATGAAACTTTTCAAGAAAGTGATCTTCCCTTGATTTGGAGTTCCAAGGGCTATAATTAGTGATGGGGGATCACACTTCGCCAATGAATCATTTTAAACCCTTCTTGCTAAATATGGGGTGCATAAAAAAATGGGTCTCTCTTACCACCCCAATCTAGTGGCTGAACGGAGATATTTAATTGAGAGGTCAAGCTTAATTTGGAGAAGAAGGTGAACCGATCTCGCAAAGATTGGTCATCGAAGTTGGATGATGCATTATGGGCCTACCGCACGGCTTACAAGCTAAGACCCTTATTGGCATGACACCATACAAGCTTTTATATGGGAAATCATGTCATTTGCTCGTTGAATTGGAGCACAAAGTTTATGGCGCCATCAAGGCTTTAAATTTTGATCTTCAAGCTTCGAGTTAAAGAAGGATGCTTGATATTCGTGAGCTTGAAAAGCTAAGGAGGGATACATATGAGAGCGACCGACTGTACAAAGAGAGAACAAAGGCTTGGCATGACCAACGAATCATGAATCGGGACTTCAAAGTTGGTGACAAGGTCCTCTTGTTCAACTCAAGATTGAGATTGTTTTCGGGAAAGCTCAAATCAAGGTGGATTGGTCCATTCACCGTGCAACAAATAAACCCGCCTGGTGCAGTTGAAATTTCCAATGATGCAAAAGGGTGTTTTAAGGTGAACGGGCAAACACTCAAAATCTATTATCACTTGTGGAAAAAACCTCATCGGATCCGGTCAAAAAGGGTCATACTGATCCGGTTTTTTGACCGAAACGGATGGGGTCGCAGCAGTAAAATAAAATTTACTGATCCGATTCTAAACCGGATCAGTAAACATACTAATTGATTGGGTTGGTGACTAGACCAGTTAATATGTTTAGTGATTCGGTTTCTTCCAATAACCGGATTAGTTGGTGGGAGTGAGCAATAAAAAAAAAAGAGAAAGAAAGTCTTGCAGACTCTGCTTTCTCTTTCCATCCTGGCTCATTATGACAGAATCCCTAACTTGAACTTAATCTATGAACCACCAAATAAAAATAAATGAACCAGCAAAAACCTCAATTGCATTACATAATTAATAACATAAAAATCAAAATTATATCTATAAACAATATTTGAACTAAGATAATAACAAATTAATCCCTAAAAGCACGAAAAAAAGGAAAAATAACTCAATGAACTAAAACACGAAAAATAAATTAAATAAAAAACGAAAAAAATTAAATGATACCAGATCTCGAAATAAAAAACGAAAAAAACAAACTAAAATTAGATGAAGTCGACATATTGAACTAAAAACGAAAAAAAGTAAATCAAAAAAATCACAAAGCCTAGATCTAAACGAAAATGAACAAGTAAACGAAAAATAAATACGAAATTACAAATTTAAATTATAAGAAAACAAAAATTTAAACAAAAAAAATGGAAATTACAAGAATATGGAATAGAGAAATGAAGATGACGAGAACCAGATCTGGAGCAGCTTCGTGTGAGCAAAGAAGATGACGAGCGAAGAAGATGACGAGAAGAATGAGCAGCTTCGTGCGAATCAGCGAAGAATATGGAACTCTTTGAGAAAGGCGACGACAAATCCAGTTGAGCGAAGGTGATGGCGGTGTATCAGTCGGAATTTCAGTGGTGGCTCAGAGGAAAGAGAGATTAGAATGAAGGGGAGGTGAATAATGGTGGTGTTGGTTGGTTTAGGGTGAGAGAGGGTGAGAAATGAATCCGATTGAGTTTAGGGTTAGGAGGAAAAATGGGAAGGGTGAGAGAGGGTGAGAAATGGGGGGGGGGCTTATATGCGAACGAGGGGATATGAATCCGGTTGAGTTTAGGGCTGGAAATGGACTTGTTATTTTTGAAGGAAATGGGCGAGCGAAGTTGGGCCTCTTATAATGGTTAACTGATCCGGTTAGCTGGACCGGATCAGTTGACAAAACCAACTCGATCAGTTGATGAAACTGATCCGGTTCATGTAACCATTTTTTTGCACGCAAAAATATTGAATAAACTGATCCGGTTTAGGACTCAAACGGATCAGTTGTTTTGTAACATTTAGCATTTTTTTCACTAGTGTATGATGGTGCACCAATTAAAGAAGCATACTCTATTGCTCTTGAGGACTACTCCCCTCTCAATGGATAAAAATTTATGGTAGTCGAGCTAATGGCTTAAAACAAGCGCTTAGCGGGATGCAACCCGTTTTCTTACTTAGCTTGATTTCTTTCTTTTCATTTTATTTTGTCACTTTTGGAATGATGGCTTTTCACCTATTATTATGACTTGTGGATTGGTTGTTGTGGTATTTCTAATTTGTGTGTGCAAAAGGCTTGTTTTGGGTGAACTATGGATAAAAAAGAGTCTAAAAAAGAAAGCAAAGAGCAAAAATGAGCCAAACCGAGCGCCCGGATTGCTCGAAGAGGCAATAAAATTTTAGTTTATAAGAATGACCCACCCGGGTCAGCAGTCGACCCACCCGGGTCAGCAGTCGACCCACCCGGGTCAGCAGTCGACCCGCCCGGGTTGACATTGACCCGAGGCCTTGAGTTAGCCTCACTCACCGGGGTCATCCGTCGTGAAGCAAGCAGCCCAGTAGAAAAAAAGGCTGACCCGCTCGGGTGGCTCCTCACCCAAGACCTCGGGTTGGTCTACCCGCCCAGTTCGACTCTGCAGCTCAAAAAAATAACCGGGCATAATGCCCCTCCCCACTTCACTTTTCTCATTTCGCATTTTCTCATCTTCTTCATCCTCTCAACCCTCTTAAACCCCCAATTCTCTATAAACCCTAACTCTCTAAATCTCACTTAAATCACTCATCTCACACCTAAAAACTCAAATCCTTCATAAATCCTCACCTTCATCTATTTTCCTACACAAATTTTCACTTTTTCTTCCTCAAAACCCCATTTTCATTCTCATACCACCATTTTCTCTTTCCTCAAACTTTTACCCATAACTCCAAAAACCATCTATTTCTACTCTTCACAAATTCTTCGTAAAACCTCATTCCCCCTCCATTATATTTTCTTCAATAAAAACCCCAAAACAAATAAAAATCACTTTTTCTCGCCCCCCCCATTAGCTACGTGTTTTGCAATTGTTGGGCAACAAGTGTTCTAACAAGTTCAAATGAGGCCATCACAGATAAATAGGCTTCGGGAGGAGCAAGCACTAGTGGAAAAATAAAGAAGGGCTGCGGTCAAAACAGTGCCCTTTCCATAGCAGCCCTTCATTAGATAAGAAGGGCTGCGGTTTTTAACCGCAGCCCTTCACAACGAAGGGCTGCGGTTAAAGGCCAAAAACCCTTCTAAGTTTGAAGGGCTACGTTTTCGGCATAAACCGCACCCCTTCTTTAAGCTGAAGGGATGCGGTTTTAAGCATGAACCGCAGCCCTTTTTTAAGTGAAGGGTCTGCGGTTTAAGCTTAAAACCGCGACCCTTCAAATTCAATTTTTTTTTAAAAAAAATAGAATTAAATCTCGCCCCCATCCCTTATTGCCGGCCCAGTACACACCACACCCGCACCCCCGCACCCCCCACCCCAAAGACCCTCGCACCCCCGCCGCCCCACCCCCCGCACTCCCACCCCCCGCACCCCCACCACCCCCCCACCCCCGCGCCACCCCACCCCCACCCCCGCATTCCCACCCCCCCCACCCCACCCCACCCCCCCCCCCCCCCCACCCCCGCGACCCCCCCCCCCACCCCCCACCCCCTACCACCCCCCCCCCCCCACCCCCCCCGCCCGGCCCAAAGACACCCCTACCCCCCCCCCCGCCACCCCCCCCAGCCCCCCACCCCCCGCTGACCCCGCGGACCCGGCCCCCCGCCCCCCACCCCCCCGCCCCCGCCCCCCACCCCCCTGCCAGACCCACCCCACCCCACCCCCCCCCCCGCCCCCTCGCCACACCCCCCCCCCCGGCCCCACCCCCGCCCCAGCCCCACCCCCCCCCCATGGCGCCCCCCACCCCATCCCCCACCCAAAACCTCCCTTCGACACAAAAAAAGACCGATCAAATTGCAATAATATATATATGACAAGTTTTGTGAACGTAATAATTAACTTTAAATATGTATATATTTAATAATGTAAAAAGTGTACATAGAATTGATACAAACTAGTAGATGTATCATAAGCAATCATCACAAATGTGGGACGCCAACTTATCCCGAACTTCATGTAATTCGTCTGTGGTGAAGGCCCTCAAACGTGGTTATTCATATAAACCTTGCAAAACAACCAAGGAATAAACACATAATATAAGAATTCAATCATTTATAGTAGTTAGTAGTTCTAAAAAATGACATATATCTTCCCGAAATTCAATCAAAAACAAATACAAGCCTAAAAATCTATACACTAGTTATATTATACCTTATATTATCATTTTCAAA
The DNA here is from genome assembly GCA_947646795.1 of Beta lomatogona. Lineage (NCBI taxonomy): Eukaryota > Viridiplantae > Streptophyta > Magnoliopsida > Caryophyllales > Amaranthaceae > Beta > Beta lomatogona. Next base: position 1,506,662 of record CANSNZ010001336.1, read on the forward strand.
AAGAAAATGGAGTTAAATGACTCGAGAAACATGAATTGGAGGCGAAAAGGCAAAAATAGGGCTAAAATCACATTTATGTTCCCGATATACAACCAACAACAAATGCACGCCTAAGAATCTACATAATAGTTACATTATACCTCATATTATCATGTTCAAAATGAAATTGGGGTTAAATGAAGCGATAATACGAATTGGACGCGAAAAGGCAAAAATAGGGCTAAAATGCCCTTTTCGTTCCCAAAATTCAACCTACAACAATTGCAAACCTAAAAATCTACACAATAGTTACATTATGCCTCATATTATCATGTTCAAAATGCATTTGGGGTTAAATGACTCGATAAGTACGATTTGGAAGCAAAAATGCAAAACTAGGCCTAAAATGACCTTTTCGTTCCCGAAATGCAACCAACAACAAATGCAAGCCTAAAACTCTACACAATAGGTACATTATACCTCATATAATCATGTTAAAAAAGAATTACAAATTGGAGAAATTACACAGACCTGAGTTTATGTCTCATGATTTATTGACCTTCCGTCGTTTCTTAGGATCCTCAAGTACATGTATCCCTTCCGTGTGATCTACACGCATATAGTTCTCCGACATATTCACATCATCTTCCACACTATTTTCAGGATAAGTAAAAGGGGGGAGGTCCTCAAATGCATCATATTCTTCCTCATTATCAACATCACCAATACCGAGGATACTCCTTTTACCAGGTACAACAATTGACCACTTATTATCGGCAGGATCGATTTAAAAAAAAACTTGCTTAACTTGTGATGCAATTACAAATGGCTCCTCAGTTTCACGTAGACGACTAAGGTCAACAAGAGTTAATCCACAAGGATCATCTTTTCTTACGCAACGTCGATTATCGTCAACCCACTTGCAACACAAGAGGCAAATATTAAAAGTACAGTAGTCCAGCTCCCATATTTCTTCTATTCGCCCATAATAATTGCTTTCAGCATGTACAAGCGACTTATCCTTCGAGCTTGCGTATTGTGTAGCTGACGCCACAAGTGAAACACCACTATTTTGTTGCGATGTTGACTTCAGATCTTGACGTTCAGTCCAAAACGTATACCCATTAATATCATAACCCTCATAAGAGCGTACAGCTTCACGAGGACCAAATGCTAACCACTTGACTGTTTCAGGAACACTTTCATCCAAATCATTCACTACTCGTTTATGAAACCAATCAATGAAAGTCTTGTTATGCATTTGCGTCAATGCCCTAACTCCTTTTCCAGGATTGCTAACACGTAATTCCTCCATATGTTCATTTAAATAAGGATGGACAGCTACTACGTGATACAATACAAATAAGTGAGCTTGTTTACGCTTTTCTACGGAAGGTGTGATCAATTTTGAACCAATTGTGCCCTTGCCCTCAAGTCTGCCCTCGTGTCGGGATGTCGGAAGTCCAACAAAATCAACACTAGCAAAATACTCAGCCACAAAATTACTGATCTCTTCACCCACAACCCCTTGAATTATACTACCTTCTGGTTGTGCAGGATTCCAAACTTTATCCTTCAAAGTGCCCATATATCTCTCAAAAGGATAGCACCACCTCAAAAACACTGGACCACACAGCTTAAATTCTCGAACTAGATGGACAATGAGATGGACCATAATGTCAAAGAATGCGGGGGGAAAAAACATCTCAAATTTGCATAGAGTTTCAACAACTCTAGCCTGCAAGGAATCGAGGGTCGACGGTTCTAGGACTTTGTTGCATATTGTATGGAAAAATGAACAAAGTTCGGTAATGGTGTGCCTCACATGCTTTGGAAGTATCCCACGAATTGCAATCGGTAAGAATACTTGCATCATGACATGACAATCGTGAGATTTCATACTCGATAACTTCAATTCACCATTTAAGGTAACAAACCGCTTCATATTCGATGAGTAGCCAGTTGGGACCTTAATGCCATACAATGACTCGCAAAAAATCTGTTTCTCTGCACGTGACATCGTGTAGCAAGCTGGTGGCAAATAATTCTTCTTCGAATCCTCCACCTTCTTTTTACTTTTCTGAGTTTCATCATCAACCCTTTCCTCCACTACTTTCTTCTTCCTTCCGTCCCTTTTCTGAGCCCACAACTCTGGTCGAAGCCCCTGTTTTTCCAAGTAAAGTCGTGACGCCTTAACATCTTTTATCTTGCCCGGAATATTCATAAGTGTCGCAAGAATAGCTTCACAAACATTCTTCTCTACGTGCATGACATCCAAACAATGTCTGACCTTTTGATCTTTCCAATATGGGAGTTTCCAAAAAATGGACTCCTTTTTCCATAATCCCGTAGGTCGATCAACCTCACTAGCAGGTTTACCAAAGATTGTTTCAATGCCCTTCACCTGATTATAAACTTCAGTACCAGTTAATGGTCTATGAGCAACTTCTTCTTCAACCGTCCCATCGAATGCCTTCTTCTTAAACCTATAGGGATGGTCGCGTCTGAGGTGCCTTCGTGTGCGCATATACACATGTTTGCAGCCCTTAAGGTGTGTAGATTTCATGTCATCTACACAAATTGGGCAGGGGTTGTTTTCCTCTCGTCTTATACCCGGATAAGTTCCCATAAGCCGGATAATCGTTCATAGTACAAAAAAGCATGGCACGCAGAGTGAACATCTCATTAGCATACGCATCAAATACTAACACTCCTTCGTTCCACATCTTCTCGTAAATCTTCAACAAGCGGCCGGAGGTATACATCAATGTCATTTCCAGGTTGTTTGGGCCCCGATATAAGAAGCGACAAAGATCATGTACTTGCGTTTCATGCACAACCAAGGAGGCAAGTTATAAACCACTAAGACCACCGGCCATGTACTATGCCGCGAACCGAGATTGCCAAAAGGGTTCATGCCATCCGTACATAATCCAAGCCTCGATTCCTATCCTCATTACCAAATGCCTTATGCACCCTGTTGATACTTTTCCACTCGGGCGAATCGGTGGGATGCTTGAAAGCGCACCATCTTTCTTCCTACGATCCGCATGCCACCTCAAATTCTTTGCATCTCCTTTAATTGAGAACATGCGCTTAAATCTAGGTATTATGGGTAAATACCACAACACCTTAGCTGGTGGTCCTTCACTACCTCCAGCTCCTTCACGCTTGTACCTCGACAATCCACAACGTGGACACTCATGTAAATGCTCATACTCATTACGATAAAGCACACAATCGTTAGGACAAGCATGTATCCGCTCGTACTCTAAACCGAAAGGACACATCAGTTTCTTCGCATAATAGTACGACTTTGGCGGTTCATTTCCATCGGGGAGCATATCGCCTAAAACTTCCAACAACGATGTGAAACTAGAGTCCGTCCAACCAGCTTTCGACTTAATGTTGAACAGTGTTATCACCGCGGAAAGATTGGTGTACTTTGTACAACCTGGATACAACGGCTTTTCAGCAGCCTCAGACATAGACTCAAAAATACGAGGTCGTTTACACGAATGATCTTCAACCTCGCGTATTATCTCGTCTACCCGATCCCTATCATCATCTGCAAACTCATCATCCAAATTCTCATCCCCGAACTCATCATCCTTCTTTTCTTCACATACATCGTTCATTACTCTAGAGCTTCCTATATACTTCCCCTGCTCACCATGCCAAACCCATACGTGGTATTGAGGCCTAAACCCACGACGAAAGACATGCTCCCTAACCACATGTATACTACTAACCTTGATCACATTTCTACAATCGAAACAAGGACAATAAAAGTCGACTGCTCCAGAGGATGCTTGATATTGTAATGCAGTTGTACAGAATTCCAAGACCCCTTTCACAAACTCAATCGATTCACGACTACCATACATCCAAGTACGATCCATCTCATTCAAGAAGACCTCTAATAATTAAACACAACCATTCATTATAATGCATCAATCATTATTTAAGTACATACACACACATATCATCATATCACACGTATAGAGCAATCTAAGATAGTGACATGTTCAATTGTATGCATGCAGCCGAAGGTCCTTATCACTCCAACCTAACCCATCCTTGGACGTCTAATCTCACTAGTGAATGTGTGCCAACTTTTCAATTCTAAGGAAAATCCGGCAGCATTTCCCTACAGTTCTCCAAGTACACAATGTAGATAATTTCTTATCTACATATGTACCCAGAGAACAATGTAGAGAAACGATGAGCCAAGATTTTCCTCAGAATTGAAAAGAAGACACACATTCACCACCTAAGTGAGATCAAACGTCCAAGAAACGATCCCAAATCGGGGACTATTCAAGACTTACTCCTAATGAGTAAGTCTTGAACGGGTATCTAGGCATATGATGACAATTCAAACAACTTGTAGATTTCATAGCTAAATTACATTGCGTTTTCATACAATCTCATATCAAGAAATATACATACATTATAAGAAATACATATATATATATCAATAAATTATCATAACTTAATCAAATTGAATCACATGACAACTTTGTCTCATCAACAAATTAAATCAAACAAAAAAGACAACAAAATTAAACTAGTTACCTCTTAACACCAATGATAAGCAATGAAGAGAGTAGAGATAGTTGGAACTTTATTTGCCTTCCTAAGCCTCTTCTTCCTACAATTAACAAAACCCACATTGCACATTAATCATTTAATTCAATTAAGAAAAACAAAACTAACTTAAAAACATTAATTCATACTTAACTAAGCAAAAAATTAGCTAAACCCAAGAGCTAGCAATGAAGAAAGAGTAGGGCAGTGGTGGTGGTAGTTGTTCGTTGCCGCCGCTGTGGGTGGTGGCGCTGTGTAGTGGTGGAGGAGCTCCACACCCTAAACCCACTCAAATGGTGGAGAAGAGAAGAGAAAAGAAGAGAAGAGAAGCTAAGAGAAGAGAAGAGAGGTGAAGAAAGAGAAGGGTTGTGGTGGTGAAGCAATGTGGGTGCTCCGGCGTCAGGGCTCCGGTGATGGGGAGTTAGGGTTAATGTGCGAGTGAGTGAGAGGGAGGGAGGGGTTTTTCGCTCGTCAAATGCGTGTAAGGGAGGGAAATTTAGAAAATATGTCTACCTACTGTGTGTGTGCGCGCAAAACTGGAGATATGGGATGGGATCAGAAGGGCTGCGGTTAGTCTAGAAAACGCAGCCCTTCGTTTATGAAGGGCTGCGATTTTCAGGCTAACCGCAGCCCTTCATTAGTAGGGTTGCGGTTAGCCTCAAAACCGCAGCCCTTCATACTGCATGAAGGGCTGCGATTTCTTGTTAACCGCAGCCCTTCTTGCGCAGCCCTTCCTTTTTTTTCCCCTAGTGAAGTTCCAACCAAGCACAAAGGACTCCAGAGGATAACGTCACGGGCCTTAATGCCCTCGGTGAGTTTCACGACCCGAATTCCCTTCCATTGAGTTTGGTGGTAAAGAACAATTTGATAGGTCTCAAGCAATAAAACTTAAAGGGTCTAACCCTACCCACTATGTTAATAATTCTATTCTTACATTATTGGGAGTTAAAGGGGCTGTATATATAATATGGCTAATGGATTTAATTTTAAAAAGTGTTAACCATGCGAAAAAGAACCCATAAATTCTTAACCCTAGAATTCCTTAGCTCATTGGAGATGGCTGGAGAAGAGTGACTTGCATGCTCCACTGGAGCTGAAGGCGTTCTTCATTTTAGGCTTGGGAATGTTGATAGATTTTTAGACATTGTTGATTTTGCGGACATTTTTGGTTTAAAAATTGAAGAAAACACCACTCCCGAGCCTTCATTCAATCTTGCTCAGTGTTGGTCCAAGATAAGTGAGTCAAGCATTTATAATTCCACCAATGCTAATGACTCACTTATCCACCAACAAACTATCTGGTATTTCCGTTATTTTTGGGGAATACCATTTTTGGGAGGAAGGACAACTCGAAGGTAAGTCAGTCCGAGCTAAGTATCAGAGGTCCCTACCTATGGGACTTTATCAAACTGAACATACCTTTGATGTTTTCCCGTCATCTCAAAATGGTAGGTACCCTAAGGACTTACGGGCGTGGGTTTATTGTTGTGGTTGTTTTAATCACCACCATTGTTGAGCATTTTGAGGTCAGCCCTTGGAACTCCAAAAGTCCAAGGACCGAACCTCATTAACCAATAATACCTACAGGATGCTTGATGGTTTACTGTTGATGAGATTTGCTTTACCTGGACGATTGGTAAAACGACCTCCAACTTCCAAACCGCGGGCTTACTACGATAGAGGAAAGGCAAGATAACTATCTCCTCTTTGAAGTCCCGGAGCAGGGCCCGGAGATCCGTACCTACCAAAGGCGGGATCCCCGGGAGCATGCTTGCTCCTCTTCCATCCCTCCCCCTCCTCCTCGCCAACCCCATCCCACCTATGTTTTGGACTATGCCCCTATCTTTGCCCATATAGATAGGCGGTTTGATAATTTTGAACAAAGAATGACCGCCTTTGAACAAGAGATGCGGGATAGTTTTTCCCCCATTTTACAATTCTTTCATGATAACAATGCTCACATTATATCATCTTACCATTCTTTCATGATAACAATGCTCACATTGGTTGCATTAGAGTCTACCAAAATGAAACCAATGAATGTTCAGTTGAATGTCTAGTCTTAAATCTTGACTAAGTTGCTCATGCTTGGATAATTTTTGCTTCAAATTCGCGATCCCTTGTGTCCTTAGATATACTCATCATGTCCCCAAACAAAGCTCTACAAGAAACTTAGTTTTACTTCTCTTTGTATGTAATAAGTGGCACAAAAGCCACAAGTTCTTATTTCTCTTCTTAGTAAATGATTCCTTCTCCTTGTATAGCAAAAATTCCCACAATAAGGGAAAAAGAAAAAGCCACTAGTGGAAAAAACCTTATATGAAACAACAAAACTGATCTGGTTCTTCCAAAACCGGATCAGTAAATCCACCAAATTATGGGCGCAAAAGAAAGGTTACATTAACTGATCCCGTTGGCAACGGAACATGATCAGTTTCGTCAACGGATCAGGTTGGGTTTGTCAACTGATTGAATTCAGCTGACCGGATCAGTTAACACTTATATTAGGCCCAAAACTGACTAGCCCATTTTCCCCAAAATCGAGCAGCCCATTTCCCAGCCCCTATTACCCTGTTCTTACTCCGCCTCTTTTCCCGCATACAAAGCCCAAAACTATGGAGCCCATTCCAGCATATAAAGCCTCTCTCACTCCTCTGATCCTCTCACCCCGCCTCTTTTTCTCCTCCATCTCTAATCTCTCCTCACTCCTCTGATAAACCCTAAACCAACCAACCAACACCACCACCTCTCACCATCTCTAAACCAACCACCTCTCTGTTTACCACAACCACGCTTGAGAACTCTTCTCTCTTCCATGTTCATTGCTCCGGCCGTCATCACCACCATATTTGCGTTTTTCTCTTTGTTTTCGTCGTCAAGAATCCTATCTCCTCCAAGCTCGTCGCTCCGGCCATCATCACCACCACGCTCTCGTCGCAGATCTAGAGTTTCGGGTTTTTTTGTAGATCTAGGGTTTAATTTCGAAATGGTAATTTAAATAGTTGAGCAATTCGCGTTTTTAGGTTAGGTTTTATTTTATTTCAAGATTATTTAATTTAATAAGTTAATTTCGAGATAGTAATTTCTCTGTATGTTCTCATTCCTAATTTTTTTCATTTTTTGATATTTTTCGGTTTAATGTGTTTGTAATTAGACTCACAATTTTCATTTGTAATTCCAGATTTGGTTTCTTTTTTGTAGTTAGGCTTTCGTTTTTGTATATTTAGTTTATTTAGATTGTAATTTTGTTTTTTTATAATTTTACAAATTTTTATTATATGCTAATGACACTGATATAATTTAGTTTGTCTAATTTCTTTTTTTTTGTTCTAAAATTCGTTCTTTATTTCCTTCTCATTCCTTTATAATTTCATAATTTTGCAAATCATTTTTTTGAATAGCTCTGAGCCTTTATATATCAAAAGTTCTATTACATAATTGTTGTGCCTGTGGCTAGTCTTAGCAATTCCTCTAATATACATGGCGCTTTTTTTAAATATAATAAAGGGTAACTGGTCCAGTTGTTTGGGAAAATCGGATCAGTTATTCAATTAATTGATCCGGTTTTCACCAAAAACCGGATCAGTTTATTACATAACTTGTCTTGTTTTTGTGAAAATTGAATCAGTTAATAAGTAACTGACCCGGTTTCCAACCGGAGTAGTACTTTTGTCAACCACTGTAACACCATGGAATTTTCCTCCTAATTTTTCGCGCTTATTTTTCCCTTAGTTGATCTCTTTTCACTAAAATTTAGTATTTTATTCTAAAAATAATTATATCGTATAAAATTTATTTTTTTGTCCACTTGTTAAAAATTATATTTATATAGTAAATGTTGTGATTATATTTATATGGGAAAATATTATTCTTATGGTAGTTAAAATACGCGTTAGGTTACGTTTTGTATTTTATCGATTGGTAGCGAGTTTGGACCGATTTCGCAACAAAAGTGGTACCACCACCTTTCACTTGTGCTAACCGAAACATGATGGTGATGGAGTAAAAATCAGATTTTTTTTTGGCCTTTGAAATCCTTGTAACTTCCAAATTGATTCCCTCATAATTACCCAATAACTTAGCCTTTGTAACCCCCATTTTCCCCTTTTAATTAGCCTCCATTTGGTGTACTTTTTGTTGACATAAAAATGTTGCTCTCCTTACCCCCCTTGCTACCGTGACTATTGATGAATGCAAGCTGATTTTTTTTAAAACTTTGATCTCCCACCATTGTTGGTCACCAAAAAAACCTCACCATTTTTTTTGTTCACCCTTTCTCACATATAGTACATAATATACCTTCACTCTTATCTTGGGACCATTAAGCTCTTGTTGGGGTTGCTAGGAGGTGATCACGTGGAGGACGAATCGGCGCACGGCGACGGGAACTAAACGACTTTGCATTACTCCTCCAGTTGGCCCAGGTAACTAACGGCGATTCTAGTACGATTAGAATCCATTTAGGATTTATCTAGTTTTAATACTAAGTTGTTGGGTTAGAGTTGATTTTAGGAATTTGGGTGGGATGTTATATGTTGTTGTCATGTTTTTTTTTTGGTGAATTATATGATTATGTGATTATTTTGGGTTTTGTAGTTTGATAAATATGATTATATATAACTGTGAATTATAAGTTATGGATGTTATTTTGGAGTATAGTTTGTTCTTGTTTCTTGGGTTCATCTATGGCGTGTAATTTGTTATACTTGTTTTATGAGACTGGAATCATTATATTGTTATCATATGGCTTGATGTAATCTCTTTTGTTTTTTTTTTATTTGAAGAATGAAGAATGACAATGTAGACTTATGATTGATGCTTAGATGAGTTTGTAGTTTTGTTAGAGCAATGGGTTGTTCTAGCCAAACCTGGTGCTACTGGTTATTTTTTTTCTTTCTTTAGGTTGCTGGTGTTGGAAATCTTGTGGTATTCTCGAATCTCTAGCCTTGTGTGTATTACATGGTAAAGTGGTAGAGTTACTGAAGCATGTTTTGTTTCTTCATTTTTTTTCTTGTCTTCTTGCATGTTGTACTTGTAGGTGAAGAGGAAGTGCCATGAATCAATGCATGTTTTGCTATTATGTGTTTTTTTTTTTCTAGTTAAGATTTACTACTATTTATCTGTTAAGTGTTGTGAAGTATTAAGCAAATTATATGGTTCACTTTATGATGTTCCTTACTGTACATTCAAGAAGTTAGATGTCTATGCTTTGTTCTGACCTTTTTTTTTTTTGAATTCGCATGAACGTTTTTTTCAGCTAAACTATGTTTTATTTTCTATGTCATCTGTATTTAGCGCTTCGGCCTTCGGGTAAGTTTCTATTATGACCATGTTTTCATATATATATTTATAACAAGGGTGATATAATTATTTTAAGATGGTTTGGTTTGTTGGTATCAAGTTGGGAGTATAATAATGTCGTAGTTTTATAAATCAATATCTAAGTTGTCGAAGTTTCAGTACTCGAGGAAGAATAATACTGTCTTTAGTACCGTTTCGCCAAGAGTTATGTACCGGGAGTATCATAACTAACGTTGTAATTAACCTTGTACCCAAACTCAGACAACGAGAATGTAGTAGTTGGAGTATTTGATTATATTGTGTTTTTGGTGTATAATTATGTTTTAATGAAGGTTTACTCTTTTTTTTTTTTTTAGTTTGGTGAAATGATTTTATTAGTATTATATTACTATTACTTTGGGAAGAATAAATATTGTTGAAATGAAACTTCTGGGTTGCGACCCTATGTTTCTGCTGATTTTGGGTATAAGGCTTTAAAGGCATCCTTATTATTTATATTGGAGGATTAATTAATGAATAAATCATAGTATTTATTTGTACAACTGTTTTATTGAGATTAAGATATCCGGTGGGATAAATGTAGTCCTCGGTGAAAAACATGCCAACCACCTAGGTTGCGATTTAGGGGTATTACCTGGGTTAATTGTTGTCGTCCGAGAGGTTGGGAAGTACTGAGCTGGGTACTATCCTGCATCGGGAGTTTGGCCATTCTTAGACACAGGCAATAGGGAACGTAAGCCCATAGGCTGTCTGGAGATTTCGATCTGACAAACCTTAGGAAGTGGGTTACGATCCACTAGCATTCTGCTCTTTCTCAAAACCTACTATATTATTTTGTTCTATTATTTTAGAGGCTTATGCTATGGATCTTGTATGCTTATATTGAGTTTATTATTATTGTTTTACTTTATTTAAGCATGCTAAACTGTTATTAGTTATTGTTTGGTTCTAGTTTGGTTTGTTTTGATATTTTATGTTGATTGAGACTTATTTGGTAATGCTTGATAACTCCTATGTGAATCCTAATTGGACTGGGAGAGCTGTTAGTTACTCCCTACTGATTGTGGATGTTTATTTATATATTTTGCAGGTTAATATGTTGCAATCTGGTTTTATGTCATGGATTATGAGAGATACCGATGAGCTTAATTAGGAGATTTACTTATTTCTTTTCTTTGCTTTATTTGTGGGATTTTGAGATCATGTTATCTCGTTATAGATACTTTTGGATTAATCTTCTTTGGGATTTATTTTGATGTTGTTTTAGATTTTATTTGAACTTTAGAGTGACACTGTCCGTCTTGACAATATTTCCGCTATTGTCTACTACTTAATAAATCTTTCTATTTTGTTTGTTCATTGCCTATGAATGGACGGAGTGTTACAGTTGGTATTAGAGCAAACGTTCCAAAAACTCTCTCTGAGTTGCTACATGTTTCATATGAAGTATGTAGTCTTGTAACTAGGATTACTAGTGTCTTAGGTTTCAAGAAAAGATTCTTAGCGAGAGTTACTTGGGTAGGAAGAAAGCCCCGGGAATTATTTTTGTTAAATGATGTGCTATATGTTTCTTCCGTGTGATTTATTAACTAATATGTATTCCTTTTTGTAGTATGCCTCCCCGTCGTACACTTGATGCACGAAAGGAAGCGACTTGCCGGAGACGTCAGGCATTAGAAAATACCATCATCTCTTCCCCAACCGTGGTAATGCTCCTGCTGGTGGGCAATCAGTTTTTGACAGGTTTGATCGTCATAGGCCGCCGACCTATGAGGGTGCTGCTGATCTTGTTATCTTAGAGAGTTGGCTCCGAGAGATGGAAAAATTATTTGCAGCCACTGGATGTCCTGCTGTAGAAATGGTCCCCATAGGTACCTATTATCTGAAAATGGAGGCAGATAACTAGTGGACCACGATTCGTGCAAGCTACATGGCTACACCAGATTTCGGTTGGGCTTAGTTCGTTGCTAAATTGAAGGAGAGGTTCTACCCAGATGAGCTCCGATGGCAGAAACAGGAGGAATTCCTCTCATTATCTTAGGGGACTTTGAAGGAGTACACGGACAAGTTTACTGAGTTGTCCCGTTTTGCTACTACTGTTGTATCTACAGAGGCTGAGAGGGTGAAGAGGTACATGAAGAGAATGGATCCGAAGATTAGGACCCATGTGCTGAGTTCGGGAGCCTCTACATTCAGGGGGCATATGAGATCGCCTTAAGTATCCATGCTTCCGTCAAGGAAGAAGAGGCTGCTAAGGGTGTTGCTGTGAAGAAGCCTGTTGTGTCCTTCGTCCAGAGTCCGGCTAAAAGACCGAGGTATGAGTCCAGTAGCCGTGGGGGCTACCAGCAGGGTTCTGGTTATCGGTAGAGTTATGATGTGACTAAGTGTCATCGGTGTGAGAAGGCGATTCATCCGGGCAAGAACTGTGATGGTACTACGATCACTTGCTACTATTGTAGGGAGCTTGGGCACAAGTCATTTCAGTGCCCTAAGAACCCGAGTGCTACAACATCTTCTGCTGGTCCTACTCAGCCAACCGGTTCTTCTGTTCCTCCCAAGAACAGAATATATGTGATGACTCAAGCAGAGGCAGATGTTCATCCCGATGTGATTATTGGTACTTTTCTTATTAATAATGTACCTGCGTATGTTTTATTTGATACTGGTGCCTCTGTGTCTGTTGTATATAGTGCTTTTGTGAAAAAAGCTAATTTAACCTCTAGTTCCCCCGTGAGGTGTCTTATATCTCTTGCATCTGGAGAGAGTTACCCTTGTTACGTTGAATACAAGAATGTCCCAATGGTTATTTTGGGAACCAATCTTCCAGCCGACCTTAAGGAGTTTGATTTGTCCGAGTTCGATGCAATTCTGGGTGTAGATTGGTTGTTCAAGTTTCATGCTAGCATCCATTGTCGTGATCAAAAGATTTCACTCCGTGGTCTCGAAGGTAATCGGATTTCCTATTCGGTAATCGTAGTGAAGAGGGGAGTGAAAATTGTATCTGCTTTGAAAATGAGAAGAATGCGCCAGAAGGGAGAAGAGGTATTTTTGTGTATGGTGAAGGATCTAACTCTTGAAGAGCAACTTGAGGGTATTCCGGTAGTCCGTGAGTATCCTGACGTCTTTCCTGAAGAGCTACCAGGTATTCCTCCAGAAAGGGATGTTCAGTTTGATATAGATCTTGTTCTTGGTACCGCACCTATTTCTAAGGCTCCCTATAGAATGACGCTTCCTGAATTGCAAGAATTAAAACTTCAATTGCAAGAGTTGATTGATAAGGGCTTTATAAGGCCTATTATCTCACCTTGGGGGTGCTCCTGTTCTGTTTGTCAAGAAAAAGGATGGGAGTATGCGCTTGTGTATCGATTACCGTGAATTGAATAAGGTAACGATCAAGAATAAGTACCCGTTGCCTCGAATTGAAGATTTGTTCGATCAGTTGAAGGGTGTTGGGGTCTTCTCCAAAATTGACTTGAGGTCTGGTTATCATCAGATTTCTGTGAAGAAGGAAGATATCCCTAAGACTGCATTCCGAACGAGGTATGGGTACTATGAGTTTGAAGTGATGCCTTTTGGTCTCACAAATTCTCCTGCGGTGTTTATGGATCAAATGAACCGTTCATTTCATGAATATTTGGATTCTTGTGTTGTAGTCTTTATTGACGACATCTTGGTGTATTCTAAGGATGAGGGTGAGCATGAAAAGCATCTTAGGCTAATTTTGGATGTGCTGAGGAAGCAAAAATGGTTCGCCAAGTTGTCCAAATGTGAGTTATGGTTGAAAGAGGTCGCATTTCTTGGCCATGTGATTAGTAAGAAGGGATAAAAGTTGATCCTTCCAAGATCAAGGCTGTGATTGAATGGGAAAGTCCGAAGAATGTGTCTGAGGTTCGGAGTTTCCTAGGCCTTGCTGGTTATTATCGACATTTTGTCAAGGATTTCTCCAAGGTTGCTCAACCTTTGACTAAGTTGATGAGGAAGGAGTGCAAGTTCTTGTGGTCCGAAGATTGTGAAAAGGCTTTCCAAGCTTTGAAGAAAAGTCTCACGTCTGCTCCAGTTCTTACTTTACCGTCTGAAGGGGTAGAGTATGAGGTATATAGTGATGCGTCAAAAAATGGTCTGTGATATGTTTTGATGCAGCAAGGTAAGGTAGTCGCTTATGCTTCGAGGCAATTGAGGGTTCACGAAAGGAACTACCCAACTCATGATCTCGAGTTAGAAGCGGTGGTATTTGCACTCAAGATCTGGCGACACTACTTGTATGGTGTTCCATGTAAGGTGTATACCGACTAGGGATGGGCATGGGTCCAGGACCCGACCCGGACCATGTTGGACCCGACCCTAATTTAAGGGTCTGGGTCCAAGTTTTTCAGACCCTAAGGGTCCGGGTCTGGGTCCCAGTTAACTTTTTAGGGTCCGGGTCTGGGTCTTGATTTGTTAGACCCAGACCCGACCCAGACCCTACCCTTAGACCCTAAACTTATTTAATATATAAATTTGAATTTTTTTTTTAAAAAAAAACTGATTTCTACACTTTGACTAAAACCTAAATAAAACACTAAAACACCATTTGGGCCTACTACCCTTCACATTGAAAACCTAACTGTCATAAACTCATTATTCACCGCCGTTTTTGTGATAGTCTAAGAGACTCACCACTCCAGTCTCTACACTTCTACAGCGCCGAACATCCCGGAGACGCCTCACGAGTCACGCCTGATTTCTTCATTTCTTCGTTTCATCGGTTCATTGCCTGATTTCTTCGTTTCATTTTTTTTAGTTTCGTTTTTCGTATCTTTCATCGCCTCACGAGTCGGAGTCACGCACTCACGCCAAGAATTTTATTTCTTTGTTTCGAATTTTCTGGGTAATTTATGGGTATTTTTTTCTGGGTATTTTTTGGCAAAATAAAGAATTTTAGGCTTGGACCCTCCAGACCCTCTAGACCCTCTAGACCCTTAGGGTCTGGGTCTGGGTCCAATTTTTCCAGACCCTTAGGGTCCGGGTCCGGGTCTGGGTCTGCAAAAAAATTTAGGATCCGGGTCTAGGGTCCGGCTGGACCCGACCCTTGCCCATCCCTAATACCGACCATAAGAGTTTGAAGTACATCTTCACTCAACGTGATCTGAACCCGAGGCAACGTCAATGGTTGGAGCTTATTATAGATTATGAGTTGACCCTAGAGTACCAAGAGGGTAAGGCTAATAAGGTGGCAGATGCTCTGAGTCGAAAGACAAAACACTCTCTTAACACTGCCATGATTTTGCCTAAGGATTTGTGTGATGAGTTCCGAAAGCTTGATATTGAGGTGGTCCCTCAAGGTTCTGTTAAGGCATTATTGGGTTCTATGAGTGCCGAGCCAGAGTTGTTCCAGGAATTGAGAAGCAAACAAAGAGATGATCCGAAGCTCGAGAAGATTCGTGAAGCAAAAGGGCAAGGTCGAGCTGAGAATTTTGAGATTGGTGCTGATGGTAGTTTGAGGTTCATGGGCCGCTGGTGCGTGCCTATTGTTGGGGATCTCAAGAGGAAGATTCTTGAGGGGGTTCATAACACTCCCTATTCTGTTCATCCTGGGGGTGATAAGCTTTACAAGGATCTCAAGGTTAATTTCTGGTGGCCTTGTATGAAAAAGGAGATTGCTGAATTTGTGGCTAAGTGCATGGTTTGTCAGAAAGTAAAGATTGAGCATCAAAGGCCTGGTGGTTTGCTACAAACATTACCTATTCCTGCATGGAAGTTTGATTCTATCTCGATGGACTTTGTAATGGTTCTTCCGAGAGCTGCTGGTGGTAAGAATGCAGTATGGGTGATCGTGAATCGTTTGACCAAGGTGGCTCATTTCATTGCTATGAAGAATACTTGGTCTATGGAGGAGTTGGTCGATGCCTATGCTAGTGAGATTATCCATCTGCTTGGGGTTTCCAAGGATATCGTTTCTGACCGTGATCTGAGGTTCTTATCCCATTTTTGGACTGCTCTGCAAGAAGCTTTTGGTACAAAGTTGAAGTTGAGTACTGCATTTCATGCTGCTACATATGGCCAGACTGAGAGAACTATTCAGACTTTGGAGGATATGATTCGTGCTTGTGTCCTGGAATTTCTACAATCTTGGGTCAAGTCATTGAGTTTAGTGGAGTTCTCTTATAATAACAGCTATCAGGCTAGCATTCAGATGGCTCCATATGAGGCTTTGTATGGGAGGAAGTGTCGTAGTCCTACATGTTGGAGCGACATTAGTGATTCCTTGGTTTTGGGGCCAGAGCTGATTCGAGGTACTGTGGAGCAAGTGAAGGTCATTCAGGCTAAGATGAAGGCTGCCCAATATAGGCAGGAACCCTATGCTGATCTTCGTCGTAAGCCTATGTCCTATGAGGTAGGTGATAAGGTCTTGCTAAAGGTATCTCCAATGAAGGGAGTGATGCGTTTTGGTCAGAAAGGCAAGCTCTGTCCGAAGTATGTTGGTCCTTATAAGACTCTTGAGAGAATAGGGGAAGTGGCTTATAGGTTGGCTTTGCCACCGGAGTTGTCAAGGGTTCATGACGTGTTCCACATGTCGCAATTGCGAAGGTATCGCAGCGATCCTTCTCATGTCATTCCAGTTGAGTCGGTAGCTGTGGAACCGAACTTGACCTTCGAGGAGCGACCAATTCGTATTTCTTGACCGTCAGAACCGAGCGTTGAGGAGAAAGGTCATTCCCTTAGTGAAGGTGCTTTGGAGGAGTCAGAAATTTGAAGAAGCCACCTGGGAGACCGAGGAGTTGACGAGACTAAGTATCCGGAGTTGTTTCTTCCAGGTATTGCTGGATGTTTTAAGTTTCGAGGACGAAAGTTTCTTAAGGGGGAGTGATTGTAACACCATGGCATTTTCCTCCTAATTTTTCGCGCTTATTTTTCCCTTAGTTGATCTCTTTTCACTAAAATTTAGTATTTTATTCTAAAAACAATTATATCGTATAAAATTTATTTTTTTGTCAACTTGTTAAAAATTATATTTATATAGTAAATGTTGTGATTATATTTATCTGGGAAAAATATTATTCTTATGGTAGTTAAAATATGCGTTAGGTTACGTTTTGTATTTTATCGATTGGTAGCGAGTTTGGACCGATTTCGTAACAAAAGTGGCAAGACCACCTTTCACTTGTGCTAACCGATACATGATAGTGATGGAGTAAAAATCTTTTTTTTTTTTGGCCTTTGAAATCCTTGTAATTTCCAAATTGATTCCCTCATAATTACCCAATAACTTAGCCTTTGTAACCCCCATTTTCCCCTTATTAGCCTCCATTTGGTGTACTTTTTGTTGACATAAAAATGATGCTCTCCTTATCCCCCTTGCTGCCGTGACTATTGATGAATGCAAGCTGATTTTTGTTTTAAACTTTGATCTCCCACCATTGTTGGTCACCAAAAAAACCTCACCATTTTTTTATATTCACCCTTTCTCACATATAATACACAATATACCTTCACTCTTATCTTGGGATTACTAAGCTCTTGTTGGGGTTGCTAGGAGGTGATCACGTGGAGGACGAACCGGTGCACGGCGACGGGAACTAGACAACTTTGCTTCACTCCTCCAATTGACCCAGGTAACTAACGGCGATCCTAGTACGATTAGGATCCGTTTAGGATTTATCTAGTTTTAATACTAAGTTGTTGGGTTAGAGTTGATTTTAGGAATTTGGGTAGGATGTTATATGTTGTTGTCATGTTTTTTTTTTGGTGAATTATATGATTATGTGATTATTTTGGGTTTTGTAGTTTGATAAATATGATTATATATAACCGTGAATTATAAGTTATGGATGTTATTTTGGAGTATAGTTTGTTCATGTTTCTTGGGTTCATGTATGGCGTGCAATTTGTTATACTTGTTTTATGAGACTGGAATCATTATATTGTTATCATATGGCTTGATGTAATCTCTTTTTTTTTTTTCAATTGAAGAATGAAGAGTGACGATGTATACTTATGATTGATGCTTAGATGAGTTTGTAGTTCTGTTAGAGAAATGGGTTGTTCTAGCCAAACCTGGTGCTGGTGGTTATTTTTTTTTCTTTCTTTAGGTTGTTGGTGTTGGAAATCTTGTGGTATTCTCGAATCTCTAGTCTTGAGTGTATTACATAGTAAAGTGGTAGAGTTACTGAAGCATGTTTTGTTTCTTCATTTTTTTTCTTGTCTTCTTGCATGTTGTACTTGGAGGTGAAGAGGAAGTGCCATGAATCAATGCAAGTTTTGCTATTAATTTTTTTTTTCTAGTTAATTTTTACTACTATTTATCTGTTAAGTGATGTGAAGTATTAAGCAAATTATATGGTTCACTTTATGATGTTCCTTACTGTACATTCAAGAACTTAGATGTCTATGCTTTGTTCTGACTTTTTTTTTTGTGAATTCGCATGATAATTTTTTTTTTTAGCTAAACTATGTTTTAGGTTCTATGTCATTGTAAGTTTCTATTATGACCATGTTTTCATATATATATTTATAACAAGGGTGATTTAATTATTTTAAGAAGGTTTGGTTTGTTGGTATCAAGTTGGGAGTATAATAATATCGTAGTTTTATAAATCAATATCTAAGTTGTCGACGTTTCAGTACTCGAGGGAGAATAATACTGTCTTTAGTACCGTTTCGCCAAGAGTTATGTACCGGGGGTATTATAACTAACGTTGTAATTAACCTTGTACCCAAACTCAGACAACGAGAGTGTAGTAGTTGGAGTATTTGATTATATTGTGTTTTTGGTGTATAATTATGTTTTAATGAAGGTTTACTCTTCTCTTTTTTTTTTTTTAGTTTGGTGAAATGATTTTATTAGTATTATATTACTATTACTTTGGGAAGAATAAATATTGTTGAAATGAGACTTCTGGGTTACGACCTTATGTTTCTGCTAATTTTGGGTGTAAAGCCTTAAGGCATCCTTATTATTTATATTGGAGGATTAATGAATGAATAAATCATAGTATTTATTTGTAGAACTGTTTTATTGAGACTAAGATATCCGGTGGGATGAATGTAGTCCCCGGCGAAGAACATGCCAACCACCTAGGTTGCGATTTAGGGGTATTACCTGGGTTAATTGTTGTCGTCCGAGAGGTTGGGAAGTGCTGAGCTGGGTACTATCCTGCATCGGGAGTTTGGCCATTCTTAGGCACAGGCAGTAGGGAACGTAAGCCCATAGGCTGTCTGGAGATTTCGATCTGACAAACCTTAGGAAGTGAGTTGCGATCCACTGGCGGTCTGCTCTTTCTCAAAACCTATTACTTCCTCAGTTCTGTTTTAAATGAAACGTTTGTTTTTTCACGCAACCCAACGTGCTTCTTTAATCATTAATATCTTTAGTTTTGCACACGTAAAAAATATAAAAAAGTTATAATTTGATAGTATGCATCGAGACGAATCTAACAAGATCCCACTTGACTATGTTTTTCTTTATATAATGGCGATAAATTGGAGTTAATATTGATCAATGAATAGTGTCATTTCACCCAATGTTTCATTTAAAACAGAACGGAGGAAGTATATTATTTTGTTCTATTATTTTAGAGGCTTATGCTATGGATCTTGTATGCTTATATTGAGTTTATTATTATTGTTTTACTTTATTTAAGCATGCTAAACTGTTATTAGCTATTGTTTGGTTCTAGTTTGGTTCTAGTTTGGTTTGATATTTTATGTTGATTGAGACTTATTTATTAATGCTTGATAACTCCTATGTGAATCCTAATTGGACTGGGAGAGCTATTAGTTACTCCCTACTGATTGTGGATGTTTGTTTATATATTTTGCAGGTTAATATGTTGCAATCTGGTTTTATGTCATGGGTTATGAGAGATACCGATGAGCTTAATTAGGAGATTTACTTATTTCTTTTCTTTGCTTTATTTATGGGATTTTGAGATCATGTTATCTCATTATAGATACTTTTGGATTAATCTTCTTTGGGATTTATTTTGATGTTTTAGATTTTATTTGAACTTTAGAGTGACACTGTCCGTCTTGACGATATTTCCGCTATCGTCTACTACTTAATTAATTTTCTATTTTGTTTGTTCATTGCCTATGAATGGACGGAGTGTTACAACCGCTCCGGGCCCACCCGATCTGGACCAAAACCTGATATGTAAGCCCGATTTTGACCGGATCCGATGGGCTTTTTTCCACTAGTGAAAAACAATTTCTACTGATATGGATGAAGTTGTTCCTGAGGAGTGAGGCGGAACATCAGAAGGATTCAGTTGTTGGTACAATTAAAAAGGTGTTGGAAGATCTGTCTACAGAGGTTGCTTTTGAAAAGGACCAAAAAGAGGATGAAGATTTAGTTGTCACTGGTCATAAGGAAGGGCCTCCCTCTGCATTTACTAGAGTAAGGGGAAGGAGAGTCACTAGATCTGCTATGAATAAGGAAACAGAGGAGTTTTCTCGGGAACAGTCTGCTGGTTCTACAAGGGGAACTAAGAGAAAAGGGCTACCACCTAGACTTCCTCGCTCTACAAAAGGTAGATCTGTTGAAACTCCTATTTCTACTGGTTCTGCTCCTTTAGTTGAAAGAAGTGTGTTGTCTGGTTGTTCTACTGAGGACGGTTATTTTGATTTGCCTGCTTTATATGAAGTTCGCATTACCCCTCCCTAATCTCCCTCCTCCCTTTCTATCTTCCCTAACCCAGTCAACCCACTTCCCCCTCTATCTCCACCGTAAACACCATCACCAATTAATCCAATCAACCTACTGTTGCTACACCATTGCACCACCTCTGTGACACTTGAGAAAACCACCACTTCTATCTCTCCTTACAATATGAGACAACCCAACATTAACATCACCACATTTTCTCTTCTCCTCGAAATTTCCACTCAAGCACTTTCACCTTGAAATATGAACTACCCAGGTCTAGGCAGTAAAGATGAAGAACCGGGACCCTTAGTGTTGGGCCTATTGTTTGCCATGGAAATGATTTAATGTCGTGTCGGAATCACTGATGATGTTGTTCTTTGGCAGTATTGGTCTGCAATCTCCCTCAAAAGGTTTGAACACCGGGAAGAAGGCCACCGTCGTCCTTCGTCTCAATAGTGGGCCCAGAGATTTGGGTTATCATTTCTGGAAGTATTCGTCTGTAATCTCCCTGCTTCACCTCCCCTTCGTCGCTGCACCTTGGAGGAGAGATAATTGGAGGTGTAAGGTGGAGGCAAAATTGCTATCACTGACTTAAGCCATAGCTCATGGATTCTTTATGGCTTCCCTCTCACATCTTCTAACCATCTTTGCTAGTGAATTGAATTTAAATGGGAAGTATGTAGCTGCTAAGTAGTGTGTGTGTAGAAGAAAGGAAGGGCTGGGGGCGGGGGCTATGGGAGGATAGTGGGGGTTCAGAGGGTGGTGGTGGCAGTGGTGCTGATGGTGGTTAGGGGTAGGTTTGAAAAGAGGAAGAAGAAGTGGAGGGAGAAAGAAGAAAAATAATACCGTATAAATACATGTGGTGTTTAGTAAATACGAGCTGCAAATAGCGTGACATTTAACTTATCCATCGTGGGAAGTAAGAGAAACTATTAAGGAGATGGGGTTAGTAAGACCGACCTTGCTATTGGTCTTTGTGAACAGAATAACATAAAATATAAGTAGTTTTGTAGAATAAAAAATAAATAGATATGATGGAGAATATATGGTGGATATTGTAAGTAGGATAGAAAAATGGGTGACCATGTTCACCATTTATAAAAAAAAAGAGAGAGACTTGAGGCAAGTGTTGGTTCTTACTTAGCAGAATGTAAGGAGTAAGAAGGAGAGGAGAGAGAAAGTAAGACTTAGCCTAAACTCGTTAAGACCACCTAGAAAACAAAGTCGTGTTGCTTGATCATTTGTTTTACTTGTTTAATTAGTCTTGTGTTTTTTTTTTTTTAAGATTCCAATCAAACTCGTGCTATCATTTGTTTGGAGCATTTAAATTATAGAAGATCATTTGTTATATTGTGCCAATGTGCTTATTGATCATTTCACATAATCAAACCCTATTAGCTATCCGTTTGTTTATCACGCATTTGCACAAACTGCTAGGCAAATAAGTTAATATAATCAGCTGGTCAAAACAGTTAATGAAACAACTACCCTTTAATTACCAAACATGGCCTTAAACAAACTCAATTCGATAGGTTATATCTAGGGGTGGCAATGATGCGAGTCGAGTTCGAGTTTGAGCTAACTCGACTCGACTCGTTAGCATTTCGAGTCGAGTTTGAGTTTAGTCGAGCTCACTCGAGTCGAGTTTTGACCGAGCTTTGACCGAGTCGAGCATTGATCGAGTCGAGCTTTGACCGAGTAAATATCGAGTAGCTTGCAAGTGTCTCATGTTAAAAGCAACAATAAGGTGAAAAATGTTGAATTTAGGTATTTTGCTATTGATAATTGGGTATTCGAGCTTCTCACGAGTTTTCGAGTCGAGTATCGAGTTGCTCAACTCGACTCACCAGCATCTCCAGTCGAGCTCGAGTTCGATTCGAGCTCACTCGAGTCGAGCTTTGACCGAGTTTTGACCGAGTCGATTTCAAGTAGCTCGCGAGTTGTCTCGACTCATTGCCACCCCTAGTTATATCTCTCATACAACATCTCAATTAGGCATATAGCGTACTCCAATCAACAATCCCAAAGATGCACTACATTTACAAACAAAGCCAAAGATTAAAATGGCCAAAAAAATTTAATAGCAAGAGAAAAAGACATTTTCCACATGAGCAAATGTTAAGGGCATGGATTCGGAAATCTTGAATGAACCTCATTTATCTCAGCAATTACTTCAGCTCCCAGCTCAATGTGGCATGCATTGAGAATCTCCTGAAGCTGCCATATCTTGGTTGCTCCAAAAACAGCACTTGCAACAAGTGGGTGCTCCAAAACAAACGCTGTAATAAATTTATCAAATTCAATCACGAAAACACTATGATGTAATCTTGCAGTTACAAATAAACGGCTAGCTGAGAGAGTAAGTATAAACCTTAACCAATTCACCTAGCCACTCTTGTTGCCTATATATATAATTTACTTTGTTTTATGAAACGCCGCTCTTGAGAACCTCAATACAATACAGGGAGAAAATGTACTTGACATAAAAATAATAATTTTTAAGACGATTGGTCTAGACTGCAAAGGTCCCATCTTTGCCACATGTTATGGTTAGCTCAGCCCCTAGTGGTTCGTTTAATAGGGTAATGGTAGATAATTTGTATGTTATCTGTAAATGGTAAATACTTTGAATGTCATCTGTAAATGGCACAAATTTGCAGTCGACTTCTTGTGCACTTTACTGACCCTGAATCTCAATTCAATATGAAGCTAGATTACCCCCAAAATGTTCTCTAACGGACGTGCCGCCACTCTTATTCTCTGTCGTCGCCAATCAGGTCAATCCAATACCGAACCTAACTAGTAGCTGGTCAGCTGCTGTCAGCGTCCTTGCAAGAAAAGTTCTACAGCTACCTCTGTACTTGAATTTGAAGCTTCTGCCTATAAAATCCTACTCAATTTAGGATCATCATGGCAGTGTAGAAATTATCCCTAGCAAGGGTGCTCTTCGGTTCTACATTTGGCAGCACTTATCTTTATACTTCGTCTGTTTCTTAATAGATACATCATATTGACTAGGCACACTTGCCAATGCACAACTTTGACCATCAATATCTTTAATTATATATTATTAAAAATTATTTAAAAAAAGTATTTTGAAAATAAACATTGATAGTAACCCAACAACAATTAAGATAATGACATTTATCTTTAAATAATAATAATTAAATATGGTCAAAGTTGAATTTCAAATAGTGTAAAACGTCAATATGATGCATCTATTAAGAAACAGAAGAAGTAGCCTACAACCACCTATAATATTATCATGTGGTCATGGCCACTCGTGGGTCCTCATTCTCAAGGATTAACTCAAAAAAGAACTTCAAGCTCCCTTATGAGCAGCAATTCTGAACCCAAAAGAATTTCTTCCTCTTGCTCTTACATCCATTGCTGCTTCCCACAGTTAAATATGAGCATGAGACAAAATTTGCATCACAGGGTTCAGTGCTTACCATTTCCAGTGACAACATTAATTTGCAGATATAAGAGAGGGAGTTGGGTGTGAATAAGAGCCATAGGGATCTGACCATCTTGGGACCAGGATATGTCCTGGCTGTTCTGTGTGTTCCAGACAATCCTAATGCTTACTGTAAATCTATCAAATTAATGCACACTACCATTGGCAAGTTTTCGGTTACTTCATATACTCCCTTCGTTTTTTTAATTGCTAGGCAATGTCACTTTCAAGCTATGTGGAGGGCGCTTTTTGACCAATCCAATGTAAAATATGGGGGAAAAGTGAAAAAAGAGTACTTTTTGGTGCAAAAAGAGAAAAACAAGTAAAATATTATTTTTGGTGGACCAAGTACTCCAAATAAGGAAAGTTTAAACAATGTAGCAATTCAAAAGAAACAACCATATAAGGAAAATGTAGCAATTCAAAAGAAACAACCATATAAGGAAAATGTAGCAATTAAAAAAACCGGAGGGAGTATATAAGTGAAACAGATAAAGCATATGATAGCTACTAGAGCTTGATGAGGAGAATCATGGTGTTCTTTTTTTTTTTTTAGGAACTTGGAGATAGCAATTTTGTAATGGGATCATCATGATGCAGATGGTAGGAAGATGACAATATAAAGGGGAATATTGGTACTTTTTAGTTAAATAAAGAAATGTAGCAAGTGAAAAGAGATCCATTTATGGAAAATGTAGCAAGTATAAAATGACAGAGGGAGTAATAAGAAAAGAAGGTAACACCCTCAATACATATTCAAAAGTATACGTGCACCTTCTAAAACTTTATATGCCTAGATTCCTATGTGGTCTATATTGCCAGGAGATGCGATGGTTACTGGTAAGAGCATGTATCTCTTGGAAGGGCTCTTCAACAATCCAACTACTCCAAGGAGAGAGGAAATGGAGAGTTACTTCTTACCCAACAATGGGGCTCTTGGGTGTGTCTTGACTCTTGAGTGTATCTCCATGGAGACACTTTGAAAAGTGTCTCTTGGAAGAGATACCATTTCGGAGAAATAAAATATGACTCCATCAACCAATCAATTTGTGACACATGGCACAAAGGAATGAGTTTCATTAATTAACATGGGAACCATTACATAGTGAAATATACCAATGTTACTCAGACACGGATTAAGTGTATACTCGGATAAGGGAGTCTAAGCGTCCGACTCGGCTATTTTGTAGAAAAAAGTCAAGATTTTAGTTTAAAATGAAGTATCCAAGTGAAGTATCGTGACAGACATGACACGACACGACACGACACGACACCCAATTTTTGAGGTAAATGAAGGTGTCGGAGTAACATAAAAATATACAATAGAGAGCTCTTTAAAATACTTTATTGTTGGGTGTTTTTTAGATATAGTTTTTAAAAGTAAGAGATAATAGTGGAGAGTTGATTGGAGAGTCATTATCATTGTACATGCTCTACAAGGCTGTTCTATAAGGGAATTTCAACTTCCTGTCACATTCTTTGTTTCACATATCACTCCGCAACATGATTTCACTGTAATAGCCGCAAATTTATTACTAAAACTTTTGAGTGTATTGATACAATTGTTATCATACCAGAGATGAGTTTACACTTGTAATTGTCATCATAAAATTTTTGAACCTCCAATATCTATACAATGTTACAAGATAAGTTTCTAAGAAGTTACTTTATGTTCCAAAACTCTCAAGTGTGTCAATTAACACCATAATGCCCACAAGGCCACAACTTCCTGAAATTACTATTATCGCATTTTTTCTTCTTGGGTCATATTCTTTAGCCTCCTATAGATATGTTTTTTCAAATTTATATAGGCAAAATAGATACAGACAAGCATGATCCACCAACACCAGAAGTAGAAAGAAATGGAAATAGTGGAACATATGGCATACCGATTGCCAAAGAAACTGGATGAAGGCCATACTTTTCTGCTATTTGAAAATATTCCTGCAGTAAAAGAGAACGGTTGAAGAACAACTCTAGGTGTGAACACTTCACCGCCAAGGCTATGTAGCACACCCATAAAATTATGGAACATGCTACTGTTTTGTTTAGCTAAATCTCCAAGAATCAACTTATTAATAGCAAGACAATGTGCAGCTTTTAAGAAAACAATAATATTCATGGTGAAACCAGTTATTGTTGCTTTTGTTTTGGACTTAGCCAACATATTTCATATCCATGATATATTAAACATGCTACTACCTTGTCCCCAGCATAACTAAAACCTACAAGAATCCCATCATTAGTAGCAAGACAATGTGCAGCTGTTTAAATTCAACATGATTCATGGTCAAACCATTAATTTTTGCATGTTGTTTTCACGAAATTTTGACCAACATAAGGTTTGAACAGCAGAACAGATTACCGACAAGAATAAAATAGTGCTTTGAGATCTGAGAAGAAACCATACCCTCGTGGCTATCATTGTAGCAGCACTGGAAAGGTTATACCTAGATTCCCCCTCTGAATATCTCCCTGTTAGCCAATAAAGCAAATAATCAATATACGTTTAAAAGGCTCCATAATATCATATGAAGAAGTAGAATATAAACCTCGAAAAAGATTCAATCGAGCATTTTCTGGACCTCCATCACCTGCAAAGTATTTACCAGACAGTACGCCCATAGCCAAAGGACTGTATGCCAACAAGAACATCCTGCCAAGGTTGAACAGGAAAGGAGCAGTAAACATTTGGGCTGAAGCAATTTTAACAGCAGCAATGAAAGATGGCCAAGAAGAGGTAGCAATATATACATATAAAGGACAGATATAACTTTCCAAGTTATGCGCTTAACAATCAAGAAGGGGGAAAAATAAAAGAACTACGGTAAATTGCAACAGTAAGTAGTCGGCTAATACTCACATGTCACATCCACCATCACCTTTAGCAGTTACAACAAATTCTTTTTTATAGTTCTAATCATAAAATAACCCATCAGACATCATTCTCAGATGGATTAATTCATAGGAAAAATTTCCTTCTCAATGAACAGGTATTCAGTGTCTACTTCACAAGCACAGAATTAAAACAAGATAATACCTCTCATGATGACAGCACTCAGCCAATGAAGAATCAAAAGTCCGGCAGAGTAAGCTGTATGAGTTCTGTTAGACCAAGATTCATTGTAAGGACACATTGACAGCTTCAGAGCAGCAGATGAGAAAAATAATCCCAAATTTCTTGCTAGAATTTTTTTGCTACTGCTGTGTGTAATCTAAAAATATCAGACATGAGCATTATATCTATGGATCCAAAAGGCAAAGGAAAAAAATGAACAAAGAGATCCTGAATAAGCCACGTCAAACAGGGATCAATGCCTTTTTTTTCAGGGGGGAGCAGAGATCAACTCCTTTTTCTTGGCCTTGTTAGGTAAAGAGAGGTTTGGGGCAAAATTAGAGGTTTGAACTCATATTAGAGGATTTGACTAGTCAATCCTCTAATTTGAGTGTTTTGGTAAAGAGAGATTTCAATTAGCTGATTGTGCTCGAAAAGCTCTTTTTGAAAAAGCTAGGGGGAGGAGATTTTTGACATTAGAGGTTTGGGAATGAGTGGGCCAATTACATTTATGTCCTAAAGTTGTTGAAAATTACATTAATAAACAATAAAAGGTACAACAATAAATTATGCACATGTCCTTTCCGGTCATTTTACACAATTATGTAACAATAAGCTATCAGCTACTTACCAAACACTTTTATACAAATAGCTAATACAATCAGCTAGTCAAATCAGCTATCAGCTAACAGCTATCCGCTAATTGCCAAACAGGGCCTATATCTTTTTTTTTTTTTGTGTTGGGGGGGGGGAGGGGTGAACAGAACCTGCAAGGAGACAATTTTTGGAGAACCATCGATTCTGTCAGCCACTTGTAGGAACTTCATCACACCATAGGGCGTTTCATTACTGAGTCCAGCATATCTGACCTACAAACAAGAAAGTACCCTAATGTGTAAGAAGTGCATGCATCCTGAGAGAAGTTTGACACAGCTTAACTTACAATCTACACCTTGCCAGCATCAACAGCTCTAGTGAGTGCATGGAGCTGTTCCTCTATAGGGGTAGAACAGTACTGCCTTCTTGGATCATATTCAATTTCTCCGAACATAGGGACATACCTAGAAAAGGAAGAAATACGTAACTACCACATGCAATCACGATTTATTTTTCATGTAAGTAATTTCACCACCTAGAAATAAATTATGTCACCAGTTATAATTAAGAAGAAAAAGAAGACAACATACAAACCGATCAGGCCAGTGAATCTGATAAAGATCAATATAATCAGTTTGCAGGCGCAGTAGGCTGTACAATATTATTAAAGCATATGTTAGAGCTTAATACACAAAACAAAAGAAGAAATGAAGGATGTACAATTTCAACATTGACCACTGTCAAGGAAAAAAACAAAGGAAAATTGTGAAAGCAAGGAGGCTAAACCTATTATCTATGGCTTTCTCTATATTCTTAGCATCCAAACACTCTGGCCCTCCTCGAATCCAAGTCATCTGCCCAGAAGGCCCAGCAACCTGCAGATAAGAAAATTACTCACATCTATCCAAAAGCGAAAATAAATAAAGTTTGACATATCAATAATTATGTTCTTCTATGCAGAAACATGTTATGTAAACCGTTTGGTATAGTCCCTTCTGGGTGGATTTGGAATCTAAAGATTCTGCCACCGTTAGGTAAAGTCCCTTGACTCCCTTCTAGGTGGATTTGGAATCTAAAGATTCTGTCAAAGTTAAAATTTCACTAGAAGGTGTGTAGTAAAGACCTTCCACAAAAAAAAAAAAAAAAAAAAAAAGATAAATTCTAAGCAAGATTGCCACCCATCAGGAATGTGCTTTTTGCAATCATCGTCAAAAAAGTAAGAAAGCACTAATCTACTTTAAAAATCCTTCCCCACCATACAGAAGATGTCCTTTTCTAATTTCCAAGATGAGCTCAAATGGAAATCTCCAAACTTTAGCAATAAGTTTAATGACGGAATTCACGAATTTAACAAGTTTAAGAAATCTAATAGGAAGGGAAACTTTGAAAGAACAGTATTTATTTGGTGTCTAATCTGTAAAAATACTACTTAACAAGTTGCAACACCACTTTCTAGATTCAGTAACTTATATATTGAATTATGCTAAGACCCAGATTAATAGGCAAACAATTAGGCAAGAACAAGCAGCAAAATTAGCACAGAAGATAGATTGTATTAAGAAAAGCTCTCAAATACAATTCTTGCATTCGAGAGGCAAGGTCTCTCCCATCACACAACAAACTTTCTCTCACTTAATTTCTGGATACCCCTTGCTGTGAGCTCAGCTCCTATTTATATACACAGCAGTACAAAATATCTAAGGCACCTGCCACCTCATAATTTTTCCTAACAGAATCTGTTATAGCTAGAGTCAGGGAATAATTCCTCTAGGCTCTAATCCTCTGCAGTATCGCAGCTGTCCTGTGAGTGGTAATGACTCCTGTGCCCTTAGTAAGTTTCCCTCTCCTTCTAGAATAGGTGTGTATAATTGGGGGAATGGATCTGGTAGGGGACTTAGCAATTGCTAAGACCCAGATTAATAGGCAAACAATTAGGCAAGAACAAGCAGCAAAATTAGCACAGAAGATAGATTGTATTAAGAAAAGCTCTCAAATACAATTCTTGCATTCGAGAGGCAAGGTCTCTCCCATCACAAAACAAACTTTCTCTCACTTAATTTCTGGATACCCCTTGATGTGAGCTCAGCTCCTATTTATATACACAGCAGTACAAAATATCTAAGGCACCTGCCACCTCATAATTTTTCCTAACAGAATCTGTTATAGCTAGAGTCAGGGAATAATTCCTCTAATCCTCTGCAGTATCGCCAGCTGTCCTGTGAGTGGTAATGACTCCTGTGCCCTTAGTAAGTTTCCCTCTCCTTCTAGAATAGGTGTGTATAATTGGGGGAATGGATCTGGTAGGGGACTTAACAATACCCCCCTCCCAATCAAGCACCTTGTCCTCAAGGTGGAAGTCAGGGAAACGAGCAGTGAATAACTCGGCATCCTCCCATGTAGCTTCAAAAGTAGGTAGATTAACCCACTTAATAAGGACCTCAGTAGCTGCAGGATGGTGAGGTGGATGTCTGATGCCCAAGAGAGCCTCAAGTCGTGTGTCCATGACCAAATCAGGAGTGAGTTGAGAGGGAAGAGTAAGGGAGGCTTGAGCATTGCCCAAAGCCTTCTTGAGCTGAGAGACATGAAATACTGGGTGGAGTTTAGCATCAGGAGGAAGAAGGAGCTGATAAGCAACCTGGCCAATCTTCTTGATTACAGGAAAAGGCCCATAAAACCGTGGAGCAAGTTTCTCATTCCTTGTCTTGGCCAAAGAGTGATGTCTGTAAGGTTGAAGTTTCAGATAAACAAGTTCATCAGGTTCAAAATGAACCGCCCTTCTCTTCTTGTCTTCTTGCTGCTTCATACTGTTCTGAGCCTTCAGTAAATGAAATTTTAATTCATCTAAGGTTGCATCTCTGTCCAGCAACTGATCTTCCAGGGATGAGACAGCAGTACTACCTTTTTCAAAACGAAATAATGGGGGAGGATCCCTTCCATAGACCACCTTGTATGGAGTGTAGTGAGTTGAGGCATGAGTTGAGGTATTGTACCAAAGGTAACCAGGTAGCCCAACCCTTAGGCTTGCCATTATAGAAGCATCTGAGGTAGGCTTCAAGGGACTTGTTGACCACCTCAGTCTGGCCATCTGATTGAGGATGGTAAGCAGTGCTTCTATGCAAAAGTGTGCCCTGTAACTTGAATAATTCTTTCCAAAAAAGACTCATAAAAACCTTGTCTCTATCAGAGACGATGGTGGAGGGAAACCCATGCAATTTCACTACCTCCTTAATGAACACAGCAGCCACTGATGCAGCATTAAAGGGGTGTTTGAGACTGATAAAATGTCCATATTTGGACAGTCTATCCACCACAACTAAGATAGTGTCCCACCCTTGAGACTTGGGCAACCCCTCCACAAAATCCATAGAGATGTCCTCCCATATTTGTTGGGGAATAGGAAGAGGTTGGAGAAGGCCAGCTGGGCTTAATGTGGAGGTCTTGCATTGTTGACAGATTTGACAGTTCTGCACAAAGGTAGCCACATCTTTTTTCATACCCCTCCAGTACCATTCTCCTGCTAGCCTCTGGTATGTTTTAAACACGCCAGAATGACCTCCCATGGGTGAGGAGTGATACTCTTCCAGTAGGATAGCAGATAATGAGGAGTCCTTAGGAAGGACTATCCGCCCTTTATACTTCAACAATTGATGTTCTACTGTAAACCCTGGTAGGGGAGACCTACCAGCAGCAACCTCTGTTTTAATTGTTGTAAGTCAGGGTCCTGGTGAATGGCTTGCGTGATCAACTCCAAATGGGGTGAATGGGAAGAAGTGAGAGCATTGCATTCCATATCAGGGGGTTGCCTCCTAGAAAGGGCATCAGCTACCTTGTTGTGGCTGCCAGGTTTGTATTTGATGTCAAAATCAAATCCAAGAAATTTGCCGACCCATTTTTGATAGGCAGGTCCAATCTCCCTCTGATTAAGCAAGTGTCTAAGACTTTGCTGGTCAGAATGTATAGTGAAATGCCTTCCAAGTAAGAAGTGCTTCCATTTTTGCACTGAAAGAACCACAGCCATGAGCTCTTTCTCATAAATAGACTTGGCTCTAGCCCTTTCACCCAATGCCTTGTTGGAGCAGCACTGCCCCTAATCCAAATCCTGAGGCATCAGCTTCAATGACAAAGGGTAAGCTGAAATTTGGCATCTGCAATACAGGGCCGCTGGTGAGGGCTTGCTTCAACCTGTCAAAAGCCTTTGTCGCTACAGGGGTCCAACCATAAGAATCCTTCAACTGGTCCGTGAGTGGCTGTGCAATGGAAGCATATCCATGTACAAATCTTCTATAGTATCCTGTGAGGCCCAAAAACCCCCTAAGGTCTCTCAATGTAGAAGGAATTGGCCAATCCAACATGGCTTGGACCTTGGAAGGATCCATGGCCACCCCCTTTTTGGATATTATGTGCCCCAAATATGCCACCTCTCCTTTGCCAAACTCACATTTTTTTAAGTTTGCGAAAAGGTGATTAGCAGCCAGCAATCCCAGAACAACATTCAAATGGTTCACATGTTGCTCCATACTTGCACTATAAACTAAGATGTCATCAAAAAAGACCAACACAAACTTCCTCAAGTATGGCTTAAAGACCTCATTCATAAGGGCTTGAAAAGTTGCAGGGGCATTAGTGAGCCCAAACGGCATCACTAAAAATTCATAGTATCCCTCATGAGTTCTAAATGCAGTTTTATGAACATCACTAGGCTTCATTTTAATTTGGTGATATCCCGATTTTAAATCTAATTTCGAAAAGATACAAGACCCATGTAACTCATCAAGTAATTCATCAATGATGGGAATGGGGTATTTATCGGGCACGGTCACATTGTTAAGAGCTCTATAATCAACACAAAACCTCCAAGAACCATCTTTCTTTTTCACAAGTAAAACGGGACTAGAGAAAGCACTATGGGAGGGTTGAATGATGCCTGCAGCTAGCATATCATGAATGAGTTGCTCAATTTCATCTTTTTGTGACTGAGGGTATCGATATGGTCTAACACTTACAGGATCAGTGCCATGTTTCAGGTTAATCGCATGTTCATGTCCTCTATTTGGGGGCAGACCAAAAGGCATGTTAAATACCTGATTGTAGCTGGACAATAGTGGCTGTAAGCACGCAGGAACATCTTCAAACGCCAAGGGCTCAGGTGCTGTAGGTGCCAAATGACTGAATTCCACTAAGTACCTCTGCCACTTCAAAGTGCGAATCATGGCTTTTAATGACACGCCATATCTGCTCAAAGCAGGATTGCCTTGCAAGGTGATGGTGTGACTGCCATCCTTGTATTGAAGTGTTTGTGTTTTCCAATTGGTCACCATAGTGCCCAACTTCTCAAGCCATTGTATCCCCAATATGATATCAGAATTACCCAGAGGCAGGGGTAAGTAATCTTCCACCACCAATGTGCCTTGGATGCTTAAGGGAACTTCCTTACACTCGCCTCTTCCATGGGCCTCTGCTCCAGTACCCAAAGACACACCAAAAGGCTGAGATGATGAGATAGGAATTTGCAAACGCTTCACAGTATCAAGAGAGATGAAATTGTGGGTGGCCCCTGGATCCACCATCACAACCACATTGTGCCCATGAATGGATCCCTCCATTTTCATTGTTCTTGGGCTGGAGATACCCATAACAGAATTTAAAGAGATCTCGGGTGGTGTAGGCTCTGAATGTGGGCTAATAGGTGGGCTCTCATGCGAATTATCAACAAATGAGCCATACTCTACCTCATCTTCCTCATGGCCCAACAGAATACTTAGCTCTTTGTTTTTGCAACGGTGACCAGCAACCCATTTATCATCACAACGAAAACATAACCCATTCGCACGCTTGAACTGAAGCTCTTTCTCGCTCAATCTTCTTATCTCTCCGAAGGGTTTGGCGACTGGTAGGGAGGATTTGGGTTTATTTTGGGAGGTGAAGCTGTTGGGTGAATTAATGGTGGCACTGGAATATTGTGAGTGTGCTGGAGTGTTAATTTGGGCTGAGTGATAGGGAAGAACAGTGGGGTGGTATGAGTAAGTGGGTTTGGCAGAATTTGTAGCTGGGTTAAAGGAAGAAAATGGGCCTGACTTAGACTCCCACTTCTTTTTGGGTCGGTGGTTTAATTTTTCCTCAATTTGTACTGCCAGCTCCATGGCATGATCTAAGGATCTGGGCCCCATAATTCTCACTTCATTTTTAATTTCATCCTTAAGTTTGCTCACAAATTGGGCCTGGGCTATAGATTCCGGAATTCCTTCTAATGGGGCCAAAAGTTCTATGAATTTTCTCCTATATTCCACCACTCCCCCTTCTTGTTCATGACTCAACCTGCTCCTGCAGTGACCCCGGTGCTGTCTCACGGAATCGCCGGAGCAGCATCCACTTCATCTCCGTCCACCGGAAAATCGGCCTTCTCCGATTCTCCCATTGATACCATAACAAGGCATCGCCATCCAACGAGACCACAGCAGCCTCGATTTTCTCTTCCTCAGTCAACCGGTAAAATTGGAAAAAACGTTCAGCCCTTATGATCCACCCGTCGGGGTTGACGCCGGAGAAGACGAGTAGATCTAATTTCTTGGCTCGCCAGTTACCACCTCCTCGGAAACCACCACCGTAGCCGTCTCCATCTTCGTCATCATAATCATTTCCATCACCTGGTGCTCTGTTTTCCCCTGCTCCAATAGGTACTCCGCCTCTTCCGCCTTCGACCCCCCCGCCACCACTTCTTTCCAGAGCCTTCGCTACCTCCACTCCGAGCTGTTGGGTAGCCTTCTCGAGGCTGGTGGCGATCTGGGCCGCCAACGACTCCTGCAAAGCCTCTACTGCTTTCTCCACTGCCGTCGCGACTTCCGTGGACAAGGAGGCTCGCAGGTCAGCAATACCTTGTTCGAGCTGATCAATTCGTTGACTGTTCGACGGCACCACCATTTTTTTCTGGTCAGAATCTACTGCTCTGATACCACAATTGCTAAGACCCAGATTAATAGGCAAACAATTAGGCAAGAACAAGCAGCAAAATTAGCACAGAAGATAGATTGTATTAAGAAAAGCTCTCAAATACAATTCTTGCATTCAAGAGGCAAGGTCTCTCCCATCACACAACAAACTTTCTCTCACTTAATTTCTGGATACCCCTTGCTGTGAGATCAGCTCCTATTTATATACACAGCAGTACAAAATATCTAAGGCACCTGCCACCTCATAATTTTTCCTAACAGAATCTGTTATAGCTAGAGTCAGGGAATAATTCCTCTAGGCTCTAATCCTCTGCAGTATCGCCAGCTGTCCTGTGAGTGGTAATGACTCCTGTGCCCTTAGTAAGTTTCCCTCTCCTTCTAGAATAGGTGTGTATAATTGGGGGAATGGATCTGGTAGGGGACTTAGCAAATTATACATCACCCGACCCCGAAATTTCCAATAGAATACTATGGTACAGCAGTAAATAATTAGATAGTGAAAGATAATTTCGTTACTTTAACTTAATTTGTTGTTAAAACCGTGCTTAAATGTGGTATAATTAGAAATCTATGGAGTACTATATTATTAGTTTTAAAGCAAAATGGTGTAAATTTGCAAAAGAGATTCTGAGAAAGTGATTGCAGAGGAAGTGAGTAATCCATCACATGAAACAAACCTTGGACAAATGATTATCTAAACTGAATGCCATTGTACCGTGGTCTCTAACCAATCACATCATTATTGATGCACATGTTTCATCAGCTAAACAGTGATGAATAGAAACACAAGCTACAGGAACAAAGAACTTAACATGCGGCCTAGTACCGTGGTTTCTAACCAGTCACATCATGATGTAATTTCATTTTAGTCAGAAATTTTTAATCGTGGGAGCAAAGGAAGAATAGAGATATGGTCTGCATTATTATCACCCTGGATGCTAGTCATACACGAACGCCAATTATTATCACTCCATAATTTGGTTAATCCATCTTGCAAAGCGCAAATGCCCCAACAATCATATTTCACTAATTTAGCACTGTTTCGAGTACAAACTGAGGGGAAATTGCCAATTAATCTCCTTGATGTACCAGCAATGCAAATCAAATGGCAATATGGTAAATAAAAGCAAAAAAAGTGGACATTTTTGTCAATAATATATTACTATTATCGAGTTGTATGGTCAAATATCCAGTCATAATTTATTTATTTTTTAGGAAAAGAAAAAACACGATGGAATATTTTCATCATACGACTATATATAGTGGCATTTCATTACGAAAAATGCCATTTGATTTACACCTGTCATACATCTCGGAGATGTACAGGCGAGGCCCCTAGAACTTAGCATGCCAAATAAGTAACAACCACATATGCAAAGACATGTTGGAAAATGCTTCAAAGTTGATTAGTCCTTCAATCCAACGTGGCTAGTGGTCAATTGTAACTGCTTAGTGCTTCCTAGATGATAGGAGTTGTTACTAGAATATAGTCAAATAAGTTAGCATGTGTTTTATTATTGTTGAGTAGAAGCAGATAGTGGGTTAGTGGACTGTGGACATGCTCATGGTTCACCACTATCTTTTTATTATTGCTTAATTTTAATTGTAAGTTGGTTATTGTAGTGCCTATTTAAGGGGGCATTTTATTGCTTTGTGAAAGATTGAGGAAATAAGACGTAGCTTTCTTCACCTCCTCTTTTATATTCTACAAGACATTCACGTTAAACTTCGAAAAACATGAACTAGAAAAGAAACTACTACTGCTAAGCAAAACAAACAATGAGTAATAGAAACAAATTTAAAAGATGAGGGCCGGTTGGAATCACTCAATTTTTGGTTTTTGGTTTTATCAATGTAAAAGTCATATGATATATAAGGCATTATGAACTTAAAATTAGTCATATCTATACAAATATATTCACGTGGCTCTCTCAAATATAAATATTGTGTAACTACAAGGTATCGAACACGTGATCTTTGCAATGAAAGATGAGAATTTAACCATCAATAACTATAACTCTGTTGTTTAATATTTCAAATAAAATATCATAAAGTCTTATAATATAATTATTCTTAACTAAAAAGACTTAAACAAGTAATTACATTTCTAACACTATTATTACGATATTAAAAAGACACTATTGATGACATATTATCTTACCCCAATTTCTTTTAAGCTATTATTTTCAAACTCAAACCTTTAAAGTTATTTTTACTTATCACGTTATGACGTCAAATTTTCAATTTCTCATGGACCAAAAAATACACAATAAAAAATGAATTATGAAATTTATGAATAATTATATATTTGTTTATTACAATTGACCCGAAGCATCGCCCAAACCAAAAATATTAGTTTAACTTGAAAACTGACACCAGAAAACTGTTATGTTGTCCATATTTTTGTTTTAGTTTTAAGAAGAAAAGAAAACTAAAAACTGGAAACAAAAAAGATAAGGAACATTTGAACCTTAGTAGCCAAAACAAGACGATCTCGAGGAATCTTCCGGTGTTTAATCCAACGGCCCAAATATTGCTCACTCCTTCCCTGCGTCTCGGCTCGCTGCGGCACTGGATACCTTCCCAATGCCCACAACATCGATACAGAAGAAGAAGATTAAACATCTTAAAAAAATCTCAAGCTTTTTAACACTGATAAATACACAAGTATTTTTATAACATACATTTCAGCGGAATCAAAGAAGTTGATTCCAGAATTGAAAGCTTTATCAAGAAGACGAAATGATTCATCAACCGAGTTCTGTTCACCAAAAGTCATGGTTCCTGTAAAACCAAATTATATAAACATTGTAAATATAATATATAGATTTATGAAATTAGAGAGGTGAATTGGAAAATTACCTAAACATAATCTGGAAACGGTGAGATTAGGAGCAATATTAATGAGAGGAACTGCCATTTTTGTGTATTTTTCTCTCCCTTCGTACAGGTCGATTGATGAAAATTGAAACCCTAACTTTAGCGGGCAGCCCAAAAGGAGGGGGGAAAAATGGAGATGCAGGGTATCGAACCCTGTACCTCTCGCATGCAAAGCGAGCGCTCTACCATTTGAGCTACATCCCCTAGTATGTTATTTTCGTCTTCCTATAGTTATTTTTGTAGTTTTATAGAAAGCAAAATGTATTATTACAAGTAATCTATTATCTTTTTATCTATTATCTATTATAATAAATAGAACAAAATCCTAAGTGTCACATGGTGTTTAGACAACTATTTTTGCCACATGTAATTGCTCTACTGTATGTTGCCACGTGTCTGCATTACCTATGCTTACAGCTTCTTTCTATTTTAAGAGTCCTCTCATATTATATTTTGGGCAAAGATTTGTGATTGCTAATCAAAATCAATTTGTGCCACTTAATATCCTATTTGTAATTGTTAACTCGAAAGGAACACTACAAGAGGGGGGTGAATTGTAGTGTGGAACTTATTGCCCAAATAATGCGGAATTTAAAATTAAACATAAGCAATAAGGAACTTAAAGTGCAAGAGAGATTTTTACGTGGAAACTTCTTGTCTCAATACAAGAAGAAAAACCACGACCTCCTCTGAATTTAAACTCTTCACTATAATAGGGAACCTCCTTTGTTACAACCTATTACATGCCCAAGTTCCATTCGGAACTCCAACTCTCTCACAAGTTCCACTCTATATTCTAGACTTAATTCTAAGTCTCTCAAGAGTCCCCACAACTCTTTACAAAAGGTTTACTCAAACCCTTGCTTCATCCTTGGATAGACTTCACCCTAAGTCTACGCATACATAATAAGAACTTACTCAAGTTCCTAACTCAAACTTGATACAATAATTCACTCAAACTCTTAACCAAGTCCCTGTTACAAGAGTTCACTCAAACCCTTTAACTCCAAACTCAAATACAGACATTTGATAATATAGTTTAACTGTAGTTTGTGGAAACTGAAGAACTGTAAAGGAACATGACACTCGTAGGAACTTGGAACTCATAGGAACTGACTTAAAACAAAGAATAGAAAATATAATTCTTTTGTAACGTTATACCTTAAGCCAACCTTATGGAATGACACAGTCAGACAATTTGAAACTTAATTGAACTTGTATATTTATAGCAGTCATTTAGAATGAACGTGGGATTAATCATGAGTCAGTGGTTTAAAGCATTAACCTATGTTGTTCCTTAGCTTAAGGAACAAGCTCCATGATCTCCCACTAACACCACGTTCATTTTGAACGTGTGTAACAACCAGTAATGGAGTCCTAAAATCTAGCATTTACTTGTGCAACATTATTTTAGATAAAATTAGCAATTAAACTAATTCCTAAAAATACTCTAACTACCTTGTATTTCATTTAAAAAACATTTATCAACTAATTAACCACTAACTCTTTAAAACATGTCACGTTATATTTAGTTATTACATCATATTCACTTTTCATTGTTCCTATCTTTTAATGTTCCCAAAAGTGACCAGTCATTTTGCTTAGGGAACACACTCAGACGTCGGAAACATCCAAAGAAAGATTTGTTAAACTAACCAAATGAACCTGCTGCATGGTTAACGTGATCTTTGACTCAATATAATTAATTTGAGACTCCTAACAACTTTAGAATATTATTCCTACAATAGTTCTAAAAAAATATATTATTCTTAATTTAAATAATTATATATTCCTTATTTATCTCAACCGCTTGCCTACTTATCTTTTGATTATAAGTTCCACTACGAGTTCCTTTTGAACATGTTCCATCACCTTTCACGTTTACACATACACGAATCTTAGAAAATAAGCTCATTTTTTCTGCCTTCATGCTCTACGCTTCTCCAACTCAAGAACTGCATGCTGATAGCTGATAAGTCTCTATTTTATATATGATTTTTGCCCGTTATATTACTTTTTAGTATAAGTTTTGAGACTTATAATAGGTTTTCTTCTCATATTTTAATGTTATAAAAGTTGAGTTACTTGAGTAACAAAGTTGATTTAAAATATGAAAAATATGCTCAATAAATTACTTGCTTGATTATAGTACTAGTTATACTTACTAATTTGGTTTAATTAATATTTATAGTAGTAGTATAATTTTATTATGCAAATATTTTATTACTCTATTGATTTATTTTGTAGGTAACAATTGCAAAGAAGAAAAAAAGAAACAAAAGAAAGAAAGAAAATGGAGTGAGCTTTCTTGGGCCAGACAAACAACGCTTAGGCCACGCACAAGATCACATAGAACAACAAAAGAGAAAAATCTCTTGCTGGGCCAAAGAGAAAAATTACAAGGCAGCAAGAGAAAATTAAAAGGGATGAAAACAAAAACCTAGAGGTAGACAAGGAGGGACGCAATACAAGGAGGGCACGAGATATAAAAACCCTTGGGACGAAGGAAGAGGAGGAAGAGCTGCAGGAAGCCAACGCGAGACGAAGCATTTCATCTGATTCTTCATATGAATTTGGAGTTTATCTCTTGCTTCTCTTAGTTTATGCTATTAAATTTCGTCAGTTACTATGTTTAATTTCAGATTTTTACTTTTAATTAGTTGGGTTAATTTAGTTTCGATGTCTAGCTAAATTTTCATGTTCTAGGACTAGATGTAGTCTTTTAATTTTCTGTCAATGGATTGAATTATTGTTGGGTTAGTTTAATTTAAATTGCAATTTGATAATCTTGAGTTCAATTGTTTACTTTTGATAAGGGCCCTATCAATTTTATGTTTAAGGTATTGGATTATTAGCGGAAGTGAAAGTTCAATATTAGTTCGTGAGATTATTAAGCGCTAAGTAGTATAATTTTAGGAATAGTTATACACTTATGGTGGTCTTTTATATGAATTCTTATTCTTGATGAGTTTGTTCTAAATTTTATTATCACGGAAGTAGGTATAAGATTAGTATTCATATATATGTTTTCCGCCTTGGAAGAGGGGATAATATACATTAGGAATTAGACCATTGCGATCTAATTATTATACCCTACAATTAGTTTAATTTCATTGTAGAAGTTAATTGGCGAAATCTAAGTCCTAGATATATTTCTCATATTTGATTCTTACCTATTGTTTGACGTTTTTAGTGTTAGAATTAGTAGTTCATATTATTTTATTTTAGTTATTATCACTATTCACGTTACCCAAATCGTCTAAATAATATTAGATTTTCTTAATTTGGTAGTTGATTATAGACCTCCTTGTGGGAAAGGATATCTTGCTTACCCTATATTTACTTTAATTGACCCGTACACTTGCAGTATTTTAAGGTACTTTTAGGACCGACCAAGTTTTTGGCGCCTTTACCGAGGAGACAATAATTCAATATCATAATAAGGAGATTCTTATATTAGTTTAGATTTTGTTTTAGTTCAGCAAGTTTGTTTCAGTTTTCTGCATAATTGCTCATATTTGATTTACATTAGTAACACTACTAAGTTAGTATTATATATTTTGTCTGTTCAATTTTTTTTAGTTTGCTATCTACATTCTGCCACCATTAGTCATTACTTAATATCATACATAAGTATTCTCTATATTAGGTTTGACATTATTATTGTTAGATAAGTACTTGTCTTTATTTTATTTTTTTCTTTGTCAGTAGTTTTTGTTTATTATTCATGTTTTGTATCATGGAGTCATATTGTTATTTTAATAAGGATAATTTTTTTGATAGGCAACAAAATCATAATTGTTGTGGTTCTCATGTTCATAGTTTTGATGCATCATATCAAAATTCTCCCAATTTTTGCATGAGTTCTTATGAATTACCATATATGTTTCGTGAACCCCAAATTCATGCTAGTAATTCTAGAGCTATTTTTTCTTTTCCTCAATATGAGAATGATGTGTTTTGGAAATACTATCATAGACTTGGTGATTTTATTGGTCCTAATCATGGAATTGAATTATGGGATATGTGCTTAGTGATTTATGAGGGGTTCAATGAAGAAACTAGGATGGTGGTAGAATCTATGTTTAATGGAGGAAATCTATTCCAATCTCCTGATTACTGTTGGGATTTAATTGAGTGGTTGGATAGGGATACTTATAAGTGGGAGATGTCTTTATCAGCTAGAGCACTTCCTTCACCCCCAACTTACATTACACAACCTCCTTATTGTTCTAATTGTCACTCTATTTCTCATGATATTTTGTCTTGTGATGTGATTTTAGTGAATGATTTCACCCCCTCACCCCAATATGAATTTGATTATTATACTCAAAATTCTCATCCCCAACCGTATACTTATG
The DNA here is from genome assembly GCA_947646795.1 of Beta lomatogona. Taxonomy (NCBI): domain Eukaryota; kingdom Viridiplantae; phylum Streptophyta; class Magnoliopsida; order Caryophyllales; family Amaranthaceae; genus Beta; species Beta lomatogona. Next base: position 1,548,453 of record CANSNZ010001336.1, read on the forward strand.
ATAATGATGATGTGGGTTGGATAGAAAATGAGTGTTATGGGATTGATGTTTAAAGTATAGGAAAAATCAATGTGACGGATATTTTAAAGGAGGAAGAACCCTTGGTTGAAAAAACATTATTGAAGAAGTCAATAGATGAGAGTGATGTGATTCACGAGTCTTTATCGGTTCCACCTACTGTTTTTGAGTCTCATGTTCCTTTCTCTCAAGAACTTAACCTTATTCCTTCTTCCCCTATATTATATCCCCCATTGTTCCCTATATTCTCCCAATTTGGATGACTCTTGTGATCATATTACTGATGTACATTTAGTTTTTATTCCTTTTGAGTCATGTAAAAAGACTAATGGTTTTCCTATTTCTTACTCTTGAAAGTATAACTTTTCTTTTGATTTTCCTTTTTCTAGGTTTAATAGATTTTTAAGATTAATTTATTTCATATTTCCTTTTTACTCTTATATAATATCTTCTAATATGTTTGCAGGAACATATGACAAGCTTCTTAGAGTATTGAACTGTTCACCCATCTAAGAAGTCTAGGGTCGTTAGAATTCTTGCCATCTTAAGAAGTCTATAATCCAAAGAAATTCATGCATGATAGGAGTCTAAATTCGTTAAAAGTCCGTTCATCTTAGGAGTCTCGAATCCATTAGAGTTACGCCCATATTAGAAGTCTAAACACATCAGAATTCCGCCAATATCAGGAGTCTAGTTCCACTAGAGTCTCATGCACATTAGGTGTAACACCCCAGAAATTCCAAAGTGGAAAAGAAAAAAGAATTAATATATTTAATAGGACGATGGCGGAAACATCGTCTTCTGGGAATGTCACTACTACAAGAATAGTGTTTAAATAACTAAGTGATAAAAACAAACTTAAGTAAATACTATAAATAAATTAATTACTTAGATTAAAATCGAAATGAGAAAACTATCTCAAACTAAAAAGAAGTCTAGCACTAAAACTCCTAATAGATTATTTCTCGCATCTCAACCCGAGCCCAAAATCAAAGAAAATCCCCATCAACAAAACCTGCAAAATATACAACAAATATCCACAATCAGTGGGGAGTAGGGGTGGGCACCGGTCCAGGACCGGACCGGAACCGGCTGGACTGGTGGACCGAAATCCGGGGTTTTCCTGGACCGGGACCGGAATTTTTCCCGTCCGGTCCGGTCCTGGACCTCTTGGACCGGATTTTTTTTTTTAAAAAAAAAAAGAATCTTTGTTATTTTATTTAAATATATTTATAAATTATATACATTAAAAATTAATAATTTTAATGTCAAAATAATCCTAAAAGAATAAATAGTAGGTTTTTAAATTTATAACTTTCTGCCTTTTAATTTTTGTTTTTAACATATAATTTTTTTTTTTTACTAAAATAATAGAAATTCCGGTCCAACCGGTCCGGACCGGAATTTTTCGGGTTTGGACCGGACCGGACCGGTGGACCGGAATCATCATTTTCGGCGGACCGGGGATTCCGGATCTCCGGTCCGGTCCAAATTCCGGTCCGGACCGGTTTGTGCTCACCCCTAGTGGGGAGTAACTAACAGCTCTCCCAGCCTAATATAGGATTCAAATAGCAATTTTAAGTAAAGTTAAAATAAATGTTACTACACAACAACATGCTTCTAATAACAATAAGTAAGTCAACAATAATGAACTTAAGATAATCATACAAGATCCATAACATAAGCCTCCAAAATAATTAAACAAAACAATATAATAGGTTTTGAGAAATAGCATAATGCTAGTGGATCGCAACCCACTTCCTAAGGTTTGTCAGATCGAAATCTCCAGACAGCATATGGGCTTACGTTCCCTACTGCCTGTGTCTAAGAATGGCCAAACTCCTGATGCAGGATAGTACCCAGCTCAGTACTTCCCAACCTCTCGGACGACAACAATTAACCCAGGTAATACCCCTAAATCGCAACCTAGGTGGTTGGCATGTTCTTCACCGTGGACTACATCTATCCCATCAGATATCTTAATCTCAATAAAACAGTTCTACAAATAAATACAATAATTTATTCATCCATTAATCCTCAAATATAAATAATAAGGATGCCCTTAAGGCCTTACATCCAAAATCAGCAGAAACTAGGATCGCAATCCAAGAGTTTCAATTCAACAATATTCATTCTTCCCAAAGTATTAGTAATAATATTACTAATACTAATAAAATCATTTCACCAGACTAAAAAGAATAGACCTTCATTAAAACATAATTATACATCAAAAACACAGTATAATCAAATACTCTAACTACTACACTCTCGTTGTCTGAGTTTGGGTACAAGGTTAATTACAACGTTAGTTATAATACCCCCAGTACATAACTCTTGGCGAAATGGTACTAAAGACAGTATTATTCTCCCTCGAGTACTGTAACGTCGACAACTTAGATATTGATTAATGAAAGTACAACATTATTATAATCTCAATTTAATTACAAACAACAATACCATCATAAAATAAATAAGACACTCACAATATAACTATAAGTAAATATATCATTCAACTTAATAATAAAAATAAATAAATAAATAAAACATGCAACAATTCTTCAAAAAAGCTCCATATATCAAGATTTCACCTCAAAACAAGTCTTAACATGCTTCAACACAACAAGGTACGCCTTTTGAAATGGTTTTAAACATAAGCAGCAACTTCAAATAGATATAACTTTTAGACTGCTCAGTATTTTTATGAAATTCCAAATGCATGTTAAAGCTTATCTCAATAGCTTTCCAACAAGTGGTCATAAGCTCAATTTCGAGGTAAAACGACTGAGATACGACACTTTGAACATACACTGTCCAAACTGGTAGCGGGTCGTGAAATAGCTCGCGGGCCGCGAAAGGCCTTCTGTTTCTTTTCCTCGTGCACAACAATAGGTATGCTATTTCACCCAAATTTTCACCACATATACTCATACATCAAAATGAAACATACCCAAGCCAATATATGATTACACCATAGAAATTAACTAGTTTAACATGAGAATTAACATGTAACATAAATTACATAGCCCCCAAACATGATAATTCAACATATATTAACTATTATAACATGATTAATCACAAAATATGTGAATCATAGCCCAAAATAAATAATTTCCAGATCACTAAAACCACAAGAATTCATCCAAAACCACACCCAACCTTAAACAACAATCAACAAACATGCTTAAATATAACCCTAATATCATGCTACTAATTTTTCACCAATTCCTAATACTTTCATGATAATAATACATATAACATCACAAGCATAACATTAGGCATGAAGAATAACATTTTCTACAATCCTAACATGATACTAACATGAATAAAAATAGCAAAGAACAATTCTAATAACATCCTAGCATACTTCTAAGCCTAATAACACAAATTCTAACTAACTAACATAAATCCTAACAAAACCAAAATCACTACTCTAATCCTAACGTGCTAGAAGAGATGCTAGTTACCTGGATTTTAGGTGGAAAATAATACTAGAATGGCAAAGAAAGAAGAGAATAACATTGCTCCCGAAAACTCCAAGAATACCAGACGAGTCGTCTGTTTGATATAGAAACTGCAAATTCGTCTTTCACTTTATTCAAAAACAAATTATACCAGGAGTAAGATCTTTCCGAGTATATGAATTTTAACTACTCACACGTCCAATTCCGATAAGAGACGAAGGAGATATGATGCAAACAAGTTAGTTGTGCAAAAATGGACGAAAATCCGAGAAGAGAGAAGAACTCTTTCTCTTCCTCTCTAAGGTTGGCGTGAAGGGAGGTTTTTGGGTGCAGCAAAATAATGTGATTATTCATATCATTAAGCAAAGGTTTAATTACCCTAAGATGGGTTAATGGGGGAATGGCTCTTCACCTTTTGGTGGTTACAAAGAGGGTTAGAAGATGCTAATACTATGCTTAATACTCCTCTAAATTTCGGACAGCATAAGAAGGAAATGGGGTTGCAAAATTCGTTACGTTGGTCGGTCCAAAATATATTTAACGCTTAAGATAAAATCACACGTTACTTAAATTTATAAAATAAAAATTACTAACTATATGATAAAATAAATACGCACATTATATATAACTAATGAAATTATTAAATAACTATATATACACTTTATATTAATAATCACAACAACATAATACAATAATTAAATAATTATACACTTTCAAAGTAGTTTTCAACAATAAATTATTTTATTTTAAGGGAAAATATCATTTTAATGTAAACAACGCCAAAAATAAAGAGTGAAAATTACGGGGTGTTACATTAGGAGTCTAGCGTCCTTGAAAGTTCGTCAAATGTAGAATTCTAATATCATTAGAAGTCTATCAAGTCTAGGATTCCGAAGTCATTATAATTTCATATTCATTAGAACTGCATTCATAACTAGAGTCCCTTTGCGTTGCATAGTCCATCATTCATGCACTTCATGCATAACTAGAGTTATTAGACATATAAGAGTTTCATTGCATACATACTCTTCATTTCATGCATTCCGGATTTAGCAGTCCTGAACTACAAGCGATCTGATTCCTTTTTTGGGATATGTAGGCAGCCTTTACAGGTTCGAACGCATAGATTGAGTCATGCATACATGAATTAGATCTAGGTGCATTAAAAAGAAAATCATCATGCATTTAGGATATTCAGATTTGTTCTTAGAAGCTCAACTTTTAAACAAACATACATTCTTTCATTCCATTTCTCTCTCTCCATCATCATTCTATCTCTAGATCTCCTTTGATGATCTATGTAGAAATCAAGCGACATTGAAATGGGCAGTCCATCGAATAACGAGCAACAACTTGCTAAATGGCTAGAGCTTTAGCCAAGCTGTCTAGCATGATGGAAGAAATAGCTATAAGGCTTGAGAAGATTGAGTCTGGTGAATCTCCTGGATTCAACAAGACAATGGAGAGTGTTATTCATAGGGTAACCAATGCAAATTTCTATTTTGAGCCCATTGATAACACTAAACTGAAAGGGAAACTTCCTGAAGAGTTCTCTACAACTGACATCCCTAAATTTAAACCAGCTGATAATCCAAAGTATCATTTAAGGAATTTTCGTGCAACCATGATCATCAAATCGGTTGACCCTGAACTCTACCCAATGGTATTCCCGATGTCGTTGGACCCAATCTGTCAGAATTGGTTCTATTCCCTAGACCCCAAGCAAACTGAAACTTGGGAACGCATCACTATTGCTTTCATGAAACAATATGAGTCGAACGCACAACTGCAAACCTCCCTTAAAAAACTCGAGGTTCTTAAACAAGGTGAAAATGAAGTTTTTACCACTTATTTGAACAGATGGAGAGAGAATCAACCCATATGTATCAAGGCCTGTAGAAAAAGACTTGGTACGAATATTCATTTCTAATCTCCTCCCTAAGTACAAAAACCACCTCAAATACTTGGGTCTTGATAGCTTCACAAGAGTATATGATGTAGGTATCCAGATTGAGAATGATTTGCTGAAAAACGACGAAGATAATGACCTCAATGTCATAGAAGTAGACATATCTCCAAGCTTAATCGCTCATTAAGACATTTGGACTAGTTTAGGTCCAATCAGCACAAAAAATACATTATTCTCTTTTCATTCAGAAAGAGAATTTATGAAGATCGAAGCAACGAAGCTGTTTCGTCACGTGACGTAGGAGTCTAGACTTCTGATTTGATTTTCTGTTTCTTCTCTCTCATTTTTGCCCAGTCTAATATAGGATTTTCCCTCTTATTGCATGTACTCATGATTTTCAATTAATAAATGAGTATTTCTTTTCTAACCTTGCACTAATGATCATCAATGGAGATCACGATTGTCACCTTAAAAGAAATGAATTCCTAATTCTCATGACTATTCTAATAAAGGCAATGAACACATTGGCATAAAAGAGGCATTCATCCCTTCACTACAACTATTCCTCCATTTCAACCTAAATGAATAATACCCCCTCTCCCTTTAACCTACCTCATGGGAAGTACACTTGACATCAATTCAATGTAAAGGGCAAGTAAAAAAAAGAGCAACATCAGAGAAAATCAAAAAAATGAATGAAAAAACGAAAGCAAAAAATGATAAAAAAGTGCAAATATTGAGAATCGAAAAGAGAAAGTGTTGCAAATAAGCCCATCAATAGCTTTGTCAAATGTATCTTCTTTTCAAAACCTTAAACCTTCGATTCTAAACCTCCAATCTTCTGTGATAAACCTTCTTAACAACCCACAATCACATTGCATTCCAATAAGCCATAAGAGACAAACCAAGTCCCACTAGGTTGGAAACCCATAAGGGCGACTTAGGCAAAAGTCAGGGCACCTTCTCATTCATTAGCCTGAATTACGAATGGTCTGGTTCTGCTAAAGATACGTAGGAAACCTCACCCTGAGGTCCGATCGCTTTAAACCAAACCAAACCTACATTGTTATCCACCCTTGCCAAAGACCTCTTCCTAATCAATGCCTAATTTATTGGAAATGGCCCCAGAGCAAAATGCTCAGCCACCATTAAATGTTAAGAGCTACTATTGGCCTGATTCCATCATGGAGACGTAGGCAACCTCTTTGAAGGCCCGACCATTTTAATACATATTTTAAAGGCTCGCCTAGGCCCATGAGAAAAGCGCGATCGCCCAAAAATCATGAATTTTAAATGCTCATCCCTACCCTCAGAACTAGACTGGGATTCGAACCTGCATCATTAGCCTACCTCATTGCGTGAGTCAATTCATTATGGCTTTGTCCTCTTCTCATTCTTATCCCTTGCCGTTTTCTCAACTACATTATCGCTTCTAAGCCAACCTTAGCATAACCTTTCAACACTCAGCGCTATGACTGTGCCTCATCTTTTGAGTGTTCTTTTCTTTGTTCGTTCTTGTCTTTTCACCTTAGGAACCCTATATGGAATCTTTGGTCGAAACTTCCACTAAACGTGACGAGATGTCTTCAAATCAAGCAATCAAGTTGGGTACTTCATCAACTCCATCTTACTAAGGGCTTCATCACTGGTTCACCCAGAAAATCGTAGGCTCCAAGTACAACACTATTGAGATAAGGACTTCATTACGAGTCCATACATGACATCTTGGGTTTTAAAACCCACACTGATACAAGATCGAACCCACTTTATGGGCTCACTTAGGCCCTTGGCATACAAAACTCGAAGCATATACAACTCAAGCGCTACAAAAGCTCGTTCTATAACGGATTTCAAACCCAACATAGTCTATTAACTGAATAGATCATCCTTGGGCTTCATGTGTACCTTGATAAGGACTTCATTACGAGTCGATACCAAAAAATTTGTGGGCTCCAGATGTAATACCCCGAATTTTCAAAAATTATTTTATTATTTATTAAGGTTTAATATTATTTCCACTTAAAATTTATTTTGTGATAATGCGATTTTATTTGATAACTATGTTTTAAAATAATAATTTCATTTAGTTTTGAATTATTTAACGAGTTCATTTAATTGAAATGTATTTTATTATTCCTAAATATTTTAAAGTATTTTAATATGGTAATTGAAAGGTGTATTTAGTTGTGGGCATTCTTATTCATCCATTTTATGTAATACCAAGCCCAATGTCAAGTCCATATCCATGTGTCTTTTAGCCAAAAAGAAAAAGGAAAACAAAACAAACAAAAAAAAAAGAGAAAGAAAGAAAACATGATCAATGATGATCACCATCTTCCATCTTCCTCCTTCCTCACGCACACAAATCAAACAAAGCCAAAGATCAATTTTTTCCACAAATTCAACAGTTCTTCTCAGAGAACTTTGAAAATCAAGCACAAATACAACTCCAACCTCAACTCTTCTGCCCAAAATCCCCCAAAATCAGAAAACAAAATCTCACACCATACTTCCTCCATTAATGGAGGTTGACTAAGCTCTGAAAATTCTGAAAAGTTGCTCTATAAATAGCAACCCAAACACATTCAACCAAATTGCTCAAGCAAATAAACTTGAAAGGTTGCTTCAATCTTCCCCCTTTCTCTCTTAATTTCTGATTTTGTTGTGGAAATTAAAAATAAAAATTAAACCCACCATCAACATCTTCATTGATACACTGAACTACCGAGCACCGCCCTCGAACCACCAAGTCGCCACCCCACCGCAACAAATCGCCAACCACCAGCTCTTCCAGCCTCCCTTTCGCGTCACCTCTGCTGCAGCCCACGCCTAGCCAAACCACTCGAACCAGCCTCGACCATCGTCCCGCCTGAGCTTCACCCGTCCTTCGCCTGACTCCGGCCGCCGTGCGGCGAGCCACCAGCCTCCCTTCCTTCCTCCTTTCTCCTCCTGTTCGCTCCCCTGTTCTTCCTTCCTTTTTACTTGCTTCCTTCGTTTTTTTTTTGGGTGAATGAAACTGATTCAAAGAATCAGTAAACAACCCCCCTCTCTTTCCACTTTATTTTAGTTTTATTTGTTTATTTTATTTTTTTTGTAAAACTAAAACCCATGACTTTCCTAAACTAGCCTACTTTAATTAAGTTAGTATATTTTAGTTTAAGTTAATCTTTTATAACTTGAAAATGTTTCTTAAATAAAATGAGTATAATAAAGTTAGTTTCTATGTTAAAATAATAGTTTAAGTTAATGAAAATTAAGTTGAAGTAATCTTTAAGTAATTTAAAATGATTTCATTATTGATTTAAAAACCATAAACTTTGATTTATAAACTCTCTTATAATCATTAAGAATTCTTTAAGTTATTTGAATTATTTAAATTGTTTATTTTATATAAAAAGGGGTTATTTAGGTAACTAACTTAGATTTCGTTAACGTCTAATGTAGATTCCGATTGCGTAGACGAGAAATATCAAGAGTGTTAATCGGTTCGTGAATCTAACTTTTGGGCACGCGTCACGAGGTAATCTCCGATGTCCATCTAAACATAGATCCCGTTAATATAAAATGAATTGATTATGTGATTATGTGCTTATAAAATTTATAAGTATGGACTATAATTATGGATTATCGACTTAATGCGAATTATGAATAGGAAGGACAAAATGGACAACGACTATGGATTTCGATTATGAATCATGATTATGGACGATATATGATATGACAAATATGTTTATTATAACGTTATTAAAACCGCTTAATGTCATTTAGTAATGTTATGGTTATTATTATTATTATTATTATTATTATTATTATTATTATTATTATTGTTATCATTATTACCGTTATTATTATTATTGAAATTTGATGAAAGTTGGAATTAGTAAGAACTTGTGATAATGAAATGATTATGAATCTGAAGTGATAAATGAACTCAAGTGACGGTTGTGAAATGAGTTATTGAAACCGTTATGAATGGATTGAGATTATGATGGATGAAATATATTCACACTGGATTGAACAACGATGACGTAATTGTGTACGTGATTTATGTGATGACTTGAATTAAAAGATGTTAACCACGTAAAGTGAAATATCGGAGGGAAATGATGAACAGGTTGCCCTGTATAAGAGGTTCAGCGGCCCCTACAAGTTCTCTGGTTACTATACTAATTATTCTGTTACTGTCTTCCTTCTATCTTGTTGTGATCCAAGTAGAAGGGGTGTGCACACTAGGGACTCTGTTATTAAGGCCATTATGTTATTCGTAGGTGGTTACAGGGGATTGACCCCGGCCTACAATGTTGAAGTAAGTGGTTACAGGGGATTGACCCCGGCTTACTGGCATTCTCTTTCCTCTCCTTAAATAACTGGATTTATTGAATTAAGTATGTGATTAATCATTGTATATATATATACATGTGTGTATGTGTGCTATGCTTTCTAACCCTATTAACCGGAGTACTATTTTACAAATTATTTTCAACGTAAGTATTTTACGGGATGGAGTTGGAATTACTCAGTTTTTCTGATTTTTGGGAGCTTGTCTCTCTTGTTTCTTTTCAATGCATTTGTGCAGGTGGGTGATCGACGGGGGAACAAAAGGGAGATCACTTAGAGTTGTCATCCACTTAGCTTATGATTTAGCTTCTACTGAAACTCTGAAATACTTTAGTAATTAGTAATATTTAACGAATGATTTACTTGGTTGTAAGGATTAATTAATTTGAATTTAGTATGCTTTAATCTAGCCTTGCATTTATTTCCAAGGAGATAAGTGCGGCGGTAGCACGCCCGTTGATTCGAATCCTCGTGGATTTTCCCCCATCTCGAGTTTTATTAAATGAAAAAGGGTTCGGGTTGGCGGGGGTGTTACAAAGTGGTATCAGAGCCGAGTTTAGATTAGCTAGGGAAAGATTAAGATTATTAATTAGGGAAAACGAATCAAATAAGGTTGAACTTAAAATTGGTTTAGGAGGTCAAAATAATAAATTATTTAGGAGAAATGAAATAGGATTAAAATATGACTTAAGGATTTAGTCTGGGTATGTATGGGTTATGTGTACATGTATGAAAGTACTCGCTAAAGGTACTTATTAATTGTTTATGATATTTGATTAGATGGCCAAGACACGTTTGACCTCCAGGAAATGCACCAGAACCCCTCGTCAAGGACCCTACCTTCTAAGGATGAGGGTAGGAGAGTCTGTTTCAGCTTATATTTACAGGTTACGGTTAACAATGAAGTGTTACCACCTCAATGAAGGCCATGGGCATTCGGATTACCTCACACCACCTAAACAGGCCGATGTTTTGATTCACACTCTCCCCAACGATGGTCCTTATGCCAGAATCAAGAGCGAATACTCTGATGTTCTGAAAAATGGAAGGCCAAACTATGAACGATACACATTGAAAGGGAAGTGGTATCTCACATTGAGTTACTTGGAGAAAAGAATGCTCGCTGCTAGGGCCAAGTGGCTTAATGACTATTTACCCACTGATGACGAGGAACCCAACTATAGTGACGATGAAGAAGTAGGAAGCAACCCTGCCTCACCCGTTGTAAATCTCAATGGAGATGGAGACGGAGATGAAGGTGAAGATGAGGATCCGTCCGAGTACGCTGATTAAAAACCCATATCTCTAGCCCTGACCCTTAGATTTCTAATTAAGGTCGTAAAAGATCGATTAATGTGTTAACTTAGTCAAGAATGATGCGACTAATGCTTATTTGACTATTTGAAACTCTTATGCTACTATGAACAAATTGTTATGATACTTTTGGAGTAATGAATGATGAACTTTTGTTTTGTGAATTGAGTATGAAATAAATGATGAACTTTTGATATGTGAACTGAGTATGAAATGAATGAATGAATGAATGGTATGAACCATGATTATGTGAATTAGCTTTTATATAAAAATCAATGTGAATCGTAGAAATACAATGTGAATAACGCAGGTAGCTTATGCAATACGTTTATACGCGATCTAGAGCAAGGCGACAAGAAAATCAAATGGCCGAAACTCATGAACAAGTTGCGGCACGACTTAGGACTCTTGAGCAACTCGCTTAGAGCTTTGGTTTAGTCCTTCAAAACCAGATCAACAACAACCACCATGGAGACGATCCACAGGCTGCAATGGCGAAAAAGATTTCCGCTTTGAAACCACCAACCTTTGTTGGGAGAGAAGACCCACTACTTCTCGAGAATTGGATAAGAGATTTCGAAAAGATTTTTACGGCCACGGGTACGCCTGAGGCCCAGAAAGTAGACCAAGCAACCTTTTATCTGCATGAAGATGCTGATACTTGGTGGGAAAGTGTAGGACCTACTGTTAAAGCTCAAGAGAACTTTAACTGGGAAGCATTTAAGGTAGCAATTAAGGCTCGATTCTTCCCCGAGCACATTCGTAGACTAAAGTACAATGAGTTTAGTAGGTTTAACCAGAGTTATAACATGAGTGTGTAAGAGTACGCTCAGAAATTCAATGAGTATGCTCGATTCTGCCCGACTGTAGTGCCAGATGAAGGAACTAAGGCCCAGAAGTTTGAAGACGGACTTAAGTTTGATCTTCAGACTCGAATGGGAGGTAGCACCTCTACCACTTTTGCGGAAGCATATGCTAAAGCTTCGAATTTGGAGAGAATCTTACAGCGTGAAAGATAGGTGCTAGGCAGACACAAAAGGAAGGAACCTATCGGCAACATCAACAGCCAAAGGTACGACAAAAGGCCCAACAATGGTGGAAACAACAATAACAATGGTGGACGCTACAACAACCGCAACAATCAGAATTCTGGACAACAGGCCCAGCAAGGAAATAGGAACCAAAGGAACTTTGTTTGTAAGAAGTGTGCCAAGAGTCATCCAGGGTTCACTTGTCAGGGTGAAAGGATCAAGTGTTTCGAGTGTGGAGAAGTAGGTCACAAATCGTTCAACTGTCCAAAGAAGCAAGCTCAAAATGGACCAATTGGGAACAATGGTAACAATGGAGGTGGAAACAGAATTCAAAACTCCAATAACATCCGCCCCAGTGGAGGAAATGCTGCACAGAACGGGAACCAGAACAACCGCTCTTTTGGAGGTGGAAATGGAAACTATGGAAAGAATAGCAATGGAGGCTACACCAATGGAAGAATCAATGTCATGAGCCGAACTGAAGCTGACACCGATGCCAATGTTGTGACGGGTACATTCTCGTAAACTCAAATCCTGCTTATGTACTCTTTGATTCCGGAGCGTCTCATTCTTTTATTTCTAGCACTTTTGTTAATAAGTATCCCCTCAAGTCTACCTAGTCTTGTCGAGCCAATATAGCCATGCCCACCGGTGAAACTGTTTCATGTAAATCTCTATTCCAAAGTATCCCGGTAGTCATAGCTGGTACTGAATTACCAGCCGATCTTATCCTTTTTGACCTAAAAGACTTTAACGTTATCTTGGGAATGGATTGGTTAGCCAAGTATAAAGCCAAAATCGAGTGTCATAACCAGAAAATATCTCTTAAAGGACCAAAGGGAAATATGATATCTTATAAAGGCATAACCTTCCAGCCTGATGTCAAGATAATCTCAGCCCTAAACCTTCAAACTTATCTTAGAAAAGGCTACCCAGTCTACCTGTGTCAAGTAAGGGACGTAAGCGTGGAAAATGAGGAGTTGACTCAAATTCCGGTAGTAAAGGAGTTTCCGGATGTATTTCCCGAAGAGCTTCCAGGAATGCCACCAGAGAGAGAAGTGAGCTTTAAGATCGATTTAGTCCCTGGAACAGGACCTATTTCTAAGGCTCCGTATCTAATGGCACCTGCAGAAATGCATGAATTGAAGGTGCAATTGGAGGAATTATTGGATAAAGGGTACATTCGACCTAGTGTTTCGCCTTGGGAGCTCCGGTATTGTTTGTTCGGAAGAAAGACGGATCTTTGAGGTTGTGTATCGATTATAGGGAGTTGAATAATGCCACGGTAAAGAATAAATATCCGCTCCCGAGGATCGACGATTTGTTCGATCAACTTCAGGGTGCAACGGTGTTTTCCAGGATCGATTTGAGGTCAGGTTATCACCAACTACAAATCGCTGAAGAAGACATCCCTAAGACAGCCTTTCGTACGAGATATGGCCATTATGAGTTCACCGTCATGCCTTTTGGACTTACTAATGCGCCCGCAGCTTTTATGGACCTCATGAATAGGACTTTCCAACCAAACCTGGATAAGTTCGTGATAGTGTTCATCGACGATATATTGGTATACTCGAAAGATAGAGAAGAGCATGAGGATCAGTTGAGGAAAGTTTTGGAGATTCTTCAAGAAAAGCAATTATACGCGAAGTTCTCGAAGTGTGAATTTTGGCTAGAAAAAGTTTCATTTTTGGGTCATGTGATATCAAAAGAAGGCGTTGCCGTAGATCCATCGAAGATTCAAGCAGTGACCGATTGGCCTCAACCTAAGAACGTCACCGAAGTACGGAGTTTCTTGGGTTTAGCTGGAGATTACCGGAGATTTGTGAAAGATTTTTCGAGAACGGCCCAACCTCTCACTAACCTGATGAAGAAAACAACGAAATTTCATTGGGATGATAAGTGTGAGAAAGCATTTCAAGAGCTGAAGAAGAGACTTACAACAGCCCCGATATTGACATTGCCCTCTGGAGTAGAAGGATTTGAAGTCTACAGTGATGCCTCAAAGAAAGGTTTTGGATGTGTCTTGATGCAACATGGTAAAGTAGTGGCCTATGCGTCGAGACAACTCAAACCGCATGAGAAAAATCACCCTACTCATGACTTGGAGTTAGGAGCGATCGTGTTTGCACTGAAAATCTGGAGTCATTATTTATATGGAGTGCAGTGTAAGGTCTATACAGATCACAAGAGTTTGAAGTATCTGTATACGCAAAAGGAGTTGAATATGAGACAGAGACGTTGGCTCGAGCTTATAAACGACTATGATTTGAAGATAGTGTATCAAGAGGGAAAAGCGAACAAAGTAGCTGACGCGTTGAGTAGGAAGAGTGCTCATTCGCTAAACGTGTTGATTTTGGCAGATGAACTGTGTGAAGAGATCAAGAGATTGAGTTTGGAAATAGTTGAGCCCGGTTATGTGAAAGCTCAGTTGAATGCTCTTACTGTTGGACCGGGCATATTTGAGGAGATTCGGGTGAAACAAGCTGCAGATAAGTGGTTAAGCAAGTTAAGAGAGATGAAGGAATGTGGTCAAGCACCGGAGTTCGAGATCGACGGCAATGGCGTTGCAAAGTATAAACGGAGATTGTGTGTGCCACAGGATGAGGAACTCAAGACGAGAATTCTAAGGGAAGCCCATAGTTCACCGTATTCCATACATCCAGGAGGAGATAAGCTCTATAAGGATTTGAAAAAGCATTTTTGGTGGCCTAGGATGAAGCAAGAAGTAGCCGACTTCGTGGCAAAATGTTTAACCTGCCAGAAGGTGAAAATTCAGCATATGAAGCCTGGAGGAAAATTGCAACCTTTGGAAGTGCCAGGATGGAAATGGGAATCTATATCTATGGATTTCATCATGGGATTACCGAATACGAGGTCGAGAAAGAATGCAATATGGGTAATAGTGGACCGTTTGACTAAGACGGCAAGATTCGTGGCAATGAAGGATACTTGGTCGTTGAGACAGTTGGCGGATGATTACTTTAATGAAGTGGTTAGGCTACATGATGTTCCGAAGGACATCGTTTCGGATAGAGACTCGAGATTCTTATCTAAGTTCTGGAAACAGCTTCAGACAGCAGTGGGTACACTATTGAAATTCAGCACAGCCTTCCACCCAGCAACAGATGGTCAAACAGAGAGAACCATTCAAACCTTGGAGGATATGCTGAGAGCATGCGTGATGGATTTCGGAGGATATTGGGATGATCATTTGATGTACATTGAGTTCTCGTATAACAACAGCTATCACTCGAGCATAGGAATGACGCCTTATGAAGCATTGTATGGACGGAAATGTAGAAGTCCTATATGTTGGAGGGATGTCAACGAGTCGTTGAATTTGGGACCAGAAATGATAGAAGAGACTACCAACAAGGTGAAGTTGATTCAGGAGAGTATGAAAGCAGCTCAGGATCGACATAAATCGTATGCCGATCAAAGAAGATGGGATTTAGAGATTGAAGTTGGAGAAAAAGTGTTGCTGAAAGTTTCGCCAACCAAGGGAGTAATGAGGTTCGGTAGAAAGGAAAGTTGAGTCCACGTTATATTGGACCTTATGAGGTATTGGAAAGAATTGGGGAAGTGGCCTATAGATTAGCCTTGCCCACAGAGTTAGCCAATGTTCATAATGTCTTTCATGTGTCTCAACTTCGTAAATATGTCCCTCACCCCTCCCATGTCATCCAACCTGAAACCATTGAATTAGATGAGACCCTCACTTTTGAAGAACGTCCTGTTAGAATCCTTGATTCTAAAACGAGAAATACCTAGAATAAGGCAGTAAAATTAGTCAAAGTGTTATGGTCTAATCATCAAACCGAGGAAGCAACTTAGGAAACAGAAGACGACATGAGAAAGCGTTATCCTGAACTCTTTTCTGAGGTACGATTATCGAGTTTCGGGGACGAAACTCCTTAAGGGAGACCGAATGTAATACAAACAAAGCGCAAAGCTACTGTTTCACATCTAACTTTAAAGTTCGAGGACGAACTTTGTTTTTAAGGAGGAGTAGATGTAATACCCCGAATTTTCAAAAATTATTTTATTATTTATTAAGGTTTAATATTATTTCCACTTAAAATTTATTTTGTGATAATGCGATAACTATGTTTTAAAATAATAATTTCATTTAGTTTTGAATTATTTAACGAGTTTATTTAATTGAAATGTATTTTATTATTCCTAAATATTTTAAAGTATTTTAATATGGTAATTGAAAGGTGTATTTAGTTGTGGGCATTCTTATTCATCCATTTTATGTAATACCAAGCCCAATGTCAAGTCCATATCCATGTGTCTTTTAGCCAAAAAGAAAAAGGAAAACAAAACAAACAAAAAAAAAAGAGAAAGAAAGAAAACGTGATCAATGATGATCACCATCTTCCATCTTCCTCCTTCCTCACGCACACAAATCAAACAAAGCCAAAGATCAATTTTTTCCACAAATTCAACAGTTCTTCTCAGAGAACTTTGAAAATCAAGCACAAATACAACTCCAACCTCAACTCTTCTGCCCAAAATCCCCCAAAATCAGAAAACAAAATCTCACACCATACTTCCTCCATTAATGGAGGTTGACTAAGCTCTAAAAATTCTGAAACGTTGCTCTATAAATAGCAATCCAAACACATTCAACCAAATTGCTCAAGCAAATAAACTTGAAAGGTTGCTTCAATCTTCCCCCTTTCTCTCTTAATTTCTGATTTTGTTGTGGAAATTAAAAATAAAAATTGAACCCACCATCAACATCTTCATTGATACACTGAACTACCGAGCACCACCCTCGAACCACCAAGTCGCCACCCTACCGCAACAAATCGCCAACCACCAGCTCTTCCAGCGTCCCTTTCGCGTCACCTCAGCCCACGCCCAGCCGAACCACTCGAACCACTCGAACCAGCCTCGACCATCGTCCCGCCTGAGCTTCTCCCGTCCTTCGCCTGACTCCGGCCGCCGTGCGGCGAGCCACCATCCTCCCTTCCTTCCTCCTTTCTCCTCCTGTTCGCTCCCCTGTTCTTCCTTCCTTTTTCCTTCCTTCCTTCGTTTTTTTTTGGGTGAATGAAACTGATTCAAAGAATCAGTAAACAACCCCCCTCCCTTTCCACTTTATTTTAGTTTTAAACTAAAACCCATGACTTTCCTAAACTAGCCTACTTTAATTAAGTTAGTATATTTTAGTTTAAGTTAATCTTTTATAACTTGAAAATGTTTATTAAATAAAATGAGTATAATAAAGTTAGTTTCAATGTTAAAATAATGGTTTAAGTTAATGAAAATTAAGTTGAAGTAATCTTTAAGTAATTTAAAATGATTTCATTATTGATTTAAAAACCATAAACTTTGATTTATAAACTCTCTTATAATCATTAAGAATTCTTTAAGTTATTTGAATTATTTAAATTGTTTATTTTATATAAAAAGGGGTTATTTAGGTAACTAACTTAGATTTCGTTAACGTCTAATGTAGATTCCGATTGCGTAGACGAGAAATATCAAGAGTGTTAATCGGTTCGTGAATCTAACTTTTGGGCACGCGTCACGAGGTAATCTCCGATGTCCATCTAAACATAGATCCCGTTAGTATAAAATGAATTGATTATGTGATTATGTGCTTATAAAATTTATAAGTATGGACTATAATTATGGATTATCGACTTAATGCGAATTATGAATAGGAAGGACAAAATGGACGATGACTATGGATTTCGATTATGAATCATGATTATGGACGATATATGATATGACAAATATGTTTATTATAACGTTATTAAAACCGCTTAATGTCATTTAGTAATGTTATGGTTATTATTATTATTATTATTATTATTATTATTATTATTATTATTATTATTGTTGTTGTTGTTGTTGTTGTTGTTGTTATCATTATTATCGTTATTATTATTATTGAAATTTGATGAAAGTTGGAATTAGTAAGAACTTGTGATAATGAAATGATTATGAATCTGAAGTGATAAATGAACTCAAGTGACGGTTGTGAAATGAGTTATTGAAACCGTTATGAATGGATTGAGATTATGATGGATGAAATATATTCACACTGGATTGAACAACGATGGCGTAATTGTGTACGTGATTTATGTGATGACTTGAGTTAAAAGATGTTAATCACGTAAAGTGAAATATCGGAGGGAAATGATGAACAGGTTGCCCTGTATGAGAGGTTCAGCGGCCCCTACAGGTTCTCTGGTTACTATGCTGATTATTCATTCATCGTCTTCCTTCTATCTTGTTGTGATCCAAGTAGAAGGGGTGTGCACACTAGGGACTCTGTTATTAAGGCCATTATGTTATTCGTAGGTGGTTACAGGGGATTGACCCCGGCCTACAATGTTGAAGTAAGTGGTTACAGGGGATTGACCCCGGCTTACTGGCGTTCTCTTTCCTCTCCTTAAATAACTGGATTTATTGAATTAAGTATGTGATTAATCATTGTATATATATATACATGTGTGTATGTGTGCTATGCTTTCTAGCCCTATTAACCGGAGTACTATTTTACAAATTATTTTCAACTTAAGTATTTTACGGGATGGAGTTGGAATTACTCAGTTTTTCTGATTTTTGGGAGCTTGTCTCTCTTGTTTCTTTTCAATGCATTTGTGCAGGTGGGTGATCGACGGGGGAACAAAAGGGAGATCACTTAGAGTTGTTATCCACTTAGCTTATGATTTAGCTTCTGCTGAAACTCTGAAATACTTTAGTAATTAGTAATATTTAACGAATGATTTACTTGGTTGTAAGGATTAATTAATTTGAATTTAGTATGCTTTAATCTAGCCTTGCATTTATTTCCAAGGAGATAAGTGCGGCGGTAGCACGTCCGTTGATTCGAACCCTCGTGGGTTTTCCCCCATCTCGAGTTTTATTAAATGAAAAAGGGTTCGGGTTGGCGGGGGTGTTACACCAGACCCATACGAGATCCTAGCTGTTATACGGGCTCACTAAGGCCCGTAACAACTACAACACGTATTGACTCAAGCATAACCTACATGGATCATCCTTGGGGGCTTCCTATTTCTCTTATTTCGAAAACAATTTTCTAAACCAAAATTCGAGCTTCTAAAAGAACAATAAAAGCATCATATCGCAGCACTAGCATTAAATCATATCATCTGCATTAGTGTCATATATATGCATTAGTGTCGCATCTCTTCATTTGCACTGCATCCTTCGTCCTTAGCCATAGGATCCTAACATAAGTCATGGAGTCGCACACACACATGTATGCACACACTATAACACATTTAAGTCAAATCAAGTCAATCCAAGTCAAATCAAGTCAAGTCAAGTCATTTCCTATCAATACACTAGCACCCACATCACGGGACACATGCATGTCCACTAATTGTTTGTCTGCATATATGTGTATTCTTTGTATTGACAGGTACCCCAACATTGAACCTTCAATCAAGAGGCAACATACCACCGCCTGGTCTGCGGACCACCTTCAATCAAAAGGCGACATACCACCGCCTGGTCTTCGGACCACCTTCAATCAATAGGCGACATACCACCGCCTGGTCTGCAGACCACCTTTAATCAAGAGGCGACATACCACCGCTTGGTTTACAGACCACCTTCAATCAATAGGCGACATACCACCGCCTGGTCTGCGGACCACCTTCAATTAAGAGGCGACATACCATCGCCTGGTCTATGGACCACCTTCAATCAATAAGCGACATACCACCGCCTGGTCTGCGAATCACCTTCAATCAATAGGCGACATACCACCGCTTGGTCTGCGGACCACCTTCAATCAAGAGGCGACATACCACCGCCTGGTCTATGGACCACCTTTAATCAATAGGCGACATACCACCACCTGGTCTGCGGACCACATTCAATCAAGAGGCGACATACCACCACCTGGTTTGCGGGCCACCTTCAATCAAGAGGCGACATACCACCGTCAGGTCTGCGGACCATCATTAATCAAAAAGGTGACATACCACCGCCAAGTTTGCGGACAATCATCAATCATAAAGGTGACAGACAACCGCCAGGTCCACGAACTATTATCAATCGAGACAGCATAACTCCGACATGAGCCGGGCCAGAAATAGCTCATGACACCTTCTTTCACACCATAACATTTTTACATATTTACAAATATGTTTCACACATGCCTGTTCCTGAAGCTTTTGCTTGTTTTGCAGGTACCGGCGCAAAAGAGTGATTTTGGATTGCAGAGCATCTAGAATCATTCTCCGTCCCGACATGTATACTTTGACTTTCGATTTTACAAACCTCGGTCAAAGTGGGGCTTCTGTATACATATAATCGTGTCTCCCCATTTAGTACCCTATGATGACCAATACCCTGCTCCAATTGGTCCGGATCGAGGAAAGAATAAAGAACGAGTCTAAAATAAAATGTTTTATTCCCAATCCATTTTATAACTCGTTTTAGTAACCCATTTTCGAAAACCCTTTTTATAAATAATTTTATAAAAGCCCACTTTCTAAAACGTTTTAAAATAACCTTTTAGAAGCCCATATTCGAAACCCTTTTATAATAGTTTTTATGAAATCCCAATTTTGCAAAACCTGTTTTCAAGCCCAATTTAATTAATAGGATTAATTAATTTTATTAACTAATTTTATTAATAAAATTATCTTACTAACTATTTTATAAAATCTTTTTAAATAAAAAATCTTTTAGAAATCTATTATCTTTTACCACCCTAAACCTATATATATTACTCTCCTAATAATCAATCGGGGGGATCGAACAACTTACACGGCCTTACTGGATTACACGACTCACCTCATAACTCCCCAATTTCCCATAATCACTCGGCCTAATATACCTCATCACCGAGATACATCGCACCTCCTACAGCACTCTACCAACGCCTAAACCAATTCACTCTCACCTCTCATATCCATACTATCCTATGATTCTCACCCTCTGTTGCCACATCACCTTAAACCTTGCGCTTAACAATATACCCCTACTGCTTAATACAAAACTCATCATCCTCTAACCATCATCGTCTAACATCATCATCCTCTAACCATCATCATTATACAAACTCCCACCAAATACTAATACCAAAATCATTCATCTACATTATACAACATATGGCAACATCAAACAAATCAATATTTTTCAACTAATATTCGACACAGCACGCAAAACTTTTAAGGCTTGTTCTAATTCAATTTTCCAAGATCCGTACAAATCAACGAGCCCGGACGGTGGTATAATTTTTGAGGGTCAACTAAATTAACTAACTAATTTTTTTTGCTTTATTTATTTTTTATTATTTTCTTGAAGTTATTAACATTATATTCATGATGTAGGTTACTAATATAATCCTGCGACTGTAAGTATTGTATATATTATACTAACTCCCTGCAGTATTTTATTTTCATATATTTATTTATTTTTATGAACATATTATTTTTCATGCCTGATTGCAATATTTATCACCTTGTATTTATTGTTAATCAAGACCTAAATAAATGTTCTAACTAATTCAGATAACATGGACAACCTGCTAGGAACCCATTAATATTGATTGTCTAATAACATACCACTAAAAATTTAGTCTTTTATGTGTTTCCTGAACCGATCTAGATTAATTATTTTTAGGGTGCTTTGAAACGTTATTTGATTATTCTCTTGCATAAAATTTATTGTGAATCGGTATTTAGTAGAGGCCAGCAATGGACAATATAGTTCCTGACTATATTGTACCCTCACCCCCGAACTCAATTTTTGGTTCCTCACCATCTATGGAGTCATGATGGGGAAATCTATATTGGATAAGTCCCTAAGATGTCCCTTTCGTTTCAATATCCAATTAGGTGTATGATTCTTTCTCTAAAGAATTGTTGGTGACTTCTTTCAAAACATATTTTTTAATAAAACCTTAACAATGGGGTAGTCAAATAAACACGCTCACACCGCGTGTAGGCATTAAAGGAATAAAAATCCACGCCTACACTAAGATCCAACACTGTCGCTCAGGAAGCTTTCGGAAGGACAAAGCACAAACCCCCCGGGGTGGCCTCACGCATAGAACATGCGCTAATGAGGTAAGGAAGATTGTCCTTATGGTGGCTTGAACAATAGCCATGTACATGCAAAACAATATGTTATTTTAAGGTATAAAAAGAGAATGAATCATATTTTTCAAGTTTAACCCACTCATTAAATTTTTTTTTTTAAAAATCCTCTCCAGTAAAGTCGCCAAATTACAGGCGTGATTTTTATTTCGCCTATGCGGTGTGAGCGCATATTTGACTACCCTATTGTTAAGGTTTTATAAAAAAAGATTTTGAAGTCGCCAACAAGTCTTTAAAGGAAGATTCATAAACCTAATTGGATATTTGGGAAACCATACGGACATTTTAGGGACTTATCCAATGTATATCTCCCTATCATAACTTCGTTAATGGTCATGAGCCAAAAAGGGAGTTTGAGGGTGAGGGTACGAACATGGTCATGAACCACTTTAGCGCATTGCTGACCTCTACTAAATATCGACTCACAGCAAGTTTTATGCAAAATAATAACCAGAAAATATTTTCAAGCACCCTAAAAATATTATTCTAGGTTGGTTGATTAAACACATCAAAAAGACTTTTTTTAGTGACATGTTATTAAGCAATCAAAATTACAGGGTTCCAAATAGGTTCTCCAAATTATTAGATTAATGTTAGAACAATTCATTAGGTCTTGATTAGCAATAATAACATGTTGGTGGTGAAAACATGAGTAGGACAATCATAAAAATATATAAGAAAAACAAAAGGATTACTAGAGATCTATATCATGAAATAAAACGTTAGTAACTTTAATAAAATAAATAAGAGAGATTTATTCAAGGACCCTTAGGAATATACCGGTGTGGCTTGGCTATGAGGGAATAACAACCTTCAGGAGGAGCAATCGTGAAGCCTTTCAACAAAAACTTGTGAAGATCGATCAAAGTATGTGTTTATGTGTGTTTGTGAATATGTGTGTATGTGTTTGTTAATATGAAGATATGAGAGTATGAGAGTATGAGAGATCGCAAGTATACGAGTGTAAAGAGAGTGTTAAAGTATTTTTTTGATCCGGAAAATCAGTGGCCTATTTACAAAAATATTTAAAAAAAAAGATAAAAAAAATAAATTGTGGGTCGCGCGAAGAGTGGCCTAGGTGCACGTCTCTGCTTGACGTACAACGCTACGTGTCAGGCGCAGATTGGTGCGATTTTCATATCTAGGCAGCCTTTTCACTTGACGCGTTTTTGTGCGATTTTCTTTTATCTCCTTTAAATCCGGAAACCAAATTTCACGAGATAAAATATGATTTCAATTTAAAAAATTTCTTTGAAAACATTTATTTAATTCTGAAAATATTTATTAAAATAATAAATAAATACAATTAATTATCATGAATAACTAATTGAGCTTTTTAAAGGATTGAGTTCAAAATCCAATTAATTATCAGGAATAATTAATTGGGCTTTAAAATAGGACTTTGGAATTATTGCAAATAAATTGAGCTTTAGACTTTAAATTAGTTTTGGGCCTCGCTCTTCGGACTGCTCTCCCGTTGGGTCGGTTCAATTAAGACTGTGGTATGTTTCATCATTGGGTCCTTAAACAGAGAGACATGATTATGTTTCTACAAAAGTACACATCAAGAAATCTACAAGTCACAAGTTGACTACACAAATTTCATAATTAGCATATTTCATGCATTATTTTTTAACTTGATAGACACAACAATTTGGGAAAAAATATCAAACGTGCAGCAATGAAATTTTGGGTGAGAACAGAATGAACATACTACAATGATCATGATAGAATGACGTCACTATATGAAAAAAAAAACAATAAATCAAATTTATATAAAAGTATTAAGGAAATACAAATAAATGAGCCACATAATAACAAAAAAACTCTCTATATTTTTTTAGGTTGCTCATTTGGTATTTATCATATACAAAAATTGTGAATGAAGTTCCTCTAGGTTTCCTTGGGAGGGTTTGTTCTAGTCTCGACTAG
Organism: Beta lomatogona; assembly: GCA_947646795.1. Taxonomy (NCBI): domain Eukaryota; kingdom Viridiplantae; phylum Streptophyta; class Magnoliopsida; order Caryophyllales; family Amaranthaceae; genus Beta; species Beta lomatogona. The sequence goes on from CANSNZ010001336.1 coordinate 1,572,556, forward strand.
GTTTTCCTTCGATCGAAGGTTTTTCCTCGATCTTGATCGAGGAATCAGGCTCTCATGGTTACGTCAAAGGAAAATTCCCACGTGGAAGGAGCAATAAATAATTATAGTGTCGAAAATCACCAGTTATTGGTATCGAATTCATTGGAGAAAGTGAGGGAAGAGCAAAAGAAGGGGAAAGAGGGCGAGCAGGTAGAGGAGGAATTAGATGATCAGGCGGTTGTATGGGATGATAGTGGGAAGGATGATGAAGAAGCGCGAATGGAACTTAGTCTGATAGGCAAGATCTGGACGCATCGTAACATTAATATTAAGGCCTTCATTGACACTATAAAGAATGTATGGAACAATAAATATGGAGTTGACGTGAGTAATATCGGAAATAATTTATTCATGTTCCAATTTCATCACTGGCGTGACAAAAATAGGGTTCTTGAGGAGCAACCTTGGCACTTCGACAGACATGCCATCCTATTCCAAGGGGTTGATCCCATCATCAAACCTTCCAACACTCAAATTTTCGACCTTCCCATGTGGGTTAGAATCTATAACCTACCAATTAAGGGGAGATTAAATATGACGAATGTGGAGAAGTTGGGAGGAAAAATTGGTGAGTTCGTGAAGATGGATAATTCGAAATTGCTGGGTATTGACAAATCGATTCGATTACGTATTAAGGTTGACGTTCGTAAACCCTTGTTGAAGAATGTCAAAGTGAAGCTGAAAGGAGGAATGGAGGAGAGCTTCGATGTTAAATATGAGCGCCCACCGATTTACTGTTTCTATTGTGGAAAAATTGGGCATGGGTTGAAGGATTGTGATGAGTGTCGTGAGTTGGATGACCCAATTACTCCATATGGGGCTGGCTTAAAGCCTCTCCATGGAAGAGTAGTACTGATGAGGGTCAGGAAAGAGAGATGGGGGAGCCAAAAGGTTGTGCGAGGGCTTTGTTTATAACAAAGCCTAAAAAGAAGGATTTAGGTGAAGTTGAGGAGAGTAGGGTGAATGATGTGATTGTCAAGCTGGATCAAGTTGCTATTAAACCCAGTTTGGCACAGGAGGAGAGTAGGGATACATGGGTGCAAGTGGTTGAGGGTGTAAGTGAGGGTATTAAAGTGGGGGCAATAGCAATTGGAGATCATAATGAGGGTGAGCAACTTAATAAGGAGCATAAAAGTGATGAAGCTCCTATGAACGTGGGGATAGGTGCAATCAAGGCAGGGGGAGAGAGGGTTATAAATCAAAGGAAATGGAGAAGAGTGGAGAGAGAGATGGGGGAGAAACCAGGGACAATGGAGAGATTGATAGGGAAGAAACGAAATGATATGGAAGTGGAAGGTAATGCAGCTGAGCTTATGGAGGTTGATGCAACCGAAATGTCAAAGAAGAGAATTATTGACGTTTCCTCACAAGAAGTGGCGGGCCCCACATTCTGGGCCCTCGGTGAACAATGAATTACGTCTTGTCATGGAATTGTAGGGTTGGGGAACCCCTCGGCAGTTAATGCGTTAAAACGTATTATTGTCCTTGAAAATCCCCAAATTGTTTTTTTGTCTGAAACTCACTTGAAAGCTTTTGAGATGGAAGAAATTAGGAGTAAAGTTAAGCTGAAAAAATATGCTGGCTGTGGATTGCGAAGGAGAGGGTCGCAGAAGAAAATGAGGAGTATCACTTATGTGGGGAGAATCCTTAGATATTGTAACTAGATCGTTCTCGAAGAACCATATTGATGTTTGGGTAAATGCTTTTGTTCAAGGGGGGTGGCGTTTCACTGGAGTCTATGGTTACCCGGAAGATGAAAATAAGCATAAGACGGGAGTACTCTTGTCTCAATTGAAGGTAGACAATGATGAACCTCGGCTTTGCGGAGGTGATCTCAATCTAATGTTGCTTTCATACGAGAAGCAAGGGGGACAAGATTTTAATATCGAGGAGGCTGAAATTTTGAGAGAAGCAGTGAGAATATGCAACTTTGAAGATTTGGGTTTCATAGGCCACGACTTCACGTGGACTAACAATAGGGGTGGAGATAATAACATCCAAGAGCGCCTTGATATATATTTAGCTACCCCGGATTGGAGGAGCCAATTTTCGGGCTCTTTTATGACCCATTTATCAAAGCGGAGATCAGACCACTTACCTATTTTATTGTGTATGAAAGGAGAGGTGGGAATCCAAAGGAAGAGGAGAAAACGAAAGCTTTTCAGGTTCGAGGAGATGTGGTTGAGGGATAAGCAGTGTGGCGACTTGGTGATGAATGCGTGGGAAACAACAGGTGACCTATGCTCAAAAATTGCGCATACTTCGCGACAACTAAGCGGCTAGGGTAGAAATAAATTTGGGCACTTCATAAAAGAGACAAAGGAGTGTAGAACAAGGATGGAACATCTCATGAGTGAGAATCAATCTGATGCAGTGATAGCCGAGATGAGAGCGTTAGATGATAGAATGGATGAATTAGAAAAGAGGGAAGAGATGTACTGGAGACAAAGGAGTAGGCAAGAGTGGTTGAAGAATGGTGACAAAAACACAAGCTTCTTTCATGCCAAAGCAAAGCAAAGAGAGACCCGAAACAACATTTCAAAGGTTAAAGATGATGCTGGAAATTTATACAAAGAAGAAGAAGAAATCTCGGCAGTATTTGTGGAGTTTTTCGAAGGCCTTTTTACTTCAGGTGGCCAACTGGACATGACTCCCGTACTTGATAAGGTTGATGCGACCATCACTCAAGAACAATTTGTAATGCTTGCAATGCCATTTACGGGTGAAGAAGTAGCTGAGGCGATTCAACAAATGCATCCCACGAAGGCCCCCGGGCCCGATGGTATGTCTACAATCTTATTTCAAAAATTTTGGAGTGTGGTTGGAAAAGATGTGATTGATAAAGTTCTTGACATTCTTAATAATGGGGGAGATATTAGTTCTATTAAATCAGACTTACATTGTGTTAATCCCGAAAAAGAAAATTTGTGAGTCTCCTGTTGATTATAGACCAATTAGTCTGTGTAATGTGGTTTATAAAATGGTTTCTAAAGTGCTGGCAAACAGATTAAAAAAGATCCTTCCCTCTATGAAGTAGATAGTGTGTTGGACATTCTTTCAACCTGTGAAGCTGCTTTAGGTCAGAAACTGAATATGGACAAGTCAAAAGTGTCTTTTAGCCGAAACTTGGACTCAGAAAAGAAAACTATGCTTCAGATGAGGTTAACTTTTAAGGCTGTCGACGGACACGATAAGTATCTTTGGCTCCCGACTTACATTGGAAGCTCGAAGAAACAAGTGTTTCAAACTATTCAGGATCGGATATGGAAGAAGTTAAAAGGGTGGAAGGAAATGTATCTGTCACAAGCGGGTAGGGAAATTCTTATAAAAGTCGTGGCACAAGCGATCCCTACTTATGCTATGCAATGCTTTGCTATCCCGGTTCGTATTTTAGATGAAGTGGAAAGGATGTGTAGGAATTTTTTTTGGGGTCAAAAAGGGGAGGAGAAGAGGACGTGCTGGGTGGCGTGGGAGAAACTCTATGGTCCGAAGAAAGAGGGGGGTATGGGGTTTAGAAATATGCGTTTGTTCAATATGGCTATGCTTGCAAAACAAGCGTGGAGGGTGTTGACAAATGAAGAGTCGTTGATGGCGCGCAGTTTGAAGAGTAAATACTTCCCTAATGGCTCGTTTTGGGATGCGAAGGTAGGGGCAAATTCCAGCTTCACTTGGCGGTCCATAATGAGTACTAGGGACGTGATAGAGAAGGGTGCTAGGAAAGTGATTGGCAATGGGGTCCATACCAGTATATGGGATGAACCTTGGGTCCCAAATTTGCCACAGGGTAGGGTTATCTCTAACCCAGTCGAAGGAACCAACAATCCCTATGTTGTGAGAGAGTTATGGGTGAGGCGAGAGTGGAATAAAGAGCTGTTATGGAATTTGTTTTCTCAATGGGAAGTTGAAAGCATTTGTAAAATTCCTATTCCTCTTTTCGATGGTGTAGATGAGTGGGCTTGGAAGTGGTCGAAGAATTACATATTTAACCAATCAAACTAAAAAAGTTATTAAATTATAGATATCTATTTCTTATTGAAAACCAATTAATAAAAGAAATATTATGAAATATCAAAATAGTAGCACCACTTCTTTGACCATTGGATAGTGCTCGAAATATGCTCCGAAATAAGATCCATTTACAATATAGTTCTACAACTTATGAAATAGAGAGTGCCACGTAGGATTGCTATATCATTAATTTTTATTTTAAATATTTTGAAAAATAGATTTCTACATATATTTAAATACATAAAAGGAGTTTTGGATAGGGAGAAAATAGAGTTTCATTTTGAATAAACAACCTAAATTATTATATTATGTAAATTGAATATAACTTTTGCTACCTAATTCAAAACATTATAATTTTTTACCATTGAAAATTGCTTGAAATATACTTCAATATAAGATCCATTTTCGATATAGTTTTACAACTCATGAAAATATATTTAATTAGATGAATGGTAAGACATTATTTAGTCTTTCTTTTAGATAGATATAATAATAGCTATAAGTAAAGTGTACTATATGTGATTATAACATTTTATCATAGGTCCAATTTACAAGATTACACATATTATCTTTCAAAACCGCAACTTTACTCAATTGAACCAAAACAATTTAGTATTGGAACAAAATTTATTAAGGAAACTTTATTATTACAACAAAAACTAAGATCTATAGTGATAAAGTTACATATATATTAGAACCTTAGAATATTATAGAGAGCTCCACCTAAGCATGGCATGTCATTCTTTTTAATTTTTAAATTTTTCTTAAAAAATAGTGTTCAACATATATATAAATACATATAAGGTGTTTTGGATAAGTGAAGATTACAGTCTTATTCTAAATAAACAACCGAAATTATTATACTATGTAATTGAATACAACTTTTGTACAAATTCGCAATATTATACTTTTTTTACCATTGGAGAGTGCTCGAAATATGCTCCAAAATAAGTTCCATATACAATATAGTTTTACAACTTATGAAAATTTATTTATTTAGATGAACAATAACGTATTATTTATTTTTTTATTTTAAATACATATAAAAATAACTATAAAATAACGTTTATATATGATAATAGCAACGGTTTTTTCACCATATACCCCTGACAAATTTTTTTTTGCACCATATACCCTTTCAACTTTCCAAGTTCACCATATACCCTCCACTTTTAAAAAAATACATCCACTTACCCTTTTGACTGACGGTGTTAGAGTTCCGTTAGTCATTAGGCCCCTAATCCTCCCCTAACCCTAATTAAGTAACCTAAATCGAACCCTAATCCTAACCCTAACCCTAATATAATACACTAACTTAAGCCCTAACCCTAACCACCCCTCCCACACTCCTTACCCCACTACCACATCACCCCCTCACCACCACCACCCCCTCACCACCACCCCCCTTTCCTTAGCCCGCCGACCCCCTTCCCTTCCCCCGCCGACCCCCTCCCGTCACCACCACCCCATCACCACCACCACCCCTCACCACCACCCCCTCTCTCCTTAGCCCGCCGACCCCCTTCCCTTCCCCCGCCGACCCCCTCCCGTCACCACCACCACCCCATCACCACCACCACCCCCTCCCCTTCCCCTGCTTGGGAATGTGCCTGCTGGTAATTTGAACCTCAACTTCCTCTATTTCAGTTGATTTGCTTAATTAGTGTTGATGGATACTGGGAAAGCAAGGAATTAACATGTATTTTATCAAATGCAGCTTTGCATAGATTGAGTGATGAATTTCAATATGCGACAATCCGTGTTTGTGTGGAGTTGGGTTTGCTTCTTTGAGAGTTTGTACCGATTCTCGACCACCAAAGTAAGAACAAACCCGAAGCTTTTACACCGGGTTTTTTTGGTATGGGACGAAAGATATACCCGAATCAGCCAGCCTTACCATCACGCCTCTAGCGAGCCAGCGGTAGAAAGCATCCCCCTCTAACCCTAATCGAAGGTGGCGCAGACGACTCGGAACGGCGCGAGCACCGCGGCAAAGGGGAGGGGAGAGAGAAAGAGCAAGAGGGAAAAGAGGACGTGTGCGGGTAGCTCGAGACCTGGGGAAGGAGAGAGTAGAAAACAGGGTCGGCGGGGGAAGGGGAGGGGGTCACGGAGGTCGTGGAGTGGGGGGGTGGTGACGGGGTGGTGGTGAGGGGAGGGGTCGGCGGGGAAGGGGAGGGGGATGGGGAGCAGGGGAAGGGAGGGGGTGTGTGGGAAGGGGAGGGGGTGGTGGTGGTGCGGTGGGGGTGCGGGGCGGGTGGGTGGGGGGGGTGGGGGTGGGTCGGGTTGGGTTAGAGAGAGAGTTAGGGTTTACTTAGGGTTAGGGTGGGGGAGGGGTGTTAGGGCTAGGGTTAGGGTTAGGGTATTAGATTAGGGGTTAGGGTTAGATTTAGGTCAGTTAATTAGGGTTAGAGGGGGGTTTAGGCCTTAATGACTATCAGAGTTTAACGCCGTTAGTCATTAAGGGTAAGTGGACGTATTTTTTGAAAAGTGAGGGGTATATGGTGAATTTCAAAAGTCAAAAGGGTATATGATGCAAAAAAAAATTTGTCAGGGGTACATGGTGAAAAAACCGCAATAGCAATTATATCTTTCAAGATCATACTTTTATAAATTGAGTTATATAAAGATACAAAATACATATCTATAATATTGAACCTATAGCATACCATGGTGGCATTACATGAAGAATCAAATGAAAGTTTGTCAACAACTTGCGGAGAGATTATGCAATTGTTTAATTATTTTATTTCTAAAATATGTATTGTATACATAATTATTTATGTTTGTCTTTTCCGTATATCAATACGTTAGATCATATTATTTTCTCTAAGAACTTAATTCTACTAAAACTAATTGGGAAATCAAGGTTCGCGTTTCTAGAGTATTTGAGGTCACAAATCATAAAAAAGGAAAAAAGTTTGATAAGTCTTGATATGGTCATGATGGATGAAGAGGTATTTTTTTCTCTTCAATAGTATTTTCAATTATTAATAGAGGTTAGTTTTATATTTAATTACGTTTATTCACGATACCGTCATTAAGTTTTTTTTCCGCTTTCCCATCTTCCATTCTATATGCGTTAGTGTGTATGTACCATTAAAAGTTGAAGTTGTGGCTGACACTCATGTTTCTTTATTCTTTCTGACACGTATCCATTAAATAAGTACCCTCTACTTTCTTCAAGTATCATTCGGGTATTTTTCATGTTGAAAATGTGTTAGCTATTGTTAGTCATACCAATTATAGGGATACCATTTTAATAATAGTCTTAGCTAGAATATTTAGTTGAATATTAAAAAATATAAAATTTATATATCACAATAACAAATCTAGAAATTAGAGTATTATGACAAATACTTTCTCCGTTCTTTTTCTACTGTAACAATGGGTTTGGGGTATAAAAATGGATAGTTTAGCATAGAGGTACCCCTTTAATTAACAAGAGTAGGGGACAAGTAAATCATTAATAAAGTAAATGCAACTTGATTAAAGGATAAAGAATTTTGAATAAAAAAACTCCCTCGAAAGATAGGGTGTGAATCCCTCGAAAGATAGACTAACCCTACCCCTTTGTCGGCGGTTAATCCCCGGCACCATGGCCAAGGAGATTCTGGAATGGTGCTCGAGACTCAAAATTTCTGTTGAGGAGAATTCGTTTGTTGACATGGGTAATTGTGGAGGATTGGAAGATGATGGGATGATCTCGTTGATGTTAGTAGGGAAACTGCTCACGGAACGAGCCTTCAATATGGAGGCGTTCAAAAGAAGACGCAGGTGTGGTCGGTATCGAAGAAAGTGGTGATAAAGGCCATCGAAGCAAATCTGTTTGTGATTCAATTCTTCCACTGGGAGGACAAAGACAAAGTGCTTAAGGGTGGCCCACGGTGCTTTGATGAACATCTCCTTGTATTGAATGAGATTACAGGAGATGAACAACCATCCCAGGTATCGTGGATTCACTCACCCTTTTGGGTTAGGATATACAATTTACCTTTCAATTGTCGTTCGAATGATGCAATTAAAACCATAACGAAAACCTGGGGAGAAACAATAGAGATTGAAGAAGATGATCTTGGACTAGAAATATATAGGAGAATTAAACTGCTGCTCGATGTATCAAAACCCTTGCAACGCTTTCAAAGGATCATAACCAAAGACCGAAACCTTGTATCGATTGAATTTAAATACGACAGGCTTCCATTTTTTTGTTTTATGTGTGGGCACATGGGACGTAGTGAAAAATACTACTCCTTTACCATTGATGAAAAAGGGGATAGAGAGCTTGGATGGGGGATGTGGCTGAAAGCTTCCCCTCGTAAAAGGAGGCAGAAGTATTTGGAGGAAACTGTAGCTATAAGTGCGGGAAGGAAGCTCAACTTCATTGGGAGATCGGAGACAGAGAAGCAGTGTATTGCACCAAAGCTTCATGAAGATGAGGAGCTTTCAAGCAAAGCACTAGTTCGGGAAAATCCGGACAAAGTTCTAATGAAACAGACGACAGAGGAACCAGGGACCATAACCCTTGTTAAAAATAGTGTCTCAAAGTGTTGGAGAGATGGGGCCACAAGAGATAGCAAGGGAGAGTGGAGTGCAGGGGTCACAAGAGAAAGGGAGGGAGTTAGAAGACGAGGTGCCTGAAGAGATGCCGAAGGTGGGGGGGTAGAAGGAGAAAATGTGGTGGGGGAGAGCTTCAATATTGCAAGGGAACACGTGCAACTGAGCCAACGAGGACATAATCTCTTGGCATTGGAAACTAGTGCAGAAGACACACATGGCACATTGAACCCTATGTTGACCTTTGTTATGAGAACTCACAGCTTGGGAGATAGGAAATTAAAGACAAAAAACTCGAGAGTCATCATTGAGTAAGGGAGTGGGGAAGGTTAGTGAGAAAAAGGGTAACATTGTTGTTAAGTGAAAGAGTTGTATTAAAGATATGGATGGCATGAATGTGGTAATGGATGATATTGAATAAGGAGGAAAGCGCTCTAAAGTTATTTTTGGTGTCGGGGAGAGTTACATTTCTTCTCTAGTAGCGGAGGTTGGTGAAAACCAACCCCGCGAAGAACAATGAAAATCTCGTGTTGGAATTGTCGGGGAATGGGCAATCCCTGATCAATTCGTTAGCTCCGTAGATGGAGTAACTATGTTGCCCCGAATATTATATTTTTGTCAGAAACTATGATTTCAAAAAATGCTATGGAAGATCTTAAGTCAAGACTTGGCTTCACTAATGCTTTGGGGGTGGCTAGTAAGGGAAATTCAGGTGGTTTATGCATTTTTTGGAGTGAGTAGAAAATAAATTTCCAGCTCTCATCTTTTTCACATAACCATATTTGTGGAGATCTGAGCTTAGCTAACGGTGAAGGGTGCAAGTCTGTGGGATTGTATGGGTGGCCTGACTCTTCAAACAAATTTTGTACTTGGGATCTTATGAGAACTTTTTGCACAGATTCTACACTTCCGGTGATCATAGGGGAAGATTTTAATGAGATTCTCAGCTACGATGAAAAGGAGAGAGGGTCGGATACACAACGTAAGGAGATTGCTAATTTTTAGGAAGCTATGGAAGACTGTGAGTTACGGGAAATCCCGTATGTGGGTCAATGGTACACATGGGAGAGAGGGCAAAGTCCAGAAACCCGAATTAGGGAACGCTTGGACCGATTTCTTGTTTCTCACTCTTGGTTCGCGCAACATGATACAACCTTTGTGGAACACTTCGTTCGGTATAAATCCGACCACGCTGCTATAGTCTTTCTCAGAGCAGGCAAAAAGTCTCGTAGGAGATGGGCAATGAGGTTTAATTAAATTCAAAACATGTTGGCTGCTAGACGGAGGGTGTGATGAGATTATGCGTCGAAGCTGGGAGGATTGGTGGGGCGTGGAGTTTTAGGGCAGATAACAGCCACATCGAGGGGTCTTGTGCAATTGAGTAAAACAAATTTCGAAGATCTGGAGGGGAAAATAAAGAAAATCGAAAAAGAGCTTCACACAGCTCAATGTTAAGACTCTTCGCCGGATGCTATAGCTATGTGTTCAACTCTTGAGGCGTAGTAGGATGAGTTACATGCTAAACAGGAAGCATATTGGTACCTCTGCTCTCGGGTTTCAGAGGTTAAAGATGGGGATCGTAACACGAGTTACTTCCACCATAAAGCATCTCAACGGAAGGCTAGGAATTTTATTCGGGGTTATTTGATGAGGATGGAGTGTGGCAGGAAGATGAGGAGGAGGTGGAGAAACTTGCTATTAGCTTTTACAAGACTCTCTTTGATACGAGTAACCCAACATCGGAGAATATGGACAAGGTTCTTAATCATGTCCCCTCTTGTATTACGGATGCCGAAAATGCAGCTTTACTTGCCCCGTTCACAAAAGACGAAATCTTTGCGGCTCTACGGAAGATGCACCCGTGTAAGGCCCCAGGACCCGATGGTATGCATGTTATTTTTTATATTAGATTCTGGCATATTATTGGTGATGATGTAACAACTTATGTTAGTAGTATTTTGCATGGTTTGATATCCCCCAGTGATGTTAATTGTACCAATATAGCCTTGATCCCCAAAAATCAAATCCCCCATTGTAATGTCGGGGTTTAGACCTATCAGCCTGTGTAACGTGTCACATAAGTTGGTGTCAAAAGCTACTGTAAACAGGTTGAATCACATTCTCCTGGGAATTGTAACAACGAACTAGAGTGCTTTTGTCCCATGTCGGCTCATAACAGGTAATGCTCTCATTGCTCATGAGATCTTCCATACTATGAAAAATCGCAACAAGAGCAGGAAAGGGATGGTAGCTATGAAGCTTGATATGTGTAAATCATACGATAGGGTGGAGTGGGGCTTTCTCTGGAAATTGCTACTTGCCATGGGTTTTTGACGGGAGATGGGTAAATCTGATCATGGAATGTGTGTCTTCTGTTAGTTACTCCTTCATCATCAATGGGATGGTAGCTATGAAGCTTGATATGAGTAAAACATATGATAGGATGGAGTGGGGCTTTCTCCGGAAATTACTGCTTACCATGGGTTTTTGACGGGAGATGGGTGAATCTAATCATGGAATGTGTGTCTTCTGTTAATTACTCCTTCATCATCAATGGCAGAGTTTGTGGGAATGTCTCTCCAAGCCGAGTTTTAAGACAAAGGGATCCACTTTCTCCCTATCTTTTTATCTTGGTGGCAGATGCGTTCTCTCATATGATCCAGAGTGAAGTTAGGAGTAATATGCTTCACGGTGCCAAGGCTAATCGCAATGGACATGCTATCTCTCATCTTCTCTTTGTTGATGACAATTTACTCTTTACTAGAGCTACTTCACAGGAATGCTTAATGATTGTTGATATTCTCAACCAGTATGAAGCAGCATCCGGGCAGAAAATTAACTATGAAAAGTCGGAGGTGTCTTTTAGTAGAGGTGTTAATTCTATGCGAAGATTGGAGTTGATTGATGTTCTTTAGATGCGACAAGTGGACAAGCATGTGAAATACTTAGGCATTCCATCACACTTCTTGATAGAGTGTGGAAGAAGCTGCAAGGGGGGAAAGAAAAGTTGTTATCTCGTGCAGGTAAAGGAATTCTTCTAAAAGTTGTAATTAAACCTGTTTCCACCTATTTAATGGGGGTGTACAAAATTTCAAGCTATGTCATCCAACAAATTCACTCAGCTATGACTCGATTTTGGTGGGGGCAATAAGACATGAAAAGGAAGATGCATTGGGTAAGTTGGGCAAAAATGTGTACTCCAAAGTGTGTAGGTAGAATGGGATTCGAAGATCTTTCGGTTTTTAATGACGCACTATTAGGACGACAATACTGGAGATTGGTGCAGGGTGGGTCAACTTTGTGTGGTCGGGTTTTAAAAGCAAAATATTTTCCTAACGGAGAGGCGATGGATGCTAGATAGGGGTATTCAAATAGCTACTCTTGGAGGAGTATTTGGAGCTCTAAGCCTCTACTTAAGGAAGGGTTACATTGGAGAATCGGCAACGGGGCAAATGTGGAAATATGGGAAGATAGCTGGCTTGCTGATGAGGAGGGAAGTAAAGTCACAAGCTCAAGACTGAAGGGTCTCACAAAGGTTAGTTTTTTAATTAATTTTGAAAAAATGGAGTGGAATGTCGAAACTGTCTACAACAATTTCAATGATAGAGACCAAAGATGCATTCTCGCAATTCCTCTAAGTATACGTTGCCCCAACGACTCTATGGTGTGGGCTTTCACAAAAGATGACATTTACTCTGTGAAAACCGCTTACATGGTGGGTAAGGGTTGTAACCTGGAGGGCTTGGGTCTCACTTAGGGGTTCTGAAGTATCTCCAAAAGTCCGACATTTTTTATGGAGATCTTGCACAAACACTCTCCCTGTGATAAGTTTTCTGAAATACAAGCACATTACAGAGGATCGTAGGTGCCCACGCTGTCATATTGAGGAGGAAACGTTGTTTCACGCTTTTTTTCGGGTGCCCGAAAATCAGTGATACGTGGGTCAATCTGGGCTGCAGTGAGATGGTGCCTCAAAACCAAACACTACCGATGTGTGAGGTGGTGGAACAATGGAGTAAACTTGATCCAAAAATGAGACAAAGAGGATGTTACCTTGCGTGGAGTATTTGGCTGATCGCAATTCTTTAGTTTTCAACAATAATTCGATCCCTGAAGCCCTGATGGTTCAACGAGTGCATAGACATGTGAAGGAGTATGGTGACTATGCTGTGAAGATATATGGAGCGAAAAGGAGTTTCCCTACAGCAAGTCCTTAGGTCTGGCGTCCCCCCAGATTGGAGTATTTAAAATAAATGCAGATGCTGCTATTGGTAATGATGGATGGATTGGTCTTGGTGTAGTAGCTCGAGGTAGCACTGGTCGAGTGGTGTTTGCAGCAATACGAAGAATTCAGGCCTATTACTGGCCTCCCGAAATAGCTGAGTGCAAAGCCATTGCAATGGCTACGAGGCTGGGGAAAGTTCATGGACTCAGCCACGTAATTCTTGAGTTTGATTGCCAATTTGTGATCTCCCAGCTTGCTAAGTCGATTTATTATTTCTCGGATTTGGATAACATTTTAGAAGATACGATGTTTATTAGTTCTTCTTTTATTTCAATTACGTTTTCTCATGTGAAAAGGGAAGAGAACTATGTAGCTCATAATCTAGCAAGGTTTATTCCGTTTGGGATTGAGCAATGTTGGGAGAACCATTATCCAACGGATGTGGCTCCTTATTTACTGACGGACTTGCTTTCCATTGATTAATATCAGTTTCCTTTTTCCTCTAAAAAAAAAGTAAACGCAACTTTATGAGGCAATTTGAGTAATTAATGATGGATTTATTAACATAAAGTAAAGACAATATTGTCAACTACAGTTGCATTTTCTTACTAAAAGTGGAGTGGTCCCAATAGATGATACTACCCAAAATGATGATTATTGCAATAGAAAAAGAACACAGGAAGTATGTAAATAAAATGGTGTTGAAAAATCTCATTTCACAGCAACACAAAATCAAGAATGTTAACAAAAAATTTGCAAAAAAATAATATAAACAATGAATAATTGATTCTAATAATACAACCTTTCACTTATTAATTTTCAATAAGTCAACCTTTCAATTATTCTTGAATAATGCAACCTTTTGGAGGTATTTGCTTTTGCTGGGCTTTGACGTGCTGATAATCAGTTTGTTTGGTAAGCCATATTTTCCAGCTCGTCCATTGTTCCCTTCCCTTGCCTCCATGCCTCTACTTCTATGGTAATTAGTTCAGTTTAGTTTAGTTCAGTTCAGCCTAGTTCAGTCTAAAAGAACGGGCCTAAGAAATGTCATAATTGATAAAAGAAAAAGAATAAATAGAATTTCAAATTCTACTCTTAAGATTTTCCAGGTTGGCTCATCATCATCTTTCTCTTTCTCTTTCTCTTGACTTCACCAGTGTGAGCACGGGGCTAACAATCTTCTCTTTTGGCGGAGTAACGGTTGACTAGTTTGGCACCAACAGCAACACCCCCGAAAACACTCTAGCGTGTCACTTGCCTCCTCTGCAACTCACAAACCAATAAGAAAAAAAAAAAAAGAAAAAACCCCCTGGAAATTCTCATCGCCAATTCTTTTTTTTTTGTTGTTGTTGAAATAACCAAGAAAGCATGCACAGTAGCAACCACACCAGCAGCGCCATGATCAACTGATTTTAAAATCTGATTTTCTCTCTCCTAGGGTTTCTGCAATCTCTCTGAAATTTCCTCTCTTAATCTTCTTCAATGGCGTCGTCGAAGCCATGGCTTCAGCCTGCTCCGTCGTACACGCCATTACTAGACTCATTTTGGGACTCCGATGAAGACGCACCTGGTCCTCGTTGTGGTCACACTCTCACCGCTGTCGCCGCTACTAAATCTCAAGGCCCGCGCCTCATTCTATTCGGAGGCGCAACTGCTATTGAAGGAGGCGCTTCGTCTTCTGCCCCCGGCATCAGTTAATTTCCCCCCTTTCGTTTTGATTTTAATTGAATTGAATTGAATTTGTTGGTTGCTTCATTGTTTGATTGATTGGCTTGATGGTGTGATTTAGGGTTGGCTGGGGTTACCAATTCTGTTCATTCTTATGATGTTCTTACTAAGAAATGGACCAGGTCTTCCTCTATTTACTCTTGATTGTTTTCTTAGATTAGGCATTTCTGAATTCTGATGTATTTTGTGGTTTTGATAATTGTTACAACAGAATTAGACCGGCGGGTGATCCGCCTTCTCCAAGGGCGGCACATGCGGCTGCTGCAGTCGGAACTATGGTTGTGTTTCAGGTGAGTGTTTGTAAGACTTTTTACTTGTTACGCATTTGCGGGTTTCCGTGTATATATATTATTTTGTTTTCACTTGATGAGGGTAACATGGAAGTTGATAGTAGTATCGATTTATTGATGTGGATGTTGTGCTTTGGAGTGGTGGGTAGGGTGGCATAGGACCGGCTGGGCATTCCACGGATGATCTCTATGTGCTTGATTTGACCAATGACAAGTACAAATGGCATAGGTGAGCGACATCTTTTGTATATAAAGTTCTAGTCTGAAGTGATGACTCGAGCTTTCATTTTGTAGATATATATTATCTATGTTTCCTGATGTTGCATTCGGTTTCTTTCCTTAACTATGTCTTTGCAGAGTAGTTGTCCAGGGTCCAGGACCTGGGCCTAGATATGGCCATGTGATGGACCTGGTTGCACAGCGATACCTTGTTACTGTCAGTGGCAATGATGGTTAGTTCTTCATCCTGTGTTCTCTTTGATGCATTTAATTCTCAGGTGAGAAATACTGTTCAGTTGTTAAGGTGATCCAATCGAGCTAGGAATGATTTTAGTCATGCAATTAGAAAATACCTCTATTTATTTGCCACTTAACTCAATTATACTTGCCAAAGATACTTCTAATTATGACTTGGATACTTTTGATTGGTTTTGCTGTATTCCTTCTATTTCTTAATAAAATGTCGAATATCTTTTAAGGGTAGCGGTAGAGATGGCAATGGGTAGGGTAGGGTAAGGCTAGACCCCTACCCATACCCTAATTTTTAGATGTAGACCCATGCCCTACCCATACCCATAGTGTAAAAAAATTTAGGACCCTTACCCATACCCGTAGGGTCTGCTAGGATATGGGTAGGATCTAGGGTCTATAGTGGGTCCAATAAAAAAAAAATCGCTTACATTTTCATGTGGATATATAATTGTTAAGAACAATTTAATATATAAAATTGTCAATTAACACACAAAATATCATATTACATAGGAATGCATAGTTTTCCACATCCCAAAAGTCTCTTACATCCAAATTGAATAAAGAAAATTGTTTAGAGCGAGAGAGTGAGATATAGGTAAGATGAAACTGTGAGAGTGCGGCTAGGGTAAGAGAATGAGGATTTTATTTTGACTAGAAGGGCTTATATATATATATATATATATATTTGCGCGGGTTCATGGGTAGGGTCTGGGTAGGGTATGGGTATTTGAGGAGTGGACCCTTACCCTACCCATACCCGATAGTATCAAGACCCATACCCTATCCTTACACATAGGGTTTAAAAAATTTAGACCCATACCCTTAAATTAGGGTAGGGTCTGGGCGAATCCGGTTAGGGTCTTGGACCCATTGCCATCTTTAGGTAACGGAGACATATTAAGGACTTATTGGTTATTGCATTGGAATTAGAAATGACTAGCATTGTTTTTTTAGAATCACAACAATAACAATTCTAGTATTAGTTTAATGTTTTGAATGATGTTTTCACCTTAGATGGGTCAAGGTAAGTCAAATTTAAGCAATCTCATAATCTTCTATAATAGAGGTTGTTTACAATTGATCCTTAACCCCATATGCAACACCTTTTCCATTTCACAATGAATGAGAAGCTAGTAGTGTAATGAGCTTTTAATTTACTCCTTTGAATCATTAAGTAGAAAAAAGACTCCTTCACTCTTTGGAGATCAACATATCATTGGTACATGATAATGACAAGTACTATCAGATTTTTGAAGCAGCAAGTGATATGAAGACCGAATGCTAGTTAAGTGGACTAGTTCATAATCATTATATAATACTTCTCCTTCTCTTCTACTACCTCAATTCTTTTTCTATTGCAACAATGGGTTTAGGCACGGTTTTTAAGAAAATGGAAAAAGTGGGTAGTTTAGCATAAAGGGAACCCTTTAATTAACTAGAGTAGAGTGAGAAATCAATTTTTAATAAAGTAAAAGCAACTTTATGAGTGAAAGTGAGTAATTAATGATGGTTTTAGTAAAGATAAAGTAAGGGCAATAATGTCAATTAAAGTCCAAAAGTGGAATTGTTGCAATAGATGTGAAACTACCCAAAGTGGTAATTGTTGCAATAGAAAAAGAACGGATGTAGTATAATTGAAGGACATTAGAAGAAAAACGACAGCTTATAATGGCCTTGTGAGTTTTGTGTGCTTGCTTGTTTCGGTATGGAAGGTAGTAGATCCTCTCTTATATGTATTTTGGAGTTCCTTTTTTTTGTTAACTTTTGTTGAGGAGTAACGTTGCTTACTTATCACATGCATTATGCATAGTTCCATCTCAGTTCCATCCCCCTTTACCTTGACTTTCCACCTCATTCTCTCTCTTCCATTGGCATACTTAACTGTTCGTTGTTCATCATCTGGTATGTTTGCATTTTTGAAACATTTGAATTTCCATAATTGCGCTCTGTGTGCATACAGAATACAGCCAGCAGACCATATACTTGATCTTCTGACTCTAGTACCATGATATGAGAAATTCTCATTCTGAGAAAATGCTGATATTAATGGTTATATATTCAGATGTCAGATTCGAGAAGCCTCCTCTTTTATCCGCATATGTTTTCTTTCTGATTGCATTTATTAGCGTGTTGTTTGTGGATGTTCTTATGTCAATATTATCTATCCAGAGTGATTTTTATTTTGTCCTCTTTCAGGGAAAAGAGCTTTGTCAGATGCTTGGGTTTTGGATACTGCTCAAAAACCATATGTTTGGCAGAGGCTTAACCCTGAAGGTGATAGACCTTCTGCTAGAATGTGAGTTTATTCTGTTTATGCTGGTTTTAGTGTTACATTGGAATCTGCTTCTCATGCTTTTATTTATTTATTTAAAAGGACTTGGTAATTATGACCTCTTGTAGTTGAGGAGTTGACTTTGGTTTTAGGTTGTGATAGTGAAAAAAATTCACTTTTTCTCTAGTTTGCATTCTTGTTCTTACAAAATGCAATTCCTACTAATTATCTAGCGTGCTCGAGAGGTTATACAGAGATTCTTCTATCTTGTCAGAAACTCTTTTTCTTATTGTATATTGACAACACTAATTTATTATAGTCTTTTGTTTGGTTTCAGTTCCTATATAAGTTGGTATGAATTTTATGCAAACTCTCTTTTAAATTTTTCTCGCCCCCATCTATCTAGTGATGAACTTTGAGTCGCATATCCAAGAATATTAAAATAGGGTTGTGAATTGTGATGTTTTTTTTTTTAATAATGCTCAATTAAGGCTTGCTAGAGTCTAGACATAATAAGGATATACATAATAAGGTTGTGTATTTTCATAGAATGAGATCGCCGTTGCGGATTAGTGCTTAGTTTTAAAAAGCGCGCCCAAGGTGCGCCTAGGCGTGAGGCGGATTCAGGCGACAGCCAAAACGCATCCCAAGGGTGAGGCGAGGCGATCTACAGCAGGCGCTAAGAGGCGCGCGCCTTGAGACGCCTCCGGCGAGGCGCAAGGCGTCCGCTTTCGGAAGAGAGGCGTAGGAGCTGGGGAGGGGAAGTAGATCTGGGTGTAAAAGTTGGAAAAAAACCAAAATTTCTTCGAATTTTAACTTACTTTTCCTTTAATTCAGTAATTTCGAGCAAAAGCCCTCTGTTAATTGCATGATATTTTACCAAATTGAACCCTAATTAAAAGCCCTAAATTTGGAGAGAACCCTAATTCACGAATTGCAAACAAATACCGCAATTTGGTGGCTGTTGGTTTAACAGAAGTTGCCGACAAGGTTTTTCCTGTGGCCGACGGCACCGCTGCTATCTCCGGTGGCCGCCGACAGTTCAGGTTAGTTTACTTTTCTCTGTCTTCGATCTTCCCTTCTTCTCTTTCTCTTTTCGACCTTATCTTCTTCTCTTTCTCTCTCCTCTTTCCTTCGGTTATTTCCGGCGAGCTCCTCTTCCTTCTGTTCTTCGATGTTCGATCTCTCTCTTTCTTCCTTTCGAGGTCTTCTGACTTCAACCTTTTTCAGGTTAACGTTTTCTTTTTCTCCTCTCTTTCTTTGTTTCACGTGAACTTTTTGTTTTGTATTTGACCTTTTTAGTTTTTCTTTTTCTTTTTCTCCTCTCTTTCTTTGTTTCACGTGAACTTTTTGTTTTTGTATTTGACCTTTTTAGTTTTTCATTTTCTTTTTATTTTCCTTATCCTCTCCATCCTTATTTGTTCTGCTTTTTTCACTACTTTTGTTCTTCTTAAGATTGTTTTTCTTTTAAAACAAGTAATTTAATTTCATTGATATAATGTAAATAGGACATCATAAAATTTACTATAGCAAATCTAAGTATGGACAATAGCTTTTTTTTTTAAAAAAAAAATTTACAATAGCTTAATTTTTTAATTATTATGTTCTTTTGAGTATAAAATATTCTATGATTGATTATTAAGGATTTTAGCACTAAAGGTGCGCCTCGACTACGAGATGCGTGCGCCTTTGCCTTGCGCCTCCCCTCGCCTTGCGCCTGTGCGTCTTGCGCCTTTTAAAACTAAGGACTAGTGGTTGTTTATCATTCTAATTCAAGAGTTCTGGAAAATATTATGTAGACCGTAGCTCTCTATATATTTTTTAAAGCCTTATCTTTTTTCTTTGGGATATTTCCTCAAGGGTAGGTTTGGCGTAATTCCCAAGATACCCCCCACATTTGGGGAATTCCTCAGACACCCCTGAGGTTTGTGTTTGGGCTCAAGATACCCTTACTATGGACGGAACCCTAACGCCGTTAGGTTTTCCGTCCATAGTATCCCCAATTTTCTTTCTCCTCCCGTTCCCCCACCCACTGCCAACTCCCCTCCCCCCAGCCAGCGGCCGACGGCCGGCGACCACCACCCCTAATTCTGGGCCGGCAACCCTACCCCCTCCCTTCGCCGGCCAGAACAACAGCACCCCCGGCGTTGGCGCCGGCGACCCCACCCTCTCCCTTTCCCCCCACCCTCGACTCCCCACCCTAGCCCTCCCTTTCCCCATTCTCAATTCCCCCGTCCAACCCTACCCCCGACACCACCCCCTCCCCCTTTCCCCCTATCGGAAATGGCCCCCCTTTCCCGTCCCCCATCGTGAGTCGACCCCCTCCCCCTTCCCCACCCAGATACGCTTCCCCCAAACCTTTAAACCCACCCCCGAAACCACCCTAGGGTGCTGATGTGCTACTGTTCTGGCCGGCGCCAACGCCGGGGGTGAGGAATCGGGAATGAGGAAGGGAGGGGGTAGGGTCGCCGGCGCCGGAGTGGGTGGTTGTCGCCAGCTGTCGTCCGCTGGCTGGGGGAGGGGGATTGGCAGTGGGTGGGGGAATGGGAGGAGAGAGAAAATTGGGGATACTATGGACGAAAAACCTAACGGCGTTAGGGTTCCGTCCATAGGAAGGGTATTTTGAGCCCAAACACAAACCTGAGGGGTATCTGAGGAATTCCCCAAATATGGGGTATATCTTGGGAATTACGCCAAACCTCACGGGTACCTCAGGAAATATCCCTTTTCCTTTTATTATCTTATTTTGTTCCTATGTGACTAATCTGGTTAACATTGGACTTGTTAAAATGAAGTACCTAGAAGAGCCCAAGAATTCACTGAACCTCTTAGATTGACAAAATATGAGTATTACCTTACCTTGTACGTGAATTTAGTTGTTTCAATGTGCATAATAGTTTTGCCAAATTTTGAGGCTAATATGGTAAAAAGTAGCTATGACGGATGTCTCAATATGATTCTAAAATTATGCTTTACCAAACGAATATCGCAGAATGGCAAGCTCAAACTTCGTTACTTGTTTAACTCCACCTCATTTTTTCTCCGTTTTAGGAGTGCAAACCTTAGAGTTTTATAAAGCGCGCATAGGCATGAGACAGATTTAGGAGACTGCTGAATTGCACCTCAAGAATGATGCTTTTCACCTTGGAACGCTTTTAGTAGCGAGGCTCTAGGGAGAGTAATCCTAGCTGAAAGTTAATTAATTAAACCAAATCTTCTTCAAATTAAAAGTTACTTTAGCTTTAATTTATCAATGTCTAGCAAAAGCCCTTTGTTGATTGCATTAATTTCCATTAAATTGAACCCTAAGCAAACGCCCTATTTTTGGGATTCAACCCTACCATAATTTCATAGCAAAGTGATGGCAAGATGCCAGCCATGTCCCATATTTCCTAGCACGATATTTCCAGTGGCCATCATCAGCGAGCAACTTTTATGTAGTCCCTCTCACTCTCTCTCTTCGATCTTCTCTTCTTCTCCTGCCATCTCTTCAATCTTCACTTCTGTTTCTCTCTCTTCAATTTTCTTTTCTTCTTATGCTCTCTTCTCTTGTTATTTTCTTCTTCGATCTTGTTCTCTTTCTTCGGTGGCTTTGGGGCTTCGACTTCCACTTTCTTTTTTTTTTTATTTCCCTCTTTCATTTGATGTTGACTAGTGAGTTACTAAAGTAAAATGGGAGGTATGCCCACTCTAGCACTCCCTATATAAAGCCATGTGAAGTGTGATTTTTGTTTTTTTGTTTTCTTTTTGGAAATTTTTCGTTTTTCTAATTTCACATAAATATTATGCTCTTCAACTGAAATTGAATACCACAAAAGCAAAATAATAGAATAAATATAAACAAATGTGTGCCACGCCTACGGGATGTGTGTACCTTCACCTTGCCTTCAGGTTCCCTTTGCACCTCAGTTTGCTTCGCGCCTTATAAAACTAAGTTCCAGATTTATCTGTGATTTTTTTAAGTTGCACTTTCCAATGTTTTGTATTATGGGGATGCAAATGCTCTCCAACGGGTCACCACCCTGACCATCTTTTGGTAGTGTTGACTAATCCTCAATGGCTGTAGAAGTTCAATAACATCAGCAAATTTGGTGAGCTACAAGCATAATGACCAATGTTATCAAATTGGGATCTAACTTTGGATCGATGATAGAGTTAGGATCGAATCGGCAGAATCGGGTCGTAGGATCGTAAAATTCTATGAAATTGATGAAATTATCTTGAAAATTTGATATTTAACTTTTGAATTGATAATATTCTATGTTTTCTCATTGAAAATTTTGAACTTGAGTATCTTCATGTCTATAGCATACCCTAATAAGTAAGTAGTCAAAATGACAATTCAAAAACAAAATTTGTAAGTAGCCTAGAATATTGTTTGAAACATGATTTACTGATTTTAAAACTAAAATTTCAAAATATATTTCAATCTAGCCATACTTATTTTGACATGGTCGGCTATCCCTAATGCCTTAGCATTAACCTATTAAAAATGAACAGAGATCTTACTCGACGTTCTAAAGTATCATTATCACCAACTAATTAATTGAATATTAAACATGTTTAAATTTTAAAATAAAAGGTTGAGCTTTAAGTTCATCCATTTTAGATATCTTCATTTTAGGCTTGTGTCTTTTTTCCAAAAAGTTGGGTTTAGCAATTTCTAAACGTTTTTTAGAACTACATTATAGGTACGATCTTGAGCGATCCTCTTCCGATACGATACGATCCTGGCCGAGTTAACCGATTATGTGCGATCCTGTACCACTGGAAGTCCTGCACACGATCTAGATCATTTTGCCATTTATGGATCGTAGGATCGTACGATCCTACCAATCAGATTGCGATTTTAACAACAATGATCATGGCCTCTATTTTTTATTGCAATCTGCACACGTTCGGAAACAATTTTGGAAGAGAGCAAATCACAATCTATGTGGATTCTTGGTGGTTATTATACTTTTTAGATGATTGATGAAGACTCTTCATATGTAACAAAAGCTACTAGTATAAGCCGATCATAGGTTGAGACCAGTATTAGAGATGATATTGCATTTGGAAGAATTAAATGGAAGAGTAGGACTTTCTTAGTGGAAAAAAGTAATGGTTAAAATGCATAGTGATTATGAGGAATTTGAAAATCAATGTGGAAAATTTATGGGGGAATAGAAGATAGTTTTTTATCCTTCTCAGGGTGTGTTGGGTATTGGGTACAGTATAGTTAAGCCTTAAGCCTAAAACACATCTCTTTAGGACATTTTATTGTTTTTGAAATTTAAGATCTCCTCACTCTCTTTTTGTGAATGCTTATGTCGTCGATTTTAATTTTATGGACAGTTTAGTCATCTATCATTAAGGATCTCTCTCTTTCTCTATCGAAGCTTAACAGCCAAGCTTCCTTTTATTTTAATAAATTACTAAATTTTTAAATGTTAGATGGGGTGAACCCCTCTCGACCCCTCCTGTTCCGGCATGAGTCGATTAAAGTGCTATTCGATTTTATTAAAGGGATATTATCTCAGATAACCATGACATATAACCCTTTTTCCCAGATAACCTCCACATTGGCAGCCATATCGCGGATAACCCTAAATTTGATTTTTGTCATTTAACATGACCGAATTAGAGACGGTGTTAACTTAGTTTGACTTTGGGTTTGCTTAGCGCCAGGTTTATAAGTAGTTCCTCACCCCTTTTTTCCTTCTTCAACTTTAGTCCTTTTTTTCCCAGAATTGTGCCCTAATTCCAACATGAATAGCAGAATAGGAAGTTCAAGGTTTTATAGCGAATCTGAAGTATGAGAACAAGTAGAAACGTGAGGAATTTTTCGAGTGGTGTGTGCCACGAATAAGGGAGGAAGCAGTCAGTTTCAGTGGCATTAGAGAGCAATTGAGGCCTGATTATGTTGAGATGTGAAGGAAAATATCTTAGTTGAAGAAAGTTAGAAGAAATCACATTTCAGCTGGGGTTGTTGGTGAAATTTCTAGGTGTGGGTTTATGTGTTTTTATGGCTCTAGTTGTAGTTGGTAAAATGTAAGGAAGTCTTTTAGTGCGTCAAATATAAGGGAAGATTATGTATGAATTACATGTATTTTTTTTTGGTGAAATTTGTAACTCTGCCATTATGAATGAAACTTCAATTTTTGTGAATTGCAAATTTTTGGTTCATACAGCTCCAAAGTAATTGTCATTAAAACAGAAGTAATGAAACCAAAATATATGTTAAAATACATCACAGCAAAAATTGTAGTTGCTTAACAAGAAATACCATAATTCCAGACACCATTACATGATAACATAATAGTTCATAACCAGACCCAAAAAACCCTCCTAAGTACACAAAAACATCTACTTTGTCTTCTGCTTCTTTTTTCCCTTAGATTTTTGTGATCTCAAAGTCAGTGTGCTCGTCTCTGTTCCTCCTTGAGCGCAACTTGCTTGGGCTGTTGTCTTGGAGGTGCTTTACGGGTCTTCTTGTTGTGCCCTAACGGCTTATACTTTGAACCCCTGATAGCAACCTGCCCCTGCCCCTGCCCCTGCCCCTGCCCCTGCCCCTGCCCCTGCCCCTGCCCCTGCCCCTGCCCCCTGCCCCTGCCCCTGCCCCTGCCCCTGCCCCTGCCCCTGCCGTTCTCCGTTATCTCTTTTCCTATTTCTTGGTGGTCTCCCTACTGATTTTTTGAGGATTGAAGGCTCAATATGTGGAACATCAAATGTAGGCCAATGAGTGTGGCTAGTGATAGGAAAGATGTTTAGCCCATACATGGCCTTGTAATTCTTCACAGAGTGGTAGTGGCTAACATAATTTCTTGGCTGTCGCCTCCCGTGGTGAATTACTCCTGTGGCATGTCTATAAGGAATTTCCTCATTCTCACTAAGAAGTGATGTCACCATCAGCCAAACCTTCATCCTCTTCTTGACTGTTTGCAATCCTTATCATACAACTTCTTCTCACCCCTACAAGCACTACCATGAAACGAACTTCAACAAACAAATAAATTTAGCAATAGAAAGTTCAGGAAATGAGTTTACAAATGCCACCAACCTTAGTGAGACTCAGGATATGCCTAACTCTCTCAAGTCCAAGTGTGGCATTGAAAGACTCAGTGAAGTTGTTGGTGTCATCATTAGAAGCCAATGATGTGTCAAACTTGAATCATGCCCGCATCTTCAAATCAATATCCATCAAATATTGATATGCTTCTATGCTAAGCTCCTTAATCTTCTCCATTGCTTTTAAAAAGACATACTCATTGTATGCATCACAAGCTTGTCGAAAATAAGCCTCATAATGAGGTCCAGAGAACTGACTGTTACACAACTATCACATCACTACCTAAACTGAATTGAAAACAATATTGAGAAGAAGGAGGGGAAGAGACTTAGTGAGAAATTCTTGAATAGATGTTTGTTGCAAATCCTCCTCTGACAATGTGGGAAAAATTCTGCTAATGCCGACTCCAGTCTTGCCTAATACTCTCCCTTAATACAAACTTCAGCCAATTCGTAAAGTACCTCCAAGCCTCTTTACTTTCATCAGCTGTGATGGCATATGCAAGGGGGAACAACTGTTGGTTGCCATCTAGTGCACCAGCAGATAGGAGCACACCATTGTGACTCCCCTTTAGTGGTTTGCTGCCAACTGTAAAACCCTTGAATTGTGTGTCAAAGCTTATGAACATCCTTTTGAAAAACAAAGGTGGATTTGAACCCCTTGCACACTGTGCCAGCTGATGAAGGCATGAGCATGAGGATGTGTTTTCTTCACCATTTGAATGTATGCTGGTAGCCTTGTGTATGACTCATCATGGTCACCTTCAATAATCCTCACATCATGTACTCTTACCTTGTACAAAGTGGGTCTTGGAACTGACACTCCAAACCTCTCCATTGCTAACTGTTCTAGAGTTTTAATAGGCACTTCCATGTTTGCCCTTATCTCGTACATTAGCTTATTAGCCAGTCATTCAATACCACCATTGGATTTCCTTCTAGCCTATCACAAGTGTGGTTGTCTGTCATGGTTTTTATTGCCCATGTAACCCCATGTGGGAGCTCACTAGCATGAATCCTTCGAGGACACTCCTCATCCTTACATGAGGCAGTATACCTATTACCTTCAACTTTCTCCCTCAACAAATCAAACCCCTCCTAGAAAATGTTCCCTGTCAAGATCCTCATATATTACTCCATTCTTGTAAACCCTTTGCAAGTAGTTAGTGTCAATCCCTTCTCCTTCATAAACCCACTCCTTAGCCCTGCTAGGATCGAACTCAGGTGTGTCCTCATCCTCTAACTCACTTTCATTCACATCACTTACGTCCTCAGATTCATCATCATCAGTAACTTCCTCTTGGTATGAGATATCATCAGAATCATCTTCTTCTAACTCAGTGTCACTCAACCTTTTGCTAGAACACTCACCCCTGCCTCTGCTGCTCCTTGTCTTTAATCCAGCATTTTCCTCAGCTTGGTTAGTAGTTTTTTTGTGGTAGGGGTGAAGACTAAGCCAAATTTCTTGTTGTTAACCTAGACAGTTTCTTAGGTTTTTCATGCCTCTGCTAGTCTGGTAAAAGCTGGTCTAAGTTGGTTGTTCAGTGGGGAAGGACTGACTTGGCTGCTCATTATTTCTTGGTTGCTCACTAGGGAAGTGTTGCTGACGTGGCCCAGTTTGACTCGGCTGCTCAGTTGAAAATGTTTCGTTGGCTGTTGAGTTGGAAATGCAGTGTCTGAATTGTTTTGAGTGGGTTGGGGAGGGCTTTGGTTTGGGTTTGGGATGGTCTATTGTGTGTTCACACAGGTGAAGTTGGATCATGGTGGGTTTGGTTGGGTTGGTCACAATGGGGAGGTGTATTGGTGGAGTGAAACTAGGTTTGGGCTTAGGATTGGGTTTCGCTGAGATTGGGCCTTTGGCTCAGATTGGGCCTTGTGCTGAGGGATGGGTTTGGTTTTGGGCTTAGGTTGGTCTTGGGCTTGGGGGCTTTGGTAAGGGAGTAACCTTCTTCATGGCGGTTTGCTTCATTCTAGTGGGGGTTTGAGATTTGTTGGTGTTAAGGGTGTATTTGGGGTTTAGATTTTAGTTGGTGTTGAGGCTGTATTGGTTTAGGTTGGAGGCATTTCTGTAGCAATGGGCTAAACATTATACAAATCCCATTTTCCAGGCCCATCTATGAAGGATCCTTCCTCAGTGACACTTCAGATCCTCCTTTTCTCCGCCTAAATAATTCCTCTCGCTGACTAATTCTCTCACCTTCCTTTCTCTTAGCTTCTTCCTTCTTTCTGTGCACTCTCATTTCAGCTTCTTCTTTCTCTCTGCCTTTCCATTTCAGCTTTATCATAAGCCTCTTTTTTTTTTTGGCTTCAATACCTACCCTAAGCATCTTACTTATCAACACAATTTCACTAGGACTACCTCTGTCCTCCACAAATACTGTAATATCCTTTTAATTCCTATAGAACCTCCACTTACTGATAAAATCCTCAGATGTTATCTCTAATACGCAATCATCTCTAGATGGGCTATAGAAAAACACGTTGTTTTAACCCTTCATCCTCTAAATCCATTAACAAGTGCAAAACCCCATATTCATCAACATTCTGAATTGTAATATCGAATTCACAAGACCTAATGAAGCAAATTCTGATATTTCACAAGAATCCACTTCCAATAACCCCATATCGCAGATAACCCATATTCATCAAATTCTGATAATAATAACACAAGAATCCACTAAGGTGAATGGGAAAAAGGGCTATAGGGCTATAGGGCTGTCATTCATCAAATTCCCATTCACCTTAGTGGATTATGCGATAGGGCCCCCAATATGGGGGTTATTTGGGAAAAGGGCTATGTGCCAGGGTTATCTGTTATAATATCCCTTTATTAAATTAGTGGAGCAAATGGGATTTGGAACCAGAAAGTACTTATTGCTAACACATCTAAGAACTTGACATGAATGAGTTTCTTTGTTATCAAGGGAAGAGAAAGAGACACCTAAACCTTTTGCCCCCTTTAATTGACTTTCTAAGTTTTCCCTTTTACCTCTTATTAGACCTGTATTCAGTCAATCTTCTGATCTCTTGGCTAATTTCACAAAGTCTTCTTGTTTCAATCAATTGAAAAGTATTGTGCATAAATTTCCTTGTTGCTCTTAGGTCCAAAATTTTATACTTTTGTTTTTTGGCTGCCTTTTTCTGTTCGTGAGGGGGAATTGTGGGATCTTATCAATCTCTCACTCAGCATATTTATATTACCACGGGTTCTTCCATGAATGGAGGTTTGTAGATCGTATTTAAGTTGACCATGAGTTTTATGCTTCCATCAATAAACTTCTTTTGAAATTCAGATTTAATACCTCTTTTGGTCAGTGCAATTTTTTTGGTGGTGGCATGGACATATTTTTGGTGGAAGAAGATTAAAATATTACTGGATCTTATTTTTTGGACATCAAGTCCGCAGCATTCTCCTCTTTTAGTTGTTTGAATTTCATTTTGAAGCTTACTAATTGAACCTCTTTCTTTACAAAGTTTTTGTATCAACAGCTCTACTGGTTGATCCCTAAGATTTAGAAGTCTGCTGCTTTCTTTTCTCAGAAAATGAGAGAAGAGACAGGGAGGAGGTGGAAGGGAGGTGTTTGTTAACATAGTACGTGAAAGCTTGCTTGCATTGTTCAGCCATTTATGACTTGTCATTGGGTTCCATTAACAGCTATTTATTACCAGATGCTTCAAAATCTGGTGCCTGTTTTCCCTGCATTGTTAATTTAATTTTTCCTCACGTTGATTGTTTACTTATTATTGTATGCAGCATACCTAACTAGGTATATTTGATGATATGCTTGTACAATATGTAGGTATGCCACTGCAAGTGCTCGATCGGATGGCATGTTTTTGCTATGTGGTGGAAGAGACTCAACTGGCGCGGTATGTTGCTTCTGTTGAGTTGTATTGTTGGTTGCTACCTTACTATTTTTATAGGATTGTCGGTTATGATACTCCTGAATCATGTGTGAACTTTGTGATTTGTTTTTTCTTTTTTTAAATCTATCCTTATGGTCATGCCTAAAACCTTTTTTGAAAGTTTCGAGTGTCTACATTGTTCTATTCTGTCTTTGTAGCTGTTGGATTCCTTTTCTTTTACTTTGTATTCTGTTTTTTGCCACAGAATGCTAAAACTTATGCTCACCTCATAAATTTGATCGAGTTTCTAGAGCTTTTTTCTCTCCCTATTTCTTAACCATGTTTCGCTATATATCTTGTCTTAGACTTGGCAGCTAAGACAAATGATCTCAATATGGAATTAGTGTTGCGTATGACTTCTTTTCAGTGTTAGGAGAAAAGACATTGCGCTACAGTGAAGATTAAAATACCTACTGAATTGAAAAATAGAAGTGACAGCACGATCACGAGCATGTGAGTTGTGTGTCCATTGCACATATAATCATACACCATAGGTTTCAAAGAACTGTGGTGAGGCATCATTGCGTTGAGCAACCCTGGTGTAACGATACAATTAGGTGCCCTTGAGGTATATGTGATGTGCACGCTTGTTCCCATTTTCATCTCTCTTTTCTTTTTGTTGGATTCTTCCCATTCTTGCTGCTGTTAAAGCATCATCCTCAACTGCCAACAAGGAAAAGAAAGAACAAGAAAAACCCTATGCAGACAAGTCAGCCATATGTGAGTGAGAAACATGCCTTACTTGACGTTGTGTATGTTGGGACTCTCTACTCCTTCAAGCAGCTCTTTCTTTTAAAACTAGTTATGCATCCTTAAATAAACCCCTCATCTTTATACAGGGCTCATTGGTCAATTAAGGGATGACCTTGAAAAGGGGCGAAAAGCCTTCATGTGACCGTGATGAATTTTCAAACTTGTCTTGCAAAGATAGATATGAAATAGATGAATTATTAAATTGTTTCATTTCTTTCTCGTGAAAAGGCATAATTTGTGCATAAGTTCTGTATGCAAGGCATAATGCCAATGAACATGTCATTCTTCTTCATGTCCAATAGTAATGGTTGATCCAATTCTTTTTTGCCTTGTATTGTTCAGAATCTGTGGCACATGGATCTTTGTTTTGTACATTTAAATCCTTTGCCACAAGTTTTCAGATTGGCTGTGTTATGCTACAGAATTGTACTCACCAGTTGTTGACTATGTTTGTACATCTACAGCCCCTGGCAGATGCGTATGGGCTACTCATGCATAGAAATGGTCAATGGGAGTGGACTCTTGCACCTGGCGTTTCTCCTTCTCCAAGGTATCAACATGCTGCGGTAAGTTTTGTGGTATAACTCTACAGAAGCTTTCAGCTCATAAACATACGGGTCGTTTGGTTTGTGATGTTTGGTGTGGCGGTATGCGCATATATATATACCAAATTAACAATTGCTATTGTTCGTGGGTTTGGGAATGAAACAAAGACTTGGAATTGGGAATTGAGTGTGTCTATCATGTTTATGATTTGGGGAAGGCTGGCAATATGGATTAGAGTTGCATAACCAAACAATACTGTCCATTTGCTTTCTATGAGAAGTGAGGAAATAATAATGATTGTTATCTTAGTTGTTAGCTACTCTATCCTCCATCTATTTCCATCACAACCCAAATAAGTAAATAAGAATTATTAGGTGAAGTTCTAACTTATGTTAAAAAAAACATGTTTGTGGTGCGCCTAGCGCGGTGAGACAATGATCTCGATGCATCATACGACCTTTGAGTTGCAGTTAAATGAATGAGGTGCTTGCTTTGGTACACCTTGAGTGAAGCATTAGGCACTGCACCTTTGCCACCTTATGGGCAATTGGTTCTGATGTGTACTTAAAGGAAAGAAAAGAGAAACAATTGAAAGAAAGAGTATGTGACCTTTTATCAGATATTTGACACACTATCTACCTTGAATTATTTCAGACTGAGTGGCTACTGAAATTCAACTTTTAAAAGGGGAATTTCAGGGTAAAATTGAAGTATCTTGTTGGCAATTAAAACCTAGACCCAATTGAAGGGCTTGACTTGCCAGGAAACATCTTCTTTCCTCTCTTCTTCTTCTGTTTCCTTCTATATTTACTGTGCTCTTTTCTCTCTTCTCCTTCTGAGTTTCATACTCTTTTTCCGCTATCATCTCATCTTCATTTTATCTGTCTCTGAGAGCTACCAATCAGAATCAGAGCTTCCTCCTCTCGTTCTCTCTTTTTGAAAGTTGAAAAGCAGGGGTTCCACTGCCCACTACCTACTAGCGTTTCTTTGAAGTATAGCAGTAGTGTAATTTTTTTTAAGCTTTAAGGTGGATAGCTGGACCCACTGTTCCATAGTGGAGTATTGATTTGCAATTCTACTTATTATCTAATTTGCTGACTTTTGTGGCTCAAAAATATAGCCCCCTCCCTCTACACAGTGCTGCTTTTCATAACTTTTTTTTAAAAGAAAACAAATTCTACTGCTTTTTTCCTTTTTTATTTTTTTTAGGTGGGGAGGGGTATTTTTCTGCCTCTGCTCTTCATTTATTGTTAATGGCCTAATACCCTATTATATTTTGTGGAATAGTGATGCTTTAAAGTGGAATTTGTAAAATTAATTTATAAGAATTTTTGCAGATAAGGCATGTACCTTCGCCTTGAACCTAGGACCAAGGACATGTAGCTTCTCGGTGCACTAGAAAAACAAGATTCCTGCGCACTGCTTTCCTCTTTTTAATCTCTAAACTCGAGTTCTTGTTTGCCAAATGCTTGTAATGTAAATTAGTGCAATTTTTTTTATGATTAGTTCAGTGTTTGCCAACATTTGTACCTAAAGTTGTTGTTTATTAGGTCTTTGTAGGTGCTAGATTGCATGTTACCGGGGGTGTGCTTAGAGGAGGACGTGGTATTGAAGGTGAAGCAGCTGTTGCAGGTAATATGGGAGTTTTATATTTTCAATTGAGTTCATGAACTTAACAGTGAATAATAAATGGATGCTGTCTGCTTTTTGATGTATTGAAGTTTTGGACACTGCTGCTGGAGTATGGTTGGATAGGAGCGGGCTAGTAACTTCTGCGAAGGGTAACAAACAAATTGAATGTGATCCTTCCTTGGAGTTGATGCGCCGCTGTCGCCATGCGGCTGCTTCTGTTGGTGTTCGTATCTATATTTATGGTGGTCTTAGAGGAGGTAAAGATGAATGTCATTGAAATAGTAGCTTTGCATGTGTTTGCTAGAATGTGTCTATAATATCAAATACAAATACTTTTATCTAAGTAACTGTGGATCCTCTGTAATCTTTCTTTAAGAATGAATTCTCTTTTAAGAATGTTTGGATGAAAGTTATATATTTTGAATAAAGATATAATAGTTCGGGGGAGAAATCTATAGTAGTTGGCTTTCTGCAAAACATATTTTTGCATGTAAATAGACTTGATGTCATGTTCTATCTGAAAAGCAATTTTAAGGAAATTTCATGCCTTGTATGTGGACTTACGTGAAAAGATACACTTCGCTGCTTGATGTCATTTTTTTTTTCCTTCTATCTCTTTTCTTTCTCCGCTGCTTTGGCCTAGTTGGCTGATACTTGAAGTCTTGAACTCCTTTTGAATGTACTTATAATACTTCTTTCTTTTTTATATGGTTGCAACTTGCAACACTAATTTTGAATGTTTGAAGTAGTTGCAACATACCTTTTTAACCTTGTGGCCTCTTTCTTTCTCTCTTTTCATCACATGGGTCTTTTTATGATTTCTCTTATCTCCTTTCCTTATCATACGGGTCTCCGAAAACTTCTTTTTCTCCCATGTTGCAACTGAAAAAAATAAATAATAGGAAGTACAAATTTCATATTTTAGCAATTTTTAGAAAAAGAATTTTATATTGTTTGTCCACAAGGACACAATAATAATACCCTACCTCTTTGTAAAATAATAAATGTTTAGAGAAAAAATGCATAACGTATATCATATAAGAAGAAGACAACATGAACAGATCATTAGTTGTCAGGATAACAGTTAGCTTTCATCAGTTGATATTATTCAAATGATCAAAGTGTTAACACAAGAAATTGTACATGAATACAATTTGGATAAGTTACATTAAACATATACATTGCTCCGAAGAGCTGGGAGCAAAGATTTAAAGGAAATCATAAATCAGGTCTTGTTAAGAGAACATATCCTAACTCCGATGGTCAGATCCTCATAACAAACTTCACAACTCACTGTGTAAAGCAATGGTGTATCTTTCCTTAAGGCTCGTTTGGTAGGGCGTAAAACGTTTTCCTGGAAAACTGTTTTCCTCTATTTTCAATTTTACATTGTTTGGTCTACAAAGGAGTGTAAAACTACTTTCCCTAGGAGTAAAATTGCTCTTCCAATGATGGAAAACCATTTTCCCTTCAAAATGAAGGGAAAACTGTTTTCCTTCATTTTTCTTATCTCTCCTTTACACTCCTCTCCCTACCTCCTTACTTTCTTTTTTATTTTCCTTTCTTTTCATCATTTTTCTTACATAGAACCAAACAACGGAAAACTAATTTTGGAATTGTGTTTTCCATTGTAAATTGTTTTCCATGAAAATCATTTTACACTGAAAATGTTTTACACCCAACCAAACGGAGCCTAGAGCTCGTCCCTTGACCTAAAAAACCGTTTTTTTTTAAAAAAAAAAAAGACTTGGTTCAACTTGGTGTGTCTTATTGCTGCAGTGAAAGAACATAGAACATTGCTCTTTAGAGTTTATTGTTATATTAGGCTAACTGGGAGAATCAATGATACTTGAGCTATTACTATGTTGACAGAAAGCATAACTCGTAAAGGCAGTAATTCGCAGCATAGTAAAAAAAAGATTAAGCAGCGCAACCCTATGAGAATTATCACTACAATCTTGCAACCAATTTCTCCGATCCTATCAATCACAAGGTCCAGTGGGTGTAACACTAGAATCACATAAGATGCTTTACTTTGAGTTTGGTTCAGGATGAGAAGGCCAGTGTTTACACTTGTTTCACCATTACTCAAAGCCTTTATCCCCTAAAAATCTGTGGCTATCTTCGGGTCTCTATGTGTCTCTTCTACATCCAAATCAAATCCCTAATCGAGTTCAAAACTGTGGACTTTGCTTGTAGAACCCTTATTCAAAATCAATTTCTCTTAGCCTGCATAGAACCTTTTCATGTTTTGCATCAAACGCAACATTTTGCATAATATCTAGTCAAGTTGGTCAAGTCAATTTAATCAAGTCAGTCAATCAAATTAGTCAGTCAAGTCCACCGAGTCGTAGAACCTAGGTCTCTCTTTGCGCCATTTAAATCTAATTTAATTTTGCATAAATTTGACCGTCCTTAGCTCTTAGTGGAACCTTGATTGTTGCTCTGAGTCCTTGAATTTTAAGCCATTTTGACCTTTTATATCTTTTCCAAAACCTTGGTCTTCGCTTTGAGACCTTTAAGTCTAAATAACCCTGATTGTCATCAATTAATTCCTAGCATCAATTCTGATCATTGCAACCTTGGGCCCAGAATGCTTAGCTCTTTGTGAAAATCAATTATTGGACAAATTATGGTTTCAAATCTTGATGTGGTTGTGATCGCGGTAACTATTGTGAAACCAATTTTGCGACCAACGTGGTTTGCTGTTGTTGCGGACTTATATATATGTCGATTGCGGCAAGCTCAAAATGCTTTACAATGCTTTCATGATGACCCGAGATTGAATACCATGGTGCACATATTATTTAAGGAACCATTTTAATTCGAATGAATCTGTAATCTTGACTTAAGAAATATTTGCATCATATGAAAAACCTACTTTAGTTTTGGAATTTAATGAAACTATTGGAATTTTATAATTACTGATTTGAAATTTTTGTAAATTGAGAATATTAGTTTGCTTAGGTGGTGTATTTTCATCACAGATGCACATACACAACTTTTTGGCTTTGAAGGGGAGAAAACAGAAACATCTCTATCTTCTGTTTATTTCTTTTAAAGTGAAGTAGAAGATTTCAGTCCTTTTTTTTTTCCAACTTAGTAGCTTCATAAATCTTTTCGTAATATGTCTATAAGTGTTTGATATTGCATTTTGTGTACTGTTGGTGTTATATATAAAGTACAATAGTATAATGGTATCTATCAAGTTATTTATTACCAAAATCATAATAGTGTTTTGGACTAGCATATGTAATTAAATATACTATATCAGCATTTTGCGAGAATGTGTGATGGGTTTGCGTGATTTGTGCACCTTTCTCTTGGACCTCATGCTTTGGTTTCAGTGGCCTTTTGCGTCTTCTCTGCTTTACAAAATTAATGTCTAGGTGTCACAGACTCACAGTTGGAGTTTTTGAATGCTGAGACGTGCGGCGCACTCTTTCCTTGAGGGTGTAAGCCAAATGCGGAATAGGACTTGTGTGCGCGTTGCATGTACAAGCGAGGATTATATTCGAGCCAGTCATTAGTCGAGACTTGTGAGCGGGTCCGAGACAACGAAGCGGGATTTTGGGTGGTTGGGATGCTGCATCATAAGTTAAAAGCGGGATTTTGGCAAAACAATGACAATTCAATCAAAGCAAGGTGTAAAGTTTGGAATTATTGACCAAAATCTTACGAAGAGGGTTAAATTTGAGATAGCATTTCCCAATGAACACAATGATAATGGAAAAAAAAACCTAGAGATAAGTCCTACAAATATAAAGTACTAGAAAGTATACAGGTAATACAAAGCTAAGATAAGGTTTAATCAAACACTAGGCCTGACATCCTAGTTGGCGTTTTCTGTTGTCCTTGTAAAAGTAGTACTTTGTTAATATCATTGAGGAGCAAATTTTCCAAATTTTCACCTTTTAAGTGGTGAGATGGGTGACATATTGATACAATGTTTTGAACCATGCGATGATTATTGCTTTGTCACCCCCCTGTGCTCTATTCTACCTCTCTCTGTGAGATACTTCCTCCGTTTTTCATTAGCTGCATTTACTTTGACTTTCACGCTTGCCAAGAGATAATTTTGACAATCAATATCTCTCATTATGTATTAGTGAAGATTATAGAAAGTTGATATTTTGGTAAATTTACGCTGAGAGACATCCAATAGCATTTTACATATTTAATTATTAGTCACATTATTTTAGTTAAAGTTAGTATATGAATAGGAAGCGTTCAACTAATAGTAAACAGAGGTAGTAATTGATTGGATCTTGTGTGTGGGGATGTCTAAAACATTTGGAAGGTCAGAGGTGGAGGAACGATATGTTTTGAATGGAAAAAGGAGGATTTTGGGATAGGAAGAAGAGGTTGTTCAGAAGGGAGGACTAGAGTAGGTAGGGCTTGTTGAAGGGAGGGTGTGGTTTGCTGCTTGGCTACTCGGGGGGAGGGGATAGTGGGGGTTTGTGGTATTATGGAAGAAGAGGGATGTGGGTTCACTAGGTTGTGGTGGTGGTGGGTGGGGATGATAGTGGAAGTAGTAGCTGCTTGTTATATGATGATTCCATAATGCACTCCTTATTTTGTTATCCTTTCTTGTAGCTGTTGGTTCTATCAACATAGGTTTCTGAAACTGGTGCCTGGGGTTTTCACAAATGGTCTGGCTGTTTCTGATTTAATTCAGACTTCAGAATCATCTATCCCGAATTGTGGGTTTGCATCTTTTCTTTTCTTGTTCTCTCCCCCCCGGGCTTTTGGACGATTGTGACAGCCTCTTACGTAAAAAAAAAAAAAAAAATTGTGTTTCCATGGTTGTGTTGCTTGCAGCCAGAGCTACTGTGTTGTAGAAGTGGCGTTTTGTGAGTCTTATGTTGAACTTCACAGCGTAAATCGACAAATCTAATTATTTTTTCCATCTTTGCATTGTGAGGTTTAATAGCATAAATATTGTACTGGAAAATCTATTATTCTGCACGTTATCATCAGCTTTATGTGAAGCAGTTAGAGGTTCCAAACATTCCCAACAAACAAGACTGAGTTTTAAGAAATGGTGGATTGTAGTGGTAGTTGGAGGATATAATGGACCATAACGGATGTTATGGTTCGAACACATGTTATTATGGCTTTTTGCTGAACAGCAATCCTCTAATGAATGACTTATAAATGTGTGAGCAACTTGTGTATTATCAGCAGTATTGTGGGTAAGACTAGTATATGGTTAGATCGGGTGATTGTTTTCAGGACATGGGATGGTTTTATGAGGACCTTTACGCAGAGGGCTAACTTTTTAAAGGGATATAGGACAATTTTTAATGAGAAGCTGTAAGTTTGACCATTTTATTTTAAACAGCTGACTATCGTAGATTTTCTGTTATTTAATCCCATAGTTCTTCACTTGATCTTTTACTCTGCACATTTCAAAATAAGTTTCTGTTAAAGTTATTCACATAGATGAAGGAGATGTTAGTCATTGCTTTACTAGTACTATTTTGTTGGTACCTGACTGACTGGCAGTAGTGCGTCGATCTTTTAAGGGGAGATAGATGGTGTAAAAAAAAAGAAACTTAAGTAGACTCCTATTGTGGGATGAAGGGATTCTCTATTGCACACTGCTTCTAGAATTTAGCACACACTTGTTTCTGAGGATATTTGTACTCGTTGAACATCCAATATGAGCATCGTGTGAATTAATGTTATTTTCCATGCAGATATATTGCTAGATGACTTCCTGGTTGCAGAGAATGCGGTGTTGCAGTCGGATGATAACTCCCTACCACTGACATCTGAGAGAGCCTCGAGCCTGACTGAGCCCAGAATTGATCAACATAGTTTGAATATGCATCCATCCATACCCGTATCTGGTGGAAGACCTGAAACAAGTGGTGTAAGGTAGAAGTTGCTGGGTTGTCTTTAATACTGTTTTTGATGGATTGAGCGACTTTGTGGAATGGTCTTGAACTCAGAACTTCTGTTTTCAGTTTGGAAAAGAAATCTGTGGAGACACTTGTGGAGGCGTCTGCTGCTGAAGTTGAAGCAGTTAGAACTGTCTGGCAAGCTGCTCAGGCTGCATCATCGTCTCCCCCAGATGAGACACCTCTTTCGCAAGGCAGCACACGTACGACAGATACTCCTTCAGATGGGAGTGATGCTGATGTTGATGTTCGCCTACATAGCAGAGCAGTATGTACTTTTATGTTAGCATCTTGATTCTTGAATTGTACCTCGGTTTTCTTGGTATTGAACTTTTGGTTGGCACAGGTTGTAGTTGCTAAAGAAACTGTAGGGAACTTAGGTGGGATGGTGAGGCAGTTATCACTCGATCAGTTTGAAAACGAGAGCAGAAGGATGATACCTGTCAATAGTGACCTTGGCAAAAAGTTCCCGAGGCAAAAACCTCAGGGTTTGCATAAAAAAGTAGGTTGCTTCAAAAGATTTGACTTTGTTATTTCTTGTATCGAAGACATGGGAAATTGAAATATATAATTTATTATTACCGTGTATTGCTTTTGGCAGGTGATCTCCACATTGCTCAGGCCACGAAACTGGAAACCTCCGGCTAATAGGAAATTTTTTTTAGATTCTTACGAAGTGGGGGAGATTTGCCATGCTGCGGAAAATATCTTTATGCATGAGCCAAGTGTTCTTCAGTTGAAAGCTCCAATCAAAGTGTTTGGTGACCTCCATGGGCAGTTTGGCGATTTGATGCGGTTGTTTGATGAATATGGATTTCCTTCAACTGCTGGCGACATTACGTAAGCCTTAGCTGATAGTTCAATTATTATGGTAACTTTAACCGTTGAAATTAATGTTCTAGTTTTTTTTGCAATGCATCTGAGTATCTGACATCTTGGAAAGAGGAGAACTTATATATATGCTTACCTCCTTTTCTATTAGTTGCAACGATTTGGCTTTTGCACTATTCATATACAAACCGTGACCATAGATTTTCAACTAATATATAAGACCAAATTTAAAATGAAAGATGTTGGATTTATATCAATGTATTTTTACAAAGTATCAATTTCCTATCTTTAATATTAAAGAAATTAATGGGCAAAGTTGTGTGTACTGTTGGCAACCTTGGAAGTCAAAACATCGCAATTAATAAGAAATCGAGGAATTTAAACTGAAATCATTGGCTTTTGACCAGAAATGTTTGATCAACCGTGAAGGTCGTCTCTTTAGTGATTATTTTTGAAGTTCAGAATAAGATATGTGATTGCCTCATAGGTTCATTGTTCACTACCCTATTCTGTTCTCACTTTCAAGGGACACTTGTTGGATTATTTCTTGATTACTCTGACAGTCCTACTGTCACTGAGAACTTGTGTTTTAATCTTTAATACTTGCAGTCGCATTGTCAGTTTATGACATTGTAGTTAATCAATTAACGTTTTCTGTTCAGGTACATTGATTATTTGTTCTTAGGTGACTATGTTGATCGAGGGCAGCATAGCTTAGAGACTATTACTCTACTACTTGCTCTGAAGGCATGCTCGCACTATCTCTCTGGCTGACTTAGTATATTTTCAATATCTCGTATTGCAGTATGAACTAATAAATTTGCAATGTCTGTTATTTTTGAAGATTGAATATCCTGAAAATGTTCACTTGATACGTGGGAATCATGAAGCTGCCGACATTAATGCACTCTTTGGGTTTCGTCTTGAATGCATTGAGAGAATGGTAATATTGACCTTCCTATATACTCCCCATTGGCCGAAAATAACATTCCTCATTACTGTTTTGGATATCGTGGAATATTTTTACTTTCTTCGAAATAGTAAAAGTATTTACTATTCTCAAATATGTTCCTTGAACTATTGATTGTTTGGCGCACTACATGCATTTGATAGGGCATGAGTACTTTGAGACAACATAAATGCAGTGCTATTTTTTTGGGGACAGAGAGAAGACTATAATATATTAGATTGTTCTAACACTGAAATGATTGTAGGGAGAGAATGATGGCATATGGGCATGGACACGGTTCAACCAGCTCTTCAATTATCTTCCACTTGCTGCTCTTATCGAGAAGAAGATTATTTGTATGCATGGTGGAATTGGAAGGTCTATACAAGCAGTCGAACAAATAGAGAAACTTGAGAGGCCCATAACAATGGATGCCGGATCTATAGTTCTAATGGATTTGCTGTGGTATACCAAAGTTTATGTTGTCTCTCTTATGTTATCTTTCTGCTGCTTTCTGCCAACACCTCACCATATTATTTTATGCAGGTCTGATCCCACCGAAAATGATAGTATAGAGGGTCTGAGACCAAATGCTAGAGGTCCTGGTTTAGTTACATTTGGGGTATGTAGTATGCAATTATATTTCATATAATTGACTCTCATCTAATCATGTTTATGAACTTGTTTTGCCTTCTAATGCTCATCTAGTTTCTGAGTTTGTGACATTGATTAGAAGCATTGGTGTAATTACCCTATGGGTGACTAGTGATCTCTAAGGCGTTTTTAGAAACTGTTGGATAAATAACGATTGAGCTGGAGTACTAAGTAATGAATTTGAACTATTCATTTAAGAAGCGACTGAGCTGCGGTCCTCTTCCCTCAACAGGAGACACATTAGTTTGGTAGACCTATTACTCTCATTTACTTCATTGACAAATCTGTAGTACACAACTCTGGAAAGTTTCTCCTCACATGTTGGTTTTCCTCTGTGTTGGTTCACCTACTTGAAATCCCCTTTCTGACTGTACCAGGACGAACGGAGGGCAGCTTATCTATTATCTCTTTATTATGCTGACTATGCCGTTGCATCTTCTTACCTTGTTTCAAGGTAGCTAAAGAGGCCCTCTAATCCCAGTCATTTTTAGGCAGAGGTTATGGTACTACCAGGAAAAGAAGGGCCGAAAAACTTTGAAGCGTACTAATATTTGATAAGTTTGGCAAGAATGGATTAGTCACCTGGAGTCCTGGACGCGCTATGTGAGAAGGTGCGGGTCACAGCGAAGTCCACATGGTATGGTCACTTGTTATGAAAGTGGATAATGGTTAAGGCTCTAATTGAGGTTATTTTTGCTCAGAGGCCAAGGATAGTGTCAGGTGCTGGAGCCAAAAACTTTCTTTTATGAACACAATTAAGTACTACTTAAGGTGACAAGGGATGTCTTAGCTGAAGGCAGAGTTATTCCATAGGCTTCCACCTCTCTCTAGGTGATTCCATAGCGGGATGGGGAAAAAACTTGCCTCTGTTCTTAGAGCTCAGTAAGTTGGACACCTTTTCCTTTCAGTTCTCCACCACCCACACACAAGTGTAAGTTCCCTGTTATTGCAGCAAGCAAGAATAAAAGCACAACAACTAAAGAGAGAAAATAAGATAGAAAAGAGGAAGGTTTATATTGATAGTATGATGAAAGATTAACAAAAATGGTGAGCATTGGAGAGGCTGCCAACTCTCCCAAGTCCACTACTACTCATATTCACAGATCATTTCCTCATTCACCACCCCTCCCCTTTTATTGTTACCTACTGACTCACATAACAAACTCTGACATCATAATTATGAATATTCCCACTAAAATATCCCTTCTAGCTGCCTTGCCTTCATTTACTGATTTGCCCTTTCACTTCTTTAACTGATTTGCCCTTCTTGGTGCGCCTGGTGTATGTGAGTAACTGTTAGGGTGTGCTGGATTGATGCATCAAATTAAACAATTAATTCCAACCAAATACACGTAACATTAATCTGGGACAAAGCTGTAGTTACTGAAGCTTCTTGGACAAACCTACCATGTCCCATGCAATCCAGTTACCAACTCAACCAAACGTCCATCTAACGACCCTCACTCCCCAAAATACACAAGGCCACCAACTAAAGACAGCATGTGAAGGAAACTAAATCCAAATAGATGCATTAAGCAAGGCAACACATGAACCAACCTTAGAGCCAATAGACGGGTAAATAGCACCCAAGAAACAGTTACTTGGACTGTATCCTAAAGACTTGAACATATAGCTTGAAAAGTCTAGCTTAGATGAAAAGGCAATCATGTCCTAGTTCTGTACAAGATTTGATATTGCTTAATTGTATGATACACTCCTGTTTTGGTATGCCTTTTATGACTAGAGGGCTGTGGATTACATAGGTTGTCTTTTTTCATCTTTATAGGTACCAATATAGCCAATGATTTTGGTAGATCTTGTCTCATAATATGGCTGTATACGAAAAGAAAAATCTCGCTGTTGCCTCTATATGGGGTCCCTTTGAACTAGGCATTCCTAGTAATAGTTGTAACTATGTTATTGGCGTAGTATTGTGCTCAAAGAGGACTACTGATATTCTTTTTTTTTTTTGTGGTGGAGGGATGCAATTGTTTTGTTTGCCCATATGGTTGGGAGCACAAGTCTGTTGCCTGGTGTTTAATCTACTTGACCTGGAGATAAGGAGTGTATAGTTGTGGCCTTGTGAGCAGAAGACTCAATGGCTGAAGAAGCTAGTTGCAGTACTTCCTTAACGTTTGTTTCTTTTGCTAGGTTGATTGGCTGAGTTGAGGTTCTTCCTTCGACTCAGTTGGTTGTATCTTGCCATAAGACTATTGCAAACTTTTCCCGTTGGAGTACGCATTATATTACTGTTTGTTTCATTGTGTAGCTCTTTGCTCCATGTTGACTTAACAGTAGTAGTGACTCAGCATATATTCTTTGCTGGAGTTACTATCTTGTCAATATGACAATATATATTTGTTAAAAAATCTTAACTACTCAAATTATACTGGCAATCGGGTCGTGCCACTATAGTCTATATGTTTAATAAGGATTGAGTGATGACCATTTAATTAAGGACTACTAAACAGCCATATTGGTCTGTCCCCACTCCCCATCCTGACCCATGGTTCTGGCTTTGTGGGTGTTTCTTAAAGAGAAACAGCAGTACAGCACGCACAATCAGTTGAATATCTAGCATATTTATCTTTCTTATGGTGTATTGTTGGATATCTGCACTTTGTGGTCCCAAATTCCCAACGCTCTTCTTATTGGTCAAAGGTGCGGATTAGCACAACAGTTTCTAGATTGAAGAAATTTGGCTCTCCGTATTTGGTCAAGTTTTAGTGAATAGTTTGGAGGGGAAGTTGCAAAATTCCTTGTCAACTTATAGCAATAATGCTATTCCTTTTGACTTTTATCGGAGCAAATTGGCTCGTCATACATTTTCTAATGTGCAGTTATCCAATAACCACCACCTTACTCTCCTAGGGAAATGCCATTTGAATTAGATTTTCTGATCGAAAATGTAACTTGAATTATGAGGGATTGCCGGTAGATTGATTTGGAAAACTTATACTAATTTTAAATTTATATTCTTTAGATGTGTACATTTTGAACTATTGTCTGCTTTCCCAGTTCTGTTTAAAACTTGATCAAACAGCGGAAAACCAGTCATTTCTTGGAAAATGAGAGAACAAGTGATCTAAATTTTTCGTTCTGTTATAGAAACAATATCATACATAGATTCTATTATCATTAGGATGCAAAAGCAAATATCAAATATGTAAACAATGTAACTGTTGTAATGGCTCCCATTAATTAAATTTGGTAATGGGAACGGTTTCAGCCTCTCAGGTGTTGAGGGAGTGGTTAATGCACTGACATGAAGATGGAGATGTGATGGGTTTTTGGTGGAATTTGGGATATACTTGTTTAGAAGATTGGTGGGTTGTATAAGAGGATGTTAACCTTTTCTAGTTTGTTTAAAGAAATCTGATTGATGCATATTTATGGTGGGTGCGATTATATGTACTTTCCCCATCTGGATTGGTGGTCATATTGTCCAGATCCCTCATAATTAAGAAGACATAATTTTACCACGAGACCCTTGATAATAATCAAACCATTTCGCTATTATCTCTACAATTACATAATGTGAATATTGATATAGCAAAATCAACACAAACCATTACCTTATTATAAAAGGTGACAACTTTTTCAAGACATGTAATTGTAACTTTTTGATTCGGGAAGGCTAGACAATAAGGACATTCTTGTTACACTTAATAATGTACTGCTCAACTATATCGAACATTGCACTTTATTTAGTCAATAGGAAACACATAATTCGTTGGTCAAATATTCACCTCAAATTTATGATTTGTCACATAATTGCATGCATGACCCCCACAGTTTTTGGAGGTTATTTCACAAATTAAGTGGCGTTTTATGAGTAAGTTGCTACTCTATTGTTGAGTGGTATAGGCTCATGAAGTTTGTGTGCCCTCTTCACTTTATTCAAGTGGTCTGTTTTAAATAAGGTTTTCTGCCATTGGTATATCTGCAGCCTGATCGGGTCACAGAGTTCTGCAAAAAGAACAAATTGCAGCTCATTATAAGAGCTCATGAGTGCGTAATGGATGGTTTTGAACGATTTGCTCAAGGACAGTTGATCACGCTCTTCTCTGCTACGAACTATTGTGGTAATTGTTTTTCTCAATCATGAATTATATGCCGTCCTTCACGAGCTTGTATAATGATGGTGAGTTGCTCCAGGGACTGCAAATAATGCTGGAGCAATACTGGTTATTGGCCGTGGTTTAGTAGTGGTTCCGAAATTAATTCATCCCTTGCCACCTCCGTTGCAATCACCTGAGACCTCCCCAGAACGTTGTTTGGATGATACTTGGATGCAGGTATAGTCCGGAAAACTCTGGGAATTCTCTCTCTGTGTATGTTAAGTTGATCTTGCTTCTTTATTCCCTTTCTTGTGCTCTGACACTGCTGCTTCTATGGCTCAGGAGCTCAACATCCAAAGACCGCCAACTCCTACTAGAGGACGGCCTCAGCCTGATCATGACCGTAATTCACTTGCATATATCTAAAGTTGACTGTATTTTAGGCCGTGATTGACCATGTGCCTGCTTGTTCCCGGAGTTCTCAGTGACCAGAAAAGTTACCAGCCTTCGATATACATATTACAGTGCTATGCTGCAAGCCTTATTTTAAATTA
The DNA here is from genome assembly GCA_947646795.1 of Beta lomatogona. Taxonomy (NCBI): domain Eukaryota; kingdom Viridiplantae; phylum Streptophyta; class Magnoliopsida; order Caryophyllales; family Amaranthaceae; genus Beta; species Beta lomatogona. Next base: position 1,616,985 of record CANSNZ010001336.1, read on the forward strand.
AGATTTTTAGATAGTGAAAACCTCATCCTGTACATGTAGCTTTGTTATTGTAGAAAAGTTAGTACCATTTTTGTTAGCCTATATTAAAGCCATAGAACCTCTGTTTTTTGTACAACTCTAGTGTAAAGTGAGGCCATAAAAAGTTGCAGAAGCAGTCGAGAGAAGCTTCCAATTTGAGTAATTGTTTATTGTAAAATGAAATTACATTTACTTGTAATTAGTTTTTTTTTTTCTAAAGAAGTGTACCATTGCTATTGATGTATGGGATCGGGTTTGTCTGGGAGCTTAAATGTTAAACCATTATGAGTGACGTGATATACGCTCTTTAAGCCGAGTTGAAAAGGTTAACTACCAGTTCATCTACCTTTTTGGTGTTATATGTATGGAATGATAAATATAGCTCTATAATAATCAATCTTAAATGGACCATAATAGAACGTAGAATAATCAAAAGGCTATGGACATCAAGAGTTTAGAGAGCTCTAAATGAGAAACAGGATTTTGGATTTACTTAGAATTGGGTGCACTGAGTATATAATTGAAGTACTAATGTTATATTCCATTATCCCGTTTATTAATTTATTTTATTTCTTCTTTAAGGCTGGAGTTACTAGATTATGTCATATAGCATTGGATACATGGTCGTCTTTTTATTTCCCACAAATCCTATTGGATACATGCGTTACCTATGGAGCACGGATTAGAGTGATAAGTTGATAACCAAAGCAGCAAGATGTTTGTTGCCATACCGTGGGCCATTTGGTTGCATAGAAATAAAGTTGCATTTAAAAGGAGTGCAGCCTCTGGAGATTATCAACCATGTCCATGGATTGCTGGTAGAGGATGCACAGAGGGTAGCTTGTCATCACCTTAAACAACAAACGCACGGGGGGAGCGCATGCAAGATATCGCACTGAGGGCGGACACTCAGGGGCATCAGATACTACAGACACATGTTGGATTCAGGTTGATGGTGCACGGAAGAAGCGGACGACGGGTTTACAGGAGGCTGGTATTGGATGGTCAGCTTCAAGATAAGGTAGCATCATTTTTCAAGGTAATGATACAATACGCTTAATTTCAGCACTCCAGGCTAAAGCCTATGCTCTGTTAGGAGGAATGACGGAAGCAAGCAAGCTGGGTATTAATAAAGTAGTTATGTTGACGGACTCAGAGCAGCTGTTGGAAGCGACAGTCAAAGGATACATGAAGGTGGATATAGGCACCTTAGTGTTTGATATTGTCCATATGTCTTCTAATTTCATGTCGTGTCTATTTAAAAAGGTAGATAGAATAATGTCCAGCATGCCCATGACTTAGCTTCTCGAGCAAGGAATGGGTTGCTGAGTAAGTGTCTGTCTTCTGTTCTTATTGCCAAAAAAAAAAGAATGAGAATGCTAGAAAGTATACGATCCACTAACCTTTTATATGCAAGGTTTGCAAACGGGATAGTTTATGCTACTTTAGATACTAATGAGTAATGAGGAACCTGTGCCATACAAGTCTTTCATCTTGTCTCAAGTAGCCGTCATCTGGCCGCCTCACCCACTTATATAAATTATTTGGAAAGCTGGTTCTAAATTAGGCAATTGATATAGTTAGAAGAAAGTGACATATAAGATGAGACATAATCTCAACCTACCACACACAAAAAAAAAAGCAAAAAAAAAACAAAAACAAAGGGTCAAGTTAGAGGCACTATGCATATCTTATTGATCAAAGATCAATCAAACATACACCATTATTATGGGTTTTAGTAAAACTCAATTAGCTCACGTCATGAACCTAGAGAAGCCATGAAAAAGCGAGAAGCACTTTTGTCAGCAACTTTTTTTTTAACGTCTCCTAAAGTTGTGTTTTTAAGTATATTTTGTGAAAATGAGGTTGCGCCAAATAGTTATCCGTTAGTTAACTCACAACAAGGCTTTCGGAACATTTAAAAGTAAATTTTAGTTTTTGAGGCACGGCGACACCCACCGGCCACCACAATTATATTTTCTAAACAAACGAGTAGCTTTTAGAAGTAGTTAACAATATTTAATTCGTAAATAAAAACCGTATAAAAGTCAAAAGTTGGAATCATAAACAAAGGAAGTATAATCTAAGATCATACTAGTAAAAAAGAAAGGCGAAATATATTTGCAACAACATTAGTCAACTGAAGTATGCAACGAGTATCTTACTATATCAAAGCCTCCTTTCTCAAGATGAACAAGAATTTTCAAGTGATGCCATTAACAAACAGTTTCTGTCAAAAATTGATGTTACAGTTTAATACTTGATCAAACAGGTACAAACTTCAGGAGCTGTTATGAACAAAGTAGAAACTGTCATACATCAGGAAGATTTCAAATGGGCATGAGATGTGCAGCACTTTGCAACAAAGCTTTCTAACAGGACACAAGGGCTAACGAACTGCAGGAAAGACGCGAGAGTAAGGCGAAATGATATTTCCTTGAACATACTTCTTCGGGTTATTAGGATCAGGACCCCAACTGATTTCGCTCATATTGGGGGTTTCGACATATGACAATGTAAATTCACCTACCTTCTCAATCTTCCCTCTCTTGCCTGCCCTCAGCACGAGATTGTTACGCTGGTAAGAAAATATGCCATTAGAGAGGTGGACAATGTCGCCTGGCTGGAAAATATCACATTCCCATCCCCAAAGCTGAAAATGCACTGCAGCAGTCTCATCTGCCACAAGTGTTAAACAGCTCCTGTTTTGGGCTTCCGCGGTTATCTTGCCTTTGTCCAAGATTATGAATCTAGTGTCTATGTTGTTTGATGCAGCTGGTGCAATGTCCTTTAAGAAGATCATCACCACAGTATGTATCGTACCTGAAACACCAACAGTGTGTTTTTACTCAAATAATGTTGACATACTACCTAGAAAAAATAACTATATTAGAACTTATCATCCCCGAATGATCACTTTCAATTTCTCTCCCCTCTATCGATAACTCTCTATTCTTTATACAGTAGACAATAATATCTAGTATCTACTCGGGTTATAATAAACCCACTTTCAGGATAGATGTATCACTACTCTATTCGCAAGATACATCTTTTCACCAATTTTTTTCTCTAAACTTATTTAATTTTATCAGAACTTATTGGAACTTATATAAACTCCTTGAAGCTTATCTAGTTATCTTATAACTTATTACAACGTAATGGAACTTATTTGATCTTATTAGGACTTATTGGAGCTTAACTCAACTTGTTTTCCTAAAACTTATCATTTCTGGTAGTCGTATCTACCATCTATTTTCTCTCTTTTCCTCCTTGACCAGAAAAACACTGAGAAACTGAACCACACCAAATGAGAGAGACCGATAAACACAGGACTTTATGAGGTTGCTAGGCAAGACACATTAATACATGAACTAAATAATAACAGAACAGAGCCTAAATATAGAAAAATGAAATAATTCTAAATGGCATTTCATCATACAACTTGAGGGCATGAATTCATGATAATTAAACACTAGCGTATTAAATTATCAAAATTGGGTTCAAAATCATGATAACCTGTATTCTCAGCTGCTATTAGACCAGGGATACAGATGCATATCCATCCAAACTGATTCGAGGTCCTCATTCAAGACCTAAGCTCCAACCATAACCACTACATTTCCATCGAATGGACAATTATAGATACTAGAACTTTAGCAAGACTGACCCACTGGTGTTGCATCACTAAAGTCGCAAGTAAACAGGTACAGCAAGCACATGATCTAGCAACGTCTATACACACTAATCACATTCCCTTTTATAGTATTTAATCTCTGCAGCATCGCTGATGGAGATGCCCGCTGCTATGGCTGCTCACCCATTCCTGGCACCCTAGCAACCTGCTTCTTCTGGTCTCGGTTCAAGAGCTCTCCCTCAAATTATTTTAAAGAACCAAGACAAATAATAGGAAAATTAAGTGTATATACCCAACTTTGAGTGGTCAAATATATAGTTCTATGTTATATAGAAGTATAAAATTATACCTAACTATCTAGTATCTACAGTGTCAACAAATTTATACAAAAATCTTAATTATAAAATATTAAATCTTAAAATTAAGTGCTTAATGAATCTAATTAAGACTCAAAAGATTATAAAATATTAAATTTCCACACTTTCTCTCTCCTCCACTCAACAATGGTGCTAAAGAACCGCTGTAATCATCCGACACACATTATTCACTGTCGTATGACTCGTCAAGTCGAACATCCGGGTCTTCTCCTACTCATCCCTATCCCCAACTCTCCCGTCCCTTTTGCACAACCAAGGAAGAGAAGAGGAAGACGTTAAAGGATACAACTTCAAATTCAACACAAACCCATCAACTATGATGATTGTGAAGAGAAAGTTTACGCTTACGAGGCCATCGAGAGCTGTGACATGAATGCCTGTGGGGGAGTAAGACTCTTAAGAGGCAGAGAGGAGGAGGTGCTTTAGGTGGTGTGATGAGGGCAGAATTCGGATCTACAAATTGAGGAGAGAGAAAAGATGCGTTTAAGATGTTGGTTGAATAAAGTGTTTCAAAGTACGATTTTCTATAATTTTGTTGAATCGTCTCAAATCAAAGGCACCAAAGCATCTCTAACACCAGATAAAACAATTTATTTTAAATAATTTCGTGTAACGATGAATCGACACTAGAAATAGCTCGGAAAACGACTGCATAGCTAAGTAGATTTGGACCAAAGGCCGCCCTGAGCTTCATTATGGGGCACAACAACACTACCCCCAAGGTTCTTTACGAGGCGTAGCCAATCGATCATATTCGGTTTTTTTCCATCTTTGTATTACGGGACAGTGCGCAGAGGCAGCAGACGAGGTGGCGCAATACGAAGAGGGAAAGATACTCGAGAGAGAGTATATAGTGTTCGATTTTGCTAAATTTATGATGTACACAAAAGATTGATTGAATTAGAGAGGAAAAGTATTTCTTAATCTTCCATGGGGAAGTTTGATACATGAGATTATCAGTGAAGATCCAGGATTTCACGCGCATGGGTGGGAATCGATAAGTCGTTAAAAAAAAGACCAAATTAAATTGATTGAAAAATACAATACATCAATTCAAGTAACGAATTACAACCGATACCTACACGAATAGCTTCTTAAATTATGAGAGCAAATTACACAACATAATAATAGCAAATTACACAACATAACGATAGCAAATTACACATCATAATCAGTGGCGGACCTGGGAATTCAAATTGGGGGTACGTACGTACAACAAACACAAAAGTAACGGAAAAAAGTTCGCAAAAATCGTTCAATACGTAAATCTTACAACCAAAAAGTCGTCCATACTATGCATAGTCATACAACCCAATTAAGGAAAAAAAATACATAAGGTTAAAACTTAAAGTCATGCAATTGTCACTTTCCTAATTGAATTGATAGAAATTAATCAATTATCACATTTGATTTCAATCAAATAAATCATAAAGTCATACACATTAACACATACCAATTGGGTCCCAAAAAAAACACATACCAATTAAGAAAACGAACAATTTAATCTAATCCTAAATTGCCAAATGCCTACAAGCTATATTTGATTTCAATATCAATAAGTCACTAACTAATGAATAATATCAACAATTTACCTATAAACATTCAAATAACCTAATTATCTGATATATATAAAGTATGGAAGTATGAAAATTGAAAAACAAACATAAAACAAAAACTAAAACATAACTTATAGTGGTCAGGCATCGAGGGGACGCCAACGATGGCGGTCGGCGCTCGGCAACGACTGAGGGGCATAACCGAACCGCAGTTGATTGGGATTTGAGAGAGATACTGAGAGGGGGGCGTCAAGTGTCATAGACAGAGGAGCGTGACTTTCACGCCTCTGCAGTCTTCACGTCGAGTTCAGTGCTTTAAAAAAATAGAATTTAAAGCTGATTTTTTTTTTTTTAAGAAAAGGTGATGTGCCCTATTGGGTCAACGACGGATCATAATGATGTACAATTGTTTTTGTAAGAGACCACCTCTTCATTTAGAATTACTTGTCTTACATGCACTTATGCGCGCGAAATCGAGGGATCAGTGGTAACTCCTTTGCAATTTGTTACATCGGTTTTTACTTTTTTTATTTTTATTTTTAAACTAATAATATGGTAGGTGTTATAATTTTCTTTTCTAGTTACGGGTGTATTGGTCAAAAAGGGTGGACACCAAAGTCCTCAAGAGTCCCCATATATAATAGAGATGCACGACTCTAGCCTAATATTAGGAAGAGAACATGTCACATTTCTTAATATAATAACTAGTTTAATCTTTTTAAGAACCAATTTAATCTATTCAGTAATCACATTCTTTAACCCATTCAGTGACTCGTTTAATACATTAGTGACTAGTTTAATCTGTTGCGTAAAACTCTCATGTTATTTTTTTAAATTGTTGTTGTAGTTCGAGAATCAAGAAAACAAAGGAAAGAGAAGAGAAATGATGACTAGGTTAGTGTGAGATGCTTAAGGATAGTGTTGGGTTAGAGTGAAATGGAATAGGCTTGTTAGGATAATGCAGGCTTAGGTTTGTCTAATTTTATGTTAAAATTAGACTGCCTATTCTAATAATTTGTGAATAACGAATAATTAAATTAATAAGAGAACAATAGAGGGATCAAAGCATTACTAATAATTCCTTAATCTAGGAGGTTGACGTGGTTTGAATTAAACTTCAATAACCATTTGTAAGGGATAAAAATAAACAATAGGCCGACAAGTAATGGTACCTACCAACTAATACTTCTATTTGTTCATTCATGGTTCACCCAATTAATCTCATGGCAATTCAATAATTTAAATTTATCAAGCATTCCAATAATCCAATTTGTAATTACTAATTAATCCAAGCATTACTAAAAATGGGAAACAAAAAAATTACTTACTGGACTAGTAAAATGCCGATGTCAGCGCCGTAGGCCCGTAGGGGAGGAGTAATTTGAAACCCTGAATAAGTTGATGGGAAGATTGAAGAGGCAAGACAAAAATAAAAGGGAAACCTACTGCTCGTTGAAAGTCTAGGAAAAAATTAACTCACACGCGAACCACAGAGACAAACTCAACCTATTGTAAAAAATGCATGCGGGATTTATTTAATGTATGTTCTATTTTTATTTTTCATTTTTTAATTTTTTTTGCAGATTTTTCCTTCTTATGTAGAAAATCATGTCTATCCATTGAGAACCCAATGAAACATACCGTCGTCCTAATTATTCCGATTTAAAGGAAGAACAATTCAACGAACTAAGCCCAAAAGCGTTTTGAAAACAAAAAAGTTTATTTATTAAATCCAAGCCCAGTTTTAAAGGCGCAATTAATTATTCCTGATAATTAATTGTATTTTTTATATTCTTATTATTTATTCTCCATAATTAATATTCTAAAGGAAATTATGAAAATCAGATTTTTATCACTAAAGATAGCTTATTTCAGATTTTAAAAGATAAAATTTACGGTTTTTTTACCATATACCTCTTACAAGTTTTTTTTTTTTTGCACCATATACCTTTTCGAGTTTCCAAATTCGCCATATACCCCCGACGTTATAAAAAATACATCCACTTGCCCTTAATGACTAACGGCGTTAATGTCCGTTAGTCATTAACCCCTAATCCCCCTCTAACCCTAATTAACTAACCTTAAACCTAACTCTAACCCCTAATCTAATACCCTCACCCAACCACCACCTCTCCCCACCCCACCCCTTTCCCCCACCACCCCAAAGCCTCACCTTCCCCCACACCGAAGCCCCTCCCCCCTTCCCACAAGCACCCTTCCCCCTCCCCTCTCGGCCAACGTGCGACGCAAGGCCGCAACCTCGTTCACCGACGCGAGCCCTCTCGGCCAACGCGCGACGCAAGGCCGCAACTTTTGTTCACCGACGCGAGCCCTCTCGGCCAACGCGCGACGCTGCAGCCTTACGTTCACCGACGCAAGCGCTCTCGGCCAACGCGCGACGTCAAGCCCACAGCTTCGTTTCTTCCCCGCTCTGTTCGAACATACCTGCTGCCGCCTCACGATTTTCGCGAGGGAGGGGGAGGAGGGTGGAGGGAGGAGGGGGTTTGCGGGGTTGTGGGGGGGGGGGCGCGGGGGTGGGGATGCGGGGGGGGTCTTTGGGGAAGAGAGGGGTTGCGGGGGTGGTGGGGTAAGGGGGGGTGGTTGGGAGAAGGGGGCGGGGTGGGGGTAGGGGAGGGGTGGTGGGTGGGTGGTTAGGGTTAGGGTTAGGGTTAGGGTATTAAATTAGGGATTAGGGTCAGAGTTATGTTTAGTTTAGGTTAGTTAATTAGGGTTAGAGGGGGGGGATTATGGGTTAATGACTAACGGTGTTAGACTTCCGTTAGTCATACGGGTATTGATGTATTTTTTAAAAAGTCGAGGGTATATTGGAACTCGAAAGGGTATATGGTGCAAAAAAAAATTTGTCAAGGGTATATGGTGAAAAAACCGTAAAATATATGAAGCAGGAAAAAAAATTACCTCTTAGTTATCTTCCATAGCTTTGTGTAGCTAGTATCATTGGGTTGGTGTGTTGTGTAAGTCGGTGCTTCAGTGGCAGCAATACAAGTATGTCACTATACCCTGTGCCCCCTTCCGTAAACTTGATCTGTTGCACTATCACACATAATTTGAAGGGTCCAACCAAAATCAACTAGATTATAAATGGGCCTTAACACCTCATCTTGTTTTGACATAATGAATTGATAGTATTAAAAGATCTGGATGAATGTCCTCAAAAAAAATACAATCTGTTTCATTATCTCAATTTCTCATTACCCATATTTCCTCAAACAAGAATGTCCCGCATCTTTTCACAATTGTAAAGTGGGGAACGACAGGAATTATCCTGCAACCATAAGCCTTGGAAGTGTAAATCTATGAGTGAAACCTAAGAAGTGTAAAATGAACGATAATGCATTAGCATCTCATAAGATCTACAAAAATCACAAGCCTTAGAACATTTTAATAAAAATATATATAGAAAAGTATTAAGTAAAATATATAGTTTAGCATATCAAATACCCTCCCCCTCCTTCTAAACACGATATGGAACTTCTCTATTAGTCTAGTTAGGAGTTAGGAGTAAAGCTCCATTCAAATGGTCTCTAGAGACTTCCCTAAACATACGAAAAGCAAGATCCACATTTGGACTTGAGTACTAACAAACACACACTGGGTATTATGCTTCTGTTCAAAAAGAGAGTTTTATTATACCATAGTGGATAAGAGAAAAATGAGAGAGCAACAAGCCAGACATAAGAACCTGACATATAAGCTTTGAAGCATCTGCATATGTTCCATTGCTAAACTGAACAATTAGCTTAAAAAAACAGCATGACATGCCAGCCTAAGTAGCAGCTCATTCTCCACAATCATACAAGTCTAAGAGATCTAAGATGAGAAAGGTCTAGTAAGGTTCCTTGCCAATTTAAGCCATGAATGTCATTAACGAAAAAGCAGATATCATACTTCCTCACAGTTTCAACTGTAGATTATCAAGGAGTAAAGATTAGATCCAATTCTAGCATGAAACTGAGGGCCTGTAAGTGTCTGCCAGAGACTGTCCAAATTCTCACCAATACTCCGGGAAGATTTTTGAACAAAAACAAGTTTCTGACAATCTATATGATGATCCTTGAGTTATTGAATTGGTTGCTCATCTAACCATGTAAAGACAGAAAGATAAATGATTTATAAATCTTCATCTACTTCGAGGGCAGTTAGATCTATATTAGTTATTTAGTTTATGCTTCGTATACATATTGTTAAGAACTAAGAACATTGTTCTATTCATGTTCATCTCAAACATACAAGTGCATTTGTGCTTGTTTCTTGACATGGAAATTCTTAAAAGTCAAGCACAATATAAGCAAACACAATATAAGCAAACACAAAAGGGACCTCTAGTTGAATGAACACGCCTCGCAAAAAAAAAAAAAAAGCCACACACTTTACTTTCATATCTTTATTAGTTCTATTTTCTTTTCCTTGTGCAAATAAATAACAGTTTTTAGCCTAGGCACTTGCTGTTAACACTTACTATTAGTGAGAATAACAGTTTTCAACTTTTAGTCACTTATTGCAAGGGATCTTAACTATATTCGTATATCAATTATATTTCTGATGGACGACTAATCACAAATTTGAAAATATATTCATGAATCTGGTTTAGTAGTCTAACTTTCAAAGGGACTTTAGCTGTTGAATTCTATTAGCTACCTTAGAAATTATATGCAACTGCCAGTCTGCCACTATTGAGACACTAAATAGTACTATTTGTTTTCTTTTTAGTTTAGTACTTGAATTTTGCTTTTATTTAGCTCTCTGGTTACACACAATCATTTTTTTAATATATGATATTCACCATTAAGTTCAGCGAATGAGTGATGACTTGTTCAAGCTCTCGATTCTGATTTATGAAGCAAAAAATTAACTTCATAGAGATCAATTAATATAAAAAAAGCAAATAATGTTTGAGATGAAAAATCCAATTATCGTATCAAATGATTGTAGAATATAGATCAATTAATATAAAAAAAAAAAGCAAATAATGTTTTGAGATGAAAAATCCAATTATCGTATCAAATGATTGTAGAATATAGTAGCTAATTCATTACAAAATAGAAACGAACCGTCTCAACAGGTAAACACAAATATGTCTATCAAATCAATCCACAAAATCATGAATTGGGCAATTTTCTTATCAAGATAGCTTGATTGTTCCAACGAAATTAACATAGATTGATTGATTCCAATTTCCAACGAAATAAAAAAAAATCAAGAAATAGCAAGAATTGATGGCAACGAAAATAGAGGGCTTTTTGCTAAATAAAAGAATGTAAAACAAGAATGATCATACACACCAGAGAATTGAGGGCAACAGTGAGTGCAGAGACGCTCACCGCCAGTGGAGGTGGCGGTGCGGTGAATCAGCAGGTCAACGGAGCCCTAATATGTAGAAGTTTGGGACGGCAGAGCGAGGACGTGTCCGCGTTAGTCGCGGCGAACCGAAGATGTGTCACCGTGTCGGCGTTTGGTGCGGGCGGAAGGAAGACGTGTTGCCGTTTGGCGCGGCGGAGCAAAGACGTGCCCGTATTTGGTTTAGCGGGGGAAATCGATCACTCACACTGTCACACATATAGGGTTTATGAGTTTTAGAGTAGTCTTTTGGAATTTTGTAGTGAACTGGTTAATTATAAGGCGCTTCTTCTAAGGGGAAAAGATATTGAAGAATTATTCACTTGTAATTTATTTATTTTAAAAAAAAAATTAATGAATAACAAAACAGTTGTCTAAGATAGGTGTTTCATATTCTTTAACTCACATAACGCTTCCATAAGATAAGCGCTCTCTATATTTGTACAATAAGCTCATTAAACTTAACTGTTTTATATGTTGTGTTCCCCATTCTACTTTATGCAGTAGTGTAACTCCAATCTAGAGCCCCAATAGCCAAGTCAGAAACGTCAAACTACGATCGTCTACTGCTATAAGAAACGATGATAAAAGATTAAAGAAAATGACGAGGATGGCGAAAGAGAACCCAACACAAAGGCAGGGAACAAGTTTCTAAAAAGGGTTTTGGGTGAACAAAATTGTGAAAAAAAGTGGGGAGGGGAAAAAAAAAGCGCACTATTGAATTTTTTTTAATAAACCTATTTTTTTTTTTAATTTGTTTAAGATGCATGGAAAAAAAAAACTGTTGCAATATCTGAATTTTTTCCTTGAATAATGCAAAATGGGGTTTTAATTCCCGAAATATGTTGAAAGGGAAATTAATTCCCTGCGTACCGTCCACGTAGGACGGCACGCGAGAAAATGTCGCACACAAAATCGGTGATGGGCATATGGCTCTTCCCATCCACTTTGAGGCTCGTTCATAGCTGCAAGGATACCCCCAGCACGATCAGAGATGACACACAAATCCTTTCTATCTGTGACAGAACGTCTAATGCAAGCTAAAAACCAAGACCAGTCCTCCGTGCTTTCTTCCTTCACAACAGCAAAGGCAAGTGGGAATAGCTGGAAATTAGCATCTGTTCCCATAGCAATCAATAATTTGCCTTTGTATTTCCCGTACAAGTGAGTACCATCTATAGTGATAAGAGGTCGACAATGACGGAATCCGGTAATAGAGGGTTTAAAGGCCCAGAAGACACTCTTAAAGATGTTCGTACTAGGATCTTGTGTTGGGATCGTCTTCCAATAAACGACAGTGCCTCGATTGGACTCTTTCAAGGCTTGCAAGTACCTAGGTAACTCTTGATAAGACTTCTCCCAATCACCAAAAATATTGGTTATTGCCTTTTGTTTGGCTAACCAAGCTCTCTTGTATGTTATTGAAAATTGATATTGGTTCTTCACAAAAGTCAAGATGGACTGAACTTTGAATGAAGGATCAGTCCTAATGAAATCCTCGATAAGATCAGCAACGAAATCCGATGAAATGAGAGGATGGTCTCCACATGTTATGTCTCCCAAACAATTGCTTGCATGTGGACCACCATATCGTACAATTTTGAATGAGTACGACTTAGTCATGATTGCACGCAACCTCCAAGGACAGTGACACACTTCCTTTCGGGCACATTCAATGACATACTTTGTGGGCTCGACTCTAACACCCGAAACATCTCGGTTTCTAGAGATCGACCAGGCTTTCACAAAATTCTTTAATTGCTGCAATGAGGCAAACTCTTGTCCTATCTCAAATTCGGAACCCACAGTCAATGAACCAAGTGCATTTCCAAGTCATCCATGCATCTATTAACCTTTGATCAACTTCGTCAATTCTGAGCCAATCTTGTGAAGGAACACCAGACTTTATTGCATTGTCAGTTGTTTCCCTTGCATCATCGTCCTCCTCCCTATCAGAATCCACATGCTCCTCCTCATTTCCCAAAAAATCAACATCATTTCGATGTAGAGTATCAAGATGGAATGTGGACGGTATGTGGGGAGATGAAGCAGGAGAACTGAACTCATTCATGTGCTCATTGACATAATGTGGGTCTGACAACATGCTAGTAAATGATTCAAATTGCATGCTAGGAGCTTATGCCGGTACCTCCATGCTATCCCTAAAGTCCATTGTAGGTACATAACCCACATTACTTTGGAGATTTATCTCCTTGGGAACTTGTTCAATGTACACCTCCATTGCCATGGCTGACGTTTGTGTCACTGATAGCCACATAGCACTTAGTGACTCGTCATCCTCTAGTGCAATTGGCACATATTTCCCCGGCATCGGATATCTCATAAACAATTTCAGTTCCACATACATACGATCACATCCAACAACGTCATATACCCTATTCAGAATCTCTTGAAACATCATACCAGAATTGATGAACAAAAACTTTTTCCTTCCACCTCTATACACAATATCAACGTCATTTTGAGATAGTTCACCATTCCAATAAAGGTATAAAGGATATTTAGGTTGTTCCATATTCTACATACAAAAAACATAATGTTAAAGTTATTCTTATTCTACACATTCAAACAATATGAACACCATTCTTCACCTATACTAGTAGCATTTGCAACCTAAACACAACAATTCATGCAAAATCAACCATCACAAAATGCTCAACACCATTTTTAACCAACCAATATAACCAATAAATCACCTTCCAATTCATGCAAAATCAACCATCACAAAACGATAAATTATGCAAAATACTAAATTATACTAATCAAACCAAACAATTTCCATCTAACAACAGTTACAAAGCTAAAATACATAACAAATATGGCATGCTAAGCAAATTAAATTAAAAAAAACAAAAAAAAAAAGACTACTCACCTGGGCTAATAGACAGTGGCGTGCGGTTGGTGGCGCGGCTGGGCGACGGTGTGACTCGGCCTTCAGGCTGGGCGACGATGGCCTGCTGTTGGTGGCGTGGATGGTAGGCGACGGTGTCAGTCGAACACCGCTGTTGGCTGGCGTGGATGGTAGGCGACGATGGTCGGCTGAGCAACGGTAGTCTTCGACGGTGGTGTGTAGCTCCGGTGGTGTAGCTCCGGTGGTGTAGTGTGGGTTGTGGGCGACACTTAGTAAGAGAGAGAGAGGGAGAAACAATTTGAGAGAAGAATCGTCGAATATGAGAAATTGGGAAAGTTAGGGCCTGATTTGGGGATTATAGTAAACCGCTACTTCAAGTAGCGGTTTCTATTAATGAACCGCTACTTGAAGTAGCGGTTTACTTCAGTCAACGCCAACTTGGTCCAGGTACCACTAAACCGCTACTTGAAGTAGCGGTTAAACTTTATTAACCGCTACTTCAGGTAGCGGTTTATTTTTTATTAACCGCTACTTGAAGTAGCGGTTTATAAAGGTTAACCGCTACTTCAAGTAGCGGTTTTACTTAAGTACAGAAAAAAAAAAATTTCTCGCATGCCGTCCTACGTGGACGGTACGCAGGGAATTAATTTCCCTTTCAACATATTTCGGGAATTAAAACCCCATTTTGCATTATTCAAGGAAAAAATTCTGCAATATCTCATCAAAATATTAAAAAATATAAATTGTTGCAATAAAATAGTAATAATATATAACTGTTGCAATAATTTTTCTATAGCAACATTTTTCCAAAGTTAAAGTCTACTCAAATTAAAAACTATTTAACTGTTGCAATAGCTATGATATAGCAACGCCAGTAACACTGTTGCATAAAATAGCGTTGATATAGCCCTACTTTGTAGTAGTGGCTCTAAAGTTCGCGAATCCATCACAATGCACAATTTTTATACGGCTCTCAAGTCGAACTCTTCATCCAACGAAGTTTTATGTCTCTAGCACTTGCCTTCTCCTTCATATTGATTCGATAGTAAAGCAAATGGCAAGTAACCTAGGGTTGTCGGCCTTCCTTAACATACATGAGCCTACTTATGAACAACTCACTCTTGAATTCCTGAGTTCGTTGAGCATTAGTACGGCTTCGGACTCCGGTGCTCTGACTATACAAGGTCGCCTTTTAAATCAAGTCAGAACATTGTCCTTTGACGAACTTTGTGATGCTTTTGGGATAGATTACACTGCCCCGTGCACCGCTCCCTTAGGGACAATTTGGGAGGGGTACGGTACAATGAGCAGGTGGGCCAAGATAACTGATGGCACCACGCAGTTTAGGACGAATTCGTCCAAAGCCTCTGAAATCATCCATCCCGCCCTTCGCTATTTTCATCGGATGTTGGTTTATACTTTTTATCCTAAGCAGGAGGTGGGGCAATTGAGGAAGGAAGAGCTTTAGTTCTTTGGTTGGCCGCTGACGGGGCCTACCATAGAGCCTGAATTATTTACCTATCTTTTCCTTTATCGATTACAGGAAATTCGGGATGGTGCTACGGTATCCGGGGAGATTGTTTGTGGTGGAATGATCACTCGGCTAGCGGCGTACCTCTATTTGAGACAAGACCTAGCACGCTTAGAAGCAACCGTGCCTTCTGTTGGTCATCCCAATTCCCTGGATGGTGTGGCTTTGCAGCAGATGAAATTTCTGCGTGGTTTTAGGGATCACTTCATCTGGCTTGTGGGTAGCAAACCCTATTGTACATTATAAAAACAATGAGTTCATTTGGAACACGCTTGCTGATTGTCTTAACCGATGGCGGGTTCCTCCTACCCCTATTGACCCTTGGCATTGCTTCTAATTGTCTTACCTTTAGACCACCACTGTGGAGAGGGTACCGAGGGCTCCGAGGCCCGACCACCACACTCCCGTGAGCGAGGAGGCCGAGCCTTCTTCCTCTCAGTCTTTCGATATGGCCTCCGTCATGGCCGCCATATCCAAGATGTAGGCCACTCAAGTGCCCAATAACTGGCAGGTAACTGATACTCTTAGGAATATCCCGACCGACCTAGACCATGTGTCTAGGGTGGCTTGGCGAACACATCTCGCCAATGTTCAGTCCGGACATGAACCACCATTCCCTAACCACCCCCACTATCCTCCTGCATTTGACCCTCGTGAAGGGCAATTATTTGGGGAGCCCCTTTTCTGCCCCAACCCCCACTATATGCCTTACTACCAAGACGGGTATTCGGGTGAGTTTTTCCCTCCTAACCCCCCTCCCGATGGGGGCGATGGTGGGTACTACTAGGTGCTCTTTTTGAACACCCTCCCATTCCCTACTTTTACAGCTCCGAGTGTGGAGTTTTGCTTAAGCTTGGGGGCCCCTTGCATGTATGCCTATGTTTTTGGGAGTTTGGGTTCCTAGGTGGGCATCTATCGGTCTTGGTTGTGAGTTGGTGATTGGTTATTTTTGTTGATTCCTAATGATTCTACTTGGTCTTACCCCCTTTAATCCAAATCACCCTCGAATAGCTTGTTTTTATTTCTTTTCTCTTTTTTTTAGTAGGTTTGCAAAGAAAAAAAATCACAAAAAAAAAATCTTTTTTTTTTTCTGCATTTAGTGTAGCTTGTTTGCATGCATGATATGTTTCTAAAAGTCTGCATAACTTGATGGGAAGACCTTCCTCGCATTTGACTTGATGGTTTTGGAAGCCTTGTTGTGATTTTAGGTGATTTTTGAGATCTGTAACTTTTGGTAGAGTCTTTTTGAAATTAGGCGAGTTGGTTGATTGGATTGTCTTGTCCCTTGTGCGATGAACCCCGAAGGAGGGCCACGAACCTCGTAAGACTCATTTATAGCCCTCATCATTGATTGCCTAACTTGTGACTTGCATTTTAGCCCCCTAAGATTGCATATGAACGAGCTAATAGAAGGATGATTTAGGGCGTTTCATTTTGCTAGAATTAGGAGTTCAAAAGGCAAAAAGCCTTTTATTCAGGCATAATAATCCTCTTCTCAACCCATTTGAGCCTTTCTATCCTATTTTTGCTTAACCCTCATAATAAGTCATGGCCAAACTTTCCTCAAAGTAGAGTACATGTCTAGTTTGTGTTGAGTTGAATTGTTTTGATACTAAGTCTTTGGTTGAAAGTAAGTTAATGTGCTTGTATAATTGCAAAAGATGAAGAAATTTGCGAGAAAATAAAAATAAAGGAAATAAAAGAAAGAAAGAAAGCGATTATTATTTCATTTGGATTTCTATTGAAAGAAAAGAAAGAGAAAGCAAATTGATGAGAAAAATGAAAATATGTTCAAAAAGTGAAAATCAAGGTTGTGTTTGAGTTTTCAAATTGAGTTGGTGTTAGGACTAGCTTGGGGGAGTCTTTTTCCCCTAGTTTGTACCCCGCTTTACCTTTTTTGCACCACATTCCCAACTTGATATTCTCACCCCTAACCTAGCCCTGTTACAACCTTAATAAAGTCCCTTTTGACTTATAGACTTGTCTTGGTCAATTTAGTAGTGGCGGGTGAGATTTTGTGCAAGTCATGATGAGGGTCATCAAAATGTGGTAGAGGCGAGCTATTATGGTTGAGCATCCTCTAGGGGGAGTCAAACTCGAAACTTGGTAGTGGAGAGGAGTGAGAAATCACTCTTAGAAAGCCTATTTTTCAAGAAAACTCGGTTGATCGGTGGATTAGATCTGTAACACCCCCGCCAACCCGAACCCTTTTTCATTTAATAAAACTCGAGATGGGGGAAAATCCACGAGGGTTCGACTCAACGGGCGTGCTACCGCTGCACTTATCTCCTTGGAAATAAATGCAAGGCTAGATTAAAGCATACTAAATTCAAATAAATTAATCCTTACAACCAAGTATATTGTTCTTTAAATATTACTAATTACTTAAGTGTTTCAGAGTTCCAACGGAAGCTAAATCATAAGCTAAGTGGATGACAACTCTAAATGATCTCCCTTTGTTCCCCCGTCGATCACCCACCTGCACAAATACATTGAAAAGAAACAAGAGAGACAAGCTCCCAAAAATCAGAAAAACTGAGTAATTCCAACTCCATCCCGTAAAATACTTAAGTTGAAAATAATTTGTAAAATAGTACTCCGGTTAATAGGGTTGAAAAGCATAGCACACATACAATGAATAATCGCATAATTAATTCAATTAATCCAATTATTTAAGGAGAGGAAAGAGAACGCCAGTAAGCCGGAGTCAATCCCCTGTAACCACTTACTTCAACATTGTAGGCCGGGGTCAATCCCCTGTAACCACCTATGGATAACATAATGGCCATAATAACAGAGTCCCTAGTGTGCACACCCCTTCTACTTGGATCACAACAAGATAGAAGGAAGACAAGTAACAGAAAATCAGCATAGTAACCAGAGAACATGTAGGTGGCCGCTGAACCTCCCATACAGGGCAACCTGTTCATCATTTCCCTCCGATATTTCACTTTACGTGATTAACATCTTTTAATTCAAGTCATCACATAAATCACGTACACAATTACGTCATCATTGTTCAATCCAGTGTGAATATATTTCATCCATCATAATCTCAATCCATTCATAGCGGTTTCAATAACTCATTTCATAAACACAACCGTCACTTGAGTTCATTTATCACTTTAGATTCATAATCATTTCATTATCACAAGTTCTTACTAATTCCAACTTTCATAAAATTTCAATAATAATAATAACGATAATAATGATAACAATCATAATAATAATAATAACAATATTAATAATAATAATAATAATATTAATAATAATAATAATAACCATAACATTACTAAATGACATTAAGCGGTTTTAATAACGTTATAATAAACATATATGTCATATCGTATATCGTCCATAGTCATGATTCATAATCGAAATCGATAGTCGACGTCCATTTTGTCATTCGTATTCATAATCCGCATTAAGTCGATAATCCATAATTATAGTCTATACTTATATATTTTATAAGCACATAATAATCACATAATCAATTCGTTTTACACTAACGGGATCCATGTTTAAATGGACATCGGAGATTACCTCGTGACGCGTGCCCAAAAGTTAAGTTCACGAACGGATTAACATTCTTGATATTCCTCGTCTACGCAATCGGAGTCTACAATAGACATTAACGATATCTAAGTTAGTTACCTAAATAACCCCTTTTTATATAAAATAAACAATTTAAATAATTTAAATAACTTAAAGAAATTCTTAATGATTAAAGTTTATGGTTTTCAAATTATTTATGAAATCATTTTAAGTACTCAAAGATTACTTCAACTTTATTTTCATTAACTTAGACGATTATTTTAAACATACACTAGTGGAAAAAAACGCAAGGGCTGCAGTGCAAGGGCTGCGGTTTATTGCAAAACGCAGCCCTTAATAGTGAAGGGCTGCGGTTAGCCCAAAAACCGCAGCCTTTAATAATTAAGGGCTGCGGTTTTTGGTCTGACCGCAGCCCTTAATTGAAGGGCTGCGGCTTTTGGGCTAACCGCAGCCCCTAGTAGGCCCAGTTAATTATTTACTTGGGCGAAATTCTCCCGCGTACACATCCCAAAACAAAACCCTAACTTTCCTTCTCCCTCCCCAGTCGCACGATTTTCCCTCTCACCTCATCAAACCCCCATCCCTCTCTGACTCTCTCTCTTCGCATCTCGCCGCCGTTCGCTCGCCGGAGTTTCTCTCTCTTCGCATAAGCTTGCCTCGGGTCGACTCACGCATGTACGCCGCGCCGGAGATTCACAGAGTTCGCACTTCTTCGTTAAGCTTCAAAGCGCCATTAAATTTAATGGTGGAGGTCCGATTCTCTCTCTCTTATTTAATTTGTTTTGTAGTTTTATGTTTTGCAACATCCTTGCCTACGCTTTTCCGCCACCGCGTGAATTCGTCTGCATCCCGTCATCTTCCACCATCAAAGCCCTAATTTCACAATTAGAGACCATCTACATTGGTTCTTATATTCTCAATTCTACAACAAAATGGAAGAAAAACCCTAAAAAAGAAGAAATTGGAGTATGAATTATGGCAGGAATTGAAGAGAATGGTTTTTCATCGATTTTGATTGTGCTCGAGTTTGTCGCATTTTCAGCTTGGGTTGTTGATGAAATGTTGACGTTTTGTTGAATGATTTGTTTAACTTTCGATTTTAGTCGTTGTTTATGTCTATGGTTTGTCAAAGGATTGATGAAATGTTGTGATGATTGATGAGAAATTTGGATTTGGTGGACCGCGTTTGCATCGTGGTCTCAATTAGCATATGGTGATGTATATGAGATCTTTGCTTGTGTGTTTGATACTTTTAGCGATGATAGTAGTCTTATGCTTTGAAATGTGATTGTAGATGCAGCTAGCTTTTTTTAATACTGAATACCTTGTGAGTTGTGCCTGTCATTGCTATCTCTGCTGAAACTGAAATCTTCTCAAATTCCTTGGCATTGATGAAGGGTAAGTTAGATCCCATAGAACAGGTTACACTTAAAATGATGTAAGGTTTCATAGGGTTTGGAATAGGTGGGGCTTCTGTACACACTGAAAAACCCTGTTTGCCAGCTTTCATATTCCATAAGGGCAAACCGGAATCGCCTTGAGGGCCATAAAGAAGTCTTGCGAATCTTTTTATATTTTTTTATTTTTGACCGTGTTTACAAACAGAGACATGCTTCCTGTATCTTAAGCACTTTTCTACACTGAAAGAGAGTGCTGCCATCATTGCTGTTGCCCTTTAGTCTTTGTCATTATGCACATAGCTTTGCGATGGTTATGTATATTAGAGGTTATAGATAGGAATTTCTTTTCCTGATCAATTGTGCATGTGGGACATTGTGGAATTGAAGGCGTCTTCTTTCTCTGTTTGCAAATGATGTAAAATATGATTTGTACTGTCTCTGCAGCTTTCCAAGTCTTATCTTTACTTTTATCCAGGGTAGGCTACAGATGGATCCTAAGATTTTTCGCTCTTGGTTGTTATGCCATTTTACTGATGCCTGGTTTTGTTCAAGGTATGTCTTTGAAAGATTGGGTCTATTCTACTAGTTTACACTTTACATTCTTGAATTTTGTCAGGTTTATTATTTATTAGCATCCACTGTTAGCTTAATTATGGTTCTTACCCTCCCACAGTTGGATATAAGTACTTCTTTTCAAGTCGTATCCGCAGAGGTATAGTCTATGGTGATCAACCCCGAAACAGGTATGTATTACTTAATACTAACAGTTCTTGTAATTTTATAATGAAGCTAATGCTGGGCATTTGGCAGGCTTGATCTGTACTTGCCCAAGAATTCAAATGGGCCAAAGCCAGTTGTTGCATTTGTGACGGGTGGAGCCTGGATAATTGGGTGAGCTATCAAGAATCTCTTTTCTCCGATACCTTCTTTGTCGGCATATGAAATATCAATAGAGGCTCTCGCTGAATTTTGTAGCTTTATGTCCTTTGTTCTATATACTTGTCCACCGCCCTTATACCTATCACTTTTAATGTGATTGTGTGTGGCAAAAGTCTTACCATAACTAATTTTGCAGGCTAAGGAAGACACTATTCTTACATGATGGAAATCATGGTTTTTATTAACATGGACGAATGAGTTATAATTTCATGCTCCTTTAGTCCCTATCAGTATGCACCATTTTCATGCTCCTTTAGTCCCACCCCCTACATAGCCCTGCACACCACCCCCATGCACAGACACCCCCCTCGCACGCCCCCGCACTCACACCCATGCACAACCCCCGCACACACACCCAACGGACCCCCCGCTCCACAGCCCCCCACGGACCCCCCCGCTCCACATCCCCCCCACCTACTGCCGTACCCCCACCTCCTACATAGCTCGCACACCACCCCCATGCACGAGACAACCCCCTCCCACATCCCTCACACCCCCGCACATCCCCCGCACACACCCAATGCCCCCCCGCTCCACGGCCCCGTCGCACGCCGTACCCCCACCCCCCCTACATAACCCCGCACACCACCCCCATGCACCCCCTCTCCCACATCCCCCCGCACTTACACCCCCCTCCCATGCACAGGACCCCCTACTCCACGGCCCCACCTCCTGTCGTACCCCCTCATCCCCTACACAGCCCTGCACACCACCCCCATGCACAGACCCCCCCGCCTCCCACAGCCCCTGCAAACACACGTACTGACTTTGTTTAATTCATAACACTAGATTCAAAAACGATTCACATTT
Organism: Beta lomatogona; assembly: GCA_947646795.1. NCBI lineage: Eukaryota > Viridiplantae > Streptophyta > Magnoliopsida > Caryophyllales > Amaranthaceae > Beta > Beta lomatogona. The sequence continues at coordinate 1,639,035 of CANSNZ010001336.1, forward strand.
TCTCTATATTTGTATAAACATCATTTAAAACGAATATTCTTGTGCATGATGGTGTTTTGATGGAAAACCATTGCTCTAGTTCTTTTCCTTTTATTCTCAGATGGCTCAGTATGAGTTGTATTGCTTCTTTTGCTAACTTTAATTTGTTGGTGGTATTACGTAAGAGTTAAGACTGTTGTCCCATTAATCCGGTTGTTTTCTTAGAAGTTCTTAGTTTACTTGATGTAGCTACAACCTACAGAAATATAAAGCAACTTCAAGTCTTGAACTCCTTCATAATTAGTAATTGTAGTTTGATGGTGGTATGTTCTTATGCAAGTGGTAAATCTGGTAATCTTATATCTCGGTGTATCTTTTGGTTTCGAACCGCTGCAATTTTCTATGGATTGACAATCATAATAAACTGTAGTACGGGGGTTCATTGACAACAAGTCAATGAATGCTTGTATAAACTCCTTCATAATTATTATTTTCTCTTTGATTTTTGTTCTTTAGGTGTTTTTTGCATTTCATAATACATGTGCTCTGGTCATGTTTGATGATTCTTGCTTTGAAAGTGGTGCCCATACTCCAGATACGAGTTTAAGTCCATGCTTTGAAATTGGAGTTGTTTTCGATGCAGGCGTTGTAGGGGTTAATTTCATTAGAGTAAGGCGTTATATATTGATTTGTATTAATCTCTGGAGTATGAGAAAAAGGTATGTGTTATTCTTTCTCTTTTTTTGTGCTGCTTTTAATCGAATTATGTTTTAGAAATTAGAACCCTTTTATCCGAAGTTGATTGTTCGAGGATGAACCTTATTTTTCCCCTTTTCCCCCTTAGTTGAAGATGATTGTTCGAGGAATTAGTATGGGCATTGTTGGCCCCTTTGGGATCATGGTGCTGGTTTTGTTTAATTGTTTTTTGCCATCATTGCTTAGTTCATGCTTAAAGTTGGTGAATTTAGTTAGTTATGGATATTTGTAGGATTTCTTGGCCTAATATGCATCTAAGTGATTGTTTTTAGGGCTTTAATGGTTTGATCCATGGTCAAGTTGTTGTTTTTAAGACTTTAATTGCTTGATCTATCAATCTAAAACTCTATGTTATTGTAAAATTAATCCAATTAACAAGACTTTATACATCCATGATGATACGAATGTCCAATTTTCCAACGATGCTTTTTATGGTGTTCGTAACTCCTTTAACGGGTCAGATTTCATCCAATTCAATGCTTCTCTTTTCTTTTCTTTTTTTAACATGAATTTCATAAATCTATGTGGTGAACTGAATGTATGGTACATAAGTACTGATGTTTATGATTGGAGATTGCTTTTGTTATTAAGGTTAGGGTTTGTGAAAGTTTTCTACAACTCTAGTGCTGCTTTGAATTTATTCCTTAGTTATGGTTCTCGTAATTCATCTCTAGCTAGTGTGGAATGTTGAGCTATATAGTCGATTATCACTGTTAAGTTCTCCATATAGATGAATTTTTGCTGCACGATAGTGAAAAACTATGTGGTATGATTTCCTTAAGGGTTAAGACCCGATGATTTTAGTAATATCGCAAGTTTATGTTCATCTCTTTTATGTAAGATTGTGGGATTTCTAATTATGATGACCATTTGCTATGCTTGCGGTGGCTGTCTTAGCGAGATGATACTTTTCATGAATTGATTGTTTCGTACCTTTGTTCCACAATAGCGTCCCTCTTTCTTGTTTGTGTTGTGCCATATTAATATTTCATTTTGTGTGATATCTAAAATTTGTTAGACTACTTGGGTTGAATAAAAGATTCTTAATAATTGTTAGAATTGATATTGTTATGTCAAATATCCGTTAAACACAAGAAGAATAAGGGTCTTTGAAGCTTTCCCAGTTTGTTGGACTTTCCAGCTCTGTTTTGTCCTTGCGTACTCATTTAGGCTTTTCTTTGTAAATTCTTTGTACAAAGTACCTGTACAAAGTTGATGTTCTCGCATATTTGTTTTTGTTGTGTCTCTATGGGTTTTTGAGTTATATGTCATTTAACCCGTGGGTTTGGATTAGTCCTGTGTCTTGCTTTTCTCGGAGTTCTCGCATATATATTATATATGAATTCATGCGAGATATCTCATCCTTGTTATAGCTGTTTTGAGTAGTGTGTTGTATGCACTAAAGACTAAAGCATTTCGTAAATAAATGTTCTTGGAGGGTATTGTTTTTATAGTGTTGTCTCTTGAGGGAAAAGTTTCTGCTTAGGTTTAATGCGCAGGGTTCTTCATTTCATAATATGGAGTTTGAGGGCTTGTTTTATCTTACATGTTATGCGCCCTTTATCTGACCACCCCAAGGTCCTAGTGATTTCAATTTTTGATTGAATGGAACATTTTTGTCATATATGGAACATAGCTCATGTGTGGCTTATTTGGTTAAGTTGGGTGGTTGATTTAGAAACTTTGCAAATCTTATACTCTTAGTGACATCTTTGAAAGTTGAGAGATTTGTTGAGGCGAAAGTGCAGATGTAAAGGGTATATTTTTAATCTTCTCATCATATGATTGCTTTCAAACACATTTTTGTTACAGGGTGGATTGGTGGAAATCATTTCTTGATGCTGCGTGTTAACATTTTTTATTGGAAACTGGACCTCATTGGTTCTTATTTTCTGATCTGGGATATTGTAGGACAGGATTCATTCAGGATGGTGTTACCTGCCACATCCTGACAAGGTAGAAACTGGAGGAGAAGATGCTCACTTCATATGCATATAAAAACAACTGGTTGGTGTTGCAGATGGTGTTGGTGGTTGGGCAGATGTTGGTGTTGATGCTGGAGTTTATGCTCGACTACTACATTTTAATTTGTTACTATTTTCTTTATATTTGTATGAATAACATAAGTTGCAATGAAAAGTGATACTTATATATATATGTAACTATTATTGAATCATTTAGGACAAAAAAATGCAAAAAAAAAATTTTTTTTTTATTTTTTTTTGGGTCACAAGGGCTGCGGTTTTTCCTTGACCGCAGCCCTTAACGCGCTAAGGGCTGCGGTTTTTCCAAAAACCGCAGCCCTTCCTAAATGCCAAGGGCTGCTAGTCTAATGGCTGCGGTCAAAAAACGCAGCCCTTGGGCCCTTTTTGACCGCAGCCCTTGGGGTTTTTTCCTCTAGTGATAAAAACTAACTTTATTATACTTCTTACTTTATTTTAGAAAATTAAGAAATATTTTCAAGTTACAAAAGACTAAGTTAATTAATCTAAAATATATCAACTTAATAAACTAAGTTAATATAATTATAGGATACCAATCTAAACCAATTAATCAAAACTAAACATTATTTTGTTATTATTAAGAAAAAGTCAAAGTCATATTAAAAGAGAAAAATGGGGGGTAATACTGATTCTTTGAATTAGTTGACATAATCCAAGAAAAAAAAAATTGAAGGAAGGAAGAACAGGGGAAAGGGACGAATCAGGAGGAGAAGAGAAGAGGAAGGTGTCGCAGGTGTGCGGCGTTTTTGGGCGAAGCAAGGTGGGGCTCAGGCGACGGGAATCAGGTGGTGGGGTGCGAGTGAGGGAGGTTGGGTGCGACTGAAGGGCGATAGCAGGGACTGTGCGAAGGGAAGGAAGGGCTGGTTGGCTGCGCCTGCTGGGCGGTTTTTATGGCGGCGCACGGGAAGACTCAGATGGAGTCGTTGATTTCAGGTGGTTTGTTGTGGTGGAGACCGACGGTTCAGAGGAACAGAGGGGGTGTTAATGGGGGGTTGAAATTTTATTTTCAATTTTCAAAATCAAAAATCAGAAATTAAGGAAGAAGAGAAATGAATTGAAGTAAACCTTTTGAGATTGTTTGCTTGAGTAATTTGGTGAGTAAAGTTCAGTATTTATAGAGGAGTTTGGTCAGAAATTTTTGAGCTTTGGTCAAGCTCCATTAATAGTGGGTATGGTGAGGTATGGTGTTTGATTCATTTTTTTGACTAATTTAACTCCGAAAATCCGGGATTTGGATTGAGTTTCAAACTCTTCTGACAAGAACTGTTGATTTTTGTGGAAAAAAATTTGATCTTTGGCTCTGTTGATTTGTGTGCGTGAGGAAGGAGGAAGATGGTGATCTGATGATCACGCTTCTTTCTTTCTTTCCTTTTTTTTTGTTTTATTTTCCTTTTTCTTTTTGGCTAAAAGACATATGGCTATGGACTTGTATTGGGGCTTTAGATTACTAAAATGGATGGACAACTTGTACAAGGATACCCATAACCAAAAATAAAGAGTTTAATTTACCATAGTTAAATTATTTAGAAATAATCATTTAAATAAAACTTGTTAAATAAATCAGAACTAAATGAAATTATTATTTTAATAAACATAGTTATCAAATAAAATCGCATTATCATAAAATAAATTTTAAGTGGAAATAATATTAAACCTTAATAAATAATAAAATAATCTTTGAAAATTCGGGGTATTACATCTACTCCTCCTTAAAAACAAAGTTCGTCCTCGAACTTTAAAGTTAGATGTTTAATATTTACGAAGCAGTAGCTTTGCGCTTTGTTAGTATTACATTCGGTCCCCCTTAAGGAGTTTCGTCCCCGAAACTCGATAATCGTACCTCAGAAAAGAGTTCAGGATAACGCTTTCTCATGTCGTCTTCAGTTTCCCAAGTTGCTTCCTCGGTTTGATGATTAGACCACAAAACTTTGACTAAATTTACTGCCTTGTTCCGAGTGTTTCTCGTTTTGGAATCAAGGATTCTAACAGGACGTTCTGCAAAGGTGAGGGTCTCATCTAGTTCAATGGTTTCGGGTTGGATAACATGGGAGGGGTCAGGGACATATTTACGAAGTTGAGCCACATGAAAGACATTATGAACATTGGCTAACTCTGTGGGCAAGGCTAATCTATAGGCCACTTGTCCAATTCTTTCGAGTATCTCATAAGGTCCGATATAACGAGGACTCAACTTTCCTTTTCTACCGAACCTCATTACTCCCTTGGTTGGTGAAACTTTCAGCAACACTTTTTCTCCAACTGCAAACTCTAAATCCCGTCTCCTTTGATCGGCATACGATTTTTGTCGATCCTGAGCTGCTTTCATACGCTCCTGAATCAACTTCACCTTGTTGGTAGTCTCTTCTATCATTTCTGGTCCCAAATTCAACGACTCATTCACATCGCTCTAACATATAGGACTTCTACATTTCCGTACATATAATGCCTCATAAGGAGCCATTCCTATGCTCGAGTGAAAACTGTTGTTGTACGAGAACTCAACGTACGTCAAGTGATCATCCCAATATCCTTCGAAATCTCTCACACATGCTCTCAACATATCCTCCAAGGTTTGAATGGTACTCTCCGTTTGACCATCTGTTGCTGGGTGGAAGGTTGTGCTGAATTTCAATAGTGTACCCACGGTACTGCCGAAGTTTGTTTCCAGAACTTAGATAAGAATCTCGAGTCCCTATCCGAAACGATGTCCTTTGCAACACCATGTAGCCTAACCACCTCATTAAAGTAAGCATCCGCCAACTGTTTCAACGACCAAGTATCCTTCATTGCCACGAATCTTGCCGTCTTAGTCAAACGGTCCACTATTACCCATATTGCATTCTTTCCCGACCTCGTATTCAGTAATCCCATGATGAAATCCATGGAGATAGATTCCCATTTCCATCCTGGCACTTCCAAAGGTTGCAATTTTCCTCCAGGCTTCATATGCTGTATTTTCACCTTCTGGCATGTTAAACATTTTGCGACAAAGTCGGCTACTTCTTGCTTCATCCTAGGCCACCAAAAATGCTTTTTCAAATCCTTATAAAGCTTATCTCCTCCTGGATGTATGGAATAAGGCGAACTATGGGCTTCCCTTAGAATTCTCGTCTTGAGTTCCTCATCCTGTGGCACACACAATCTCCGTTTATACTTTGCAACGCCGTTGCCGTCGATCTCGAACTTCGGTGCTTGACCACTTTCCTTCATCTCTCTTAACTTGCTTAACCACTTATCTGCAGCTTGTTTCACCCGAATCTCCTCAAATATGTCCGGTCCAACAGTAAGAGCATTCAACTGAGCTTTCACATAACCGGGCTCAACTATTTCCAAACTCAATCTCTTAATCTCCTTACACAATTCATCGGCTAGGATCAACACATTTAGCGAATGAGCACTCTTCCGACTCAACGCGTCATCTACTTTCTTCGCTTTTCCCTCTTGATACACTATCTTCAAATAATAGTCGTTTATAAGCTCGAGCCAACGTCTCTGTCTCATATTCAACTCCTTTTGCGTATGCAGATACTTCAAACTCTTGTGATCTGTATAGACCTTACATTGCACTCCATACAAATAATGTCTCCAGATTTTGAGCGCAAACACGATTGCTCCTAACTCCAAGTCATGAGTAGGGTGATTTTGCTCATGTGGTTTGAGTTGCCTCGACGCATAGGCCACTACTTTACCATGTTGCATCAAGACACACCCAAAACCTTTCTTTGAGGCATCACTGTAGACTTCAAATCCTTCTACTCCAGAGGGCAATGTCAATACTTGGGCTGTTGTAAGTCTCTTCTTCAGCTCTTGAAATGCTTCTTCACACTTATCATCCCAATGAAATTTTGTTGTTTTCTTCATCAGGTTAGTGAGAGGTTGGGCCGTTCTCGAAAAATCTTTCACAAATCTCCGATAATATCCAGCTAAACCCAAGAAACTCCGTACTTCGGTGACGTTCTTAGGTTGAGGCCAATTGGTCACTGCTTGAATCTTCGATGGATCTACGGAAATGCCTTCTTTTGATATCACATGACCCAAAAATGAAACTTTTTTCAACCAAAATTCACACTTCGAGAACCTCGCGTACAATTGTTTTTCTCGAAGAATCTCCAAAACTTTCCTCAACTGATCCTCATGCTCTTCTCTATCCTTCGAGTACACCAATATATCGTCGATGAACACAATCACGAACTTGTCCAGGTACGGCTGGAAAGTCCTATTCATGAGGTCCATAAAAGCTGCGGGCGCATTAGTGAGTCCAAAAGGCATGACGGTGAACTCATAATGGCCATATCTCGTACGAAAGGCTGTCTTAGGAATGTCTTCTTCAGCGATTCGTAGTTGGTGATAACCTGATCGTAAATCGATCCTAGAAAACACTGTTGCACCCTGAAGTTGATCGAACAAATCCTCGATCCTCGGGAGTGGATATTTATTCTTTACCGTGGCATTATTCAGCTCCCTATAATCGATACACAACCTCAAAGATTCGTCTTTCTTCCTGACAAACAACACCAGGGCCCCCCAAGGTGAGACACTAGGTCGAATGTACCCTTTTTCCAACAATTCCTCCAATTGCACCTTCAATTCTTGCATTTCTGCAGGCGCCATTCAATACGGAGCCTTAGAAATAGGTCCGGTTCCAGGGACTAAATCGATCTTGAAGCTCACTTCTCTCTCGGGTGGCATTCCTGGAAGCTCTTCGGGAAATACATCCGAGAACTCCTTTACTACCGGAATTTGAGGCAACTCCTCGTTTTCCACGCTTACGTCCCTTTCTTGGCACAGGTAGACTGGGTAGCCTTTTCTATGATAGGTTTGAAGGTTTAGGGCTGAGATTATCTTGACATCAGGCTGGAAGGTTATGCCTTTATAAGATATCCTATTTCCCTTTGGTCCTCTAAGAGATATTTTCTGGTTATGACACTCGATTTTGGCTTTATACTTGCCTAACCAATCCATTCCCAAGATAACGTCAAAGTCTTTTAGGTCAAAAAGGATAAGATCGGCCGGTAATTCAGTACCAGCTATGACTACGGGGATACTTTCGAAAAGAGATTTACAAGAAACAGTTTCACCGGTGGGCATGGCTATATTGGCTCGACAAGACTGGGTAGACTTGAGGGGATACTTATTAGCAAAAGTGTTAGAAATAAAAGAATGAGACACTCCGGAATCAAAGAGTACATAAGCAGGATTTGAGTTTACGAGAAAAGTACCCGTCACAACATTGGCATCGGTGTCAGCTTCAATTCGGCTCATGACATTGATTCTTCCATTGGTGTAGCCTCCATTGCCAATCTTTCCATAGTTTCCATTTCCACCTCCAAAAGAGCGGTTGTTCTGGTTCCCGTTTAGTGCAGCATTTCCTCCAGTAGGGCGGTTGTTATTGAAGTTTTGAATTCTGTTTCCACCTCCATTGTTACCATTGTTCCCATTTGGTCCACTTTGAGCTTGCTTCTTGGGACAGTTGAACGATTTGTGACCTACTTCTCCACACTCGAAACACTTGATCCTTTCACCCTGACAAGTGAACCCTGGATGGCTCTTGGCACACTTCTTGCAAACAAAGTTCTTTTGGTTCCTATTTCCTTGCTGGGCCTGTTGTCCAGAATTCTGATTGTTGCGGTTGTTGTAGCGTCCTCCATTGTTATTATTGTTTCCACCATTGTTGGGCCTTTTGTCGTACCCTTGGCTGTTGCTATTGCCGGCAGGTTCCTTCCTTTTATGTCTCCCTAGCACCTCTCTCTCACGCTGTAAGATTCTCTCCAGGTTTGAGGCCTTAGCATACGCTTTCGTGAAAGTAGTAGAGGTGCTACCTCCCATTCGTGTCTGAAGATCAAACTTAAGTCCGTCTTCAAACTTCTGGGCCTTAGTTCCTTCATCTGGCACTACAGTCGGGCAGAATCGGGCATACTCATTGAATATCTGAGCGTACTCTTGCACACTCATGTTATAGCTCTGGTTGAACCTACTAAACTCATTGTACTTTTGTCTACGAATGTGCTCGGGGAAGAATCAAGCCTTAATCGCTACCTTAAATGCTTCCCAGTTAAAGTTCTCTTGAGCTTTAACAGTAGGTCCTATACTTTCCCCACCAAGTATCAGCATTTTCATGCAGATAAAAGGTTGCTTGGTCTACTTTCTGGGCCTCAGGCGTACCCGTGGCCGTGAAAATCTTTTCGAAATCTCTTATCCAGTTCTCGAGAAGTAGTGGGTCTTCTCTCCCAACAAAGGTTGGTGGTTTTTAAGCGGAAATCTTTTTCGCCATTGCAGCTTGCAGATCGTCTCCATGGTGGTTGTTGATCTAGTTTTGAAGGACTAAGCCAAAGCTCTAAGCTAGTTGCTCAAGAGTCCTAAGTCGTGCTGCAACTTGTTCAGGAGTTTCGGCCATTTGATTTCCTTGTCGCCTTGCTCTAGATCGCGTATAAACGTATTGAATAAGCTATTTGCGTTATTCACATTGGTATTTCTACCATTCACATTGATTCTTATATAAAGGCTAATTCACATAATCATGGTTCATACCATTCATTCATTCATTTCATACTCAATTCACATATCAAAAGTTCATCATTCATTTCATACTCAATTCACAAGTCAAAAGTTCATCATTCATTACTCCAAAAGTGCCATAACAATTCGTTCATAGTAGCATAAGAGTTTTCAAATAGTCAAATAAGCATCAGTTGCACCTTCATTAACTAAGTTAACACATTAATCGATCTTTTATGACCTTAATTAGAAATCTAAGGGTCAGGGCTAGAGATATTTGGATTTTTAGTCAGCATACTCGGACGGATCCTCGTCTTCACCTTCATCTCCGTCTCCATCTCCATCGAGATTTGCAACGGGTGAGGCAGGGTTGCTTCCTACTTCTTCATCGCCACTATGGTTGGGTTCCTCGTCATCAGTGGGTAAATAGTCATTAAGCCACTTGGCCCTAACATCGAGCATTCTTTTCTCCAGGTAACTCAATGTGAGATACCACTTCCCTTTCAATGTGTATCGTTCATAGTTTGGCCTTCCATTTTTCAGAACATCAGAGTATTCGCTCTTGATTCCGGCATAAGGACCATCGTTGGGGAGAGTGTGAATCAAAACATCGTCCTGTTTAGGTGGCGTGAGGTAATCCGAATGCCCATGGCCTTCATTGAGGTGGTAACACTTCATTGTTAACCGTAACCTGTAAATATAAGCTGAAACAGACTCTCCTACCCTCATCCTTAGAAGGTAAGGTCCTTGACGAGGGGTTCTGGTGCATTTCCTGGCGGTCAAACGTGTCTTGGCCATCTAATAAAATATCATAAACAATTAATAAGTACCTTTAACGAGTACTTTCATACATGTACACATAACCCATTCGTACCCATACTAAACCCTTAGTTCACATTTTAATCGTAATTCATTTTTCCTAAATAATTTATTATTTTGACCTCCTAAACCAATTTTAAGTTTTACCCTTATTTGATTCATTTTCCCTAGTTATTATATTTTAATAATTTAATTCTTTCCCTAGTTAATCTAAACTCCGCTCTGATACCACTTTGTAACACCCCCGCCAACCCGAACCCTTTTTCATTTAATAAAACTCGAGATGGGGGAAAATCCACGAGGGATCGACTCAACGGGCGTGCTACCGCCGCACTTATCTCGTAAGAAATAAATGCAAGGCTAGATTAAAGCATACTAAATTCAAATAAATTAATCTTTACAACCAAGTATATTATGCTTTAAATATTACTAATTACTTAAGTGTTTCAGAGTTCCAGCGGAAGCTAAATCATAAGCTAAGTGGATGACAACTCTAAATGATCTCCCTTTGTTCCCCCGTCGATCACTCACCTGCACAAATACATTGAAAAGAAACAAGAGAGACAAGCTCCCAAAAATCAGAAAAACTGAGTAATTCCAACTCCATCCCGTAAAATACTTAAGTTGAAAATAATTTGTAAAATAGTACTCCGGTTAATAGGGTTGAAAAGCATACAAGTATATATACAATGAATAATCGCATAATTAATTCAATTAATCCAATTATTTAAGGAGAGGAAAGAGAACGCTAGTAAGTCGGGGTCAATCCCCTGTAACCACTAACTTCAACATTGTAGGCCGGGGTCAATCCCCTGTAACCACCTACGGATAACATAATTGCCATAATAACAGAGTCCCTAGTGTGCACACCCCTTCTACTTGGATCACAACAAGATAGAAGGAAGACAAGTAACAGAAAATCAGCATAGTAACCAGAGAACCTGTAGGTGGCCGCTGAACCTCCCATACAGGGCAACCTGTTCATCATTTCCCTCCGTTAATTCACTTTACGTGATTAACATCTTTTAATTCAAGTCATCACATAAATCACGTACACAATTACGTCATCGTTGTTCAATCCAGTGTGAATATATTTCATCCATCATAATCTCAATCCATTCATAACGGTTTCAATAACTCATTTCATAAACACAACCGTCACTTGAGTTCATTTATCACTTCAGATTCATAATCATTTCATTATCACAAGTTCTTACTAATTCCAACTTTCATAAAATTTCAATAATAATAATAATAACGGTAATAATGATAACAATCATAATAATAATAATAATAATGATAATAATAATAATAATAATAATAATAATAATAATAATAATAACCATAACATTACTAAATGACATTAAGCGGTTTTAATAACGTTATAATAAACATATTTGTCATATCGTATATCGTCCATAGTCATGATTCATAATCGAAATCGATAGTCGACGTCCATTTTGTCATTTGTATTCATAATCCGCATTAAGTCGATAATCCATTATTATAGTTTATACCAATTAATCAAAACTAAACATTATTTTGTTAAAAAGAAAAAGTCAAAGTCATATTAAAAGAGAAAAATGGGGAGTAATACTGATTCTTTAAATCAGTTGACATAAACCAAGAAAAAAAAATTGAAGGAAGGAAGAACAAGGGAAAGGGACGAATCAGGAGGAGAAGAGAAGAGGAAGGTGGCGCAGGTGTGCGGCGTTTTTGGGCGAAGCAAGGTGGGGCTCAGGCAACGGGATTCAGGTGGTGGGGTGCGAGTGAGGGAGGCTGGGCGCGACTGAAGGGCGACAGCAGGGGCTGTGCGAAGGGAAGGAAGGGCTGGTTGGCTGCGCCTGCTGGGCGATTTTGATGGCGGCGCACGGGAAGACTCAGACGGAGTCGGTGATTTCAGGTGGTTTGTTGTGGTGGAGACCGACGGTTCAGAGGAACAGAGGGGGTGTTAATGGGGGGTTGAAATTTTATTTTCAATTTTCAAAATCAAAAATCAGAAATTAAGGAAGAAGAGAAATGAATTGAAGCAAACCTTTTGAGATTGTTTGCTTAAGTAATTTGGTGAGCAAAGTTCAGTATTTATAGAGGAGTTTGGTCAGAAATTTTCGAGCTTTGGTCAAGCTCCATTAATGGTGGGTATGGTGAGGTATGGTGTTTGATTCACTTTTTTGACTAATTTAACTCCGAAAATCCGGGATTTGGATTGAGTTTCATACTCTTCTGACAAGAACTGTTGATTTTTGTGGAAAAAAATTTGATCTTTGGCTCTGTTGATTTGTGTGCGTGAGGAAGGAGGAAGATGGTGATCTGATGATCACGCTTCTTTCTTTCTTTCTTGTATTGTTAATGTGATTGTGATGATCCATAGTATTAGTTCACTTTTATTATATTTTCATATTTGTTTATTTTCATTAGATTAATTATCCCTTAATCATGTTTAGCTCTAGATTATATATAAATTTCATGTTTTTATGCTTAGAATCCATGATTAGTGAGTAGTCTCTTATCTAGGGTTAGGGTGAAAGTATATATGGATTAAGGTTTTCATGTATTGTTAATGTGATTGTGATGATCTAAAGATGGTTATGCATTGATCTTGGTATTTTGAGGCATTAGGATAGATATTGATCACATTTATGCTTTGGTATTTTGATTTCAAATGTTCTTAATCGAATTTTGAACTCTTTTATCATCCCCATGAATTAACTTAATTTCTTGGCCAAGATATTGGGTTGAAATTAAGGGGATCCTTTATTAGGGGTTTTCTGAATTCATTAGATCTCTTAATAAATTGACTAAAGACCATTCGAGAGAGGATTTAGTTGATTGATTAAGCGATCATTCTTGAGGACCATTCGAGAGAAGACTCGAGTATTGTAGAGGAAAACTAAACCTTACAAAATTGTCGCCTTTGAATCACAAGTGCATTAATGATCGTTGTTCCGCTTTGATTCATACTAGTAACCTTAACTCTAGTGCCTTCCTTATTGATATTTAATCTTGTATTTATTTGCTAGTTCTTTGATAATAGTTAGTCATTAGTTGTTACCAAATCATTCAAAACCCCCAAAAAATCCTTCAGTTAGTTGATCTAGACTTGTTTGACTTTGATTAATCCCGATTTCCTTGTGGATCAACCCTTGACTTGCCTTTACTACATTTTTAGTAATTGCTTGTTAGGTGTTATAAATATTGTTTGAAAAGAGATTTTTGGTGTCTTAACGATACACTAAAAACCACTTATCAAAATATGTTCAAAAAGTTGTGGTCGCGGAATCTAGAGAGGAGGGAGTGAGAGAAATTGAGGGAGAGAGAGGAGAAAGACTCGAAGGATTTGAGAGAAAGAGAGTGAGAGCCGAAAAATAAAACACGAAATCGTGTTTTTTTAGCCCAGTCGTCGTGGTTAGGTGCGGGCGCAGCGTTCTATCTCACGCAAGTAACTTGCGCCTGACGCACCAGCTTGCGTGGCAAGCAAGCATCTTGCATGGCATGCAATCATCTCACTTGTGGCGCAAGTAACTTGTGTGGCACGCAACACTTTTTCGTGTGGCGCAAGTAACTTGCGTGGCACGTAACACCTTTGCGTGTGGTGCAAGTTGTCCAGCAACTCCGCAGTTCGTTTTCGTCAGTCTATTTGTTGGTTTTCGATCTATCTTCGCATTATCATTCATTATCACTTTTAGGTCATATTTTTCAAACATATCTCACCTAATTTAAACACAAAAATCGATCTTTTTATATTATCTAAACTTGAGTCTATCCTAAAAAAGTGGATTTAGATAAGTTGTCATAATAGAGTTCAAGTTGTCATGCATGTCGTCTGATGTATCATATTTTCATATAGTTTTTAGGTGCATTTAGGTTGCATTTTAGGAGAATTTTGGTGCATTGTAGTTCATAATTGCATGTAATTACTTAAGTTGTGAAATATTACTCCTTTTGCGCGTTTTCCATGTTCTTTGATGAATTTCAGGTACTGAAAACATAATTAGAGTATTTATTGGGAAAGCTTGAGTATTAGGAGCAATTGGAAGGAAGCTACATCTATAAGGATCGTTATGAATATCTTTGAGTGTAAATTGGAGCCAAAATGAAGTTAGAATTTAACGAAAGAAATATGGAAATCGAGTCATGTCTACACTTTTATCCATAACTTTTGACATGATATTGATAATTGATTAATTTCATCGGTATTAGAAAGTAGACTTGAAGATATTTCCAATGATATGTTACAAGGCCCAAGACGAATTATATTATAGGACATGTGGACTTTCCAAGATCGCACTGTTTTTTAAAGCCTGGTACACGGATTGGTTAAATTCTCCATTTAATGATTTATTCGACTTTCCTTATCTTGTAACTTACTCTCCTAGTCAAATTAGGTTACTTAGTATTATTTAGAAGATGAGTCACTTCTTGTGAAGATCTCTCACTCATCCCTCATTATTTTTTCATTTCATTGTTTTAGTTTTAGTTTTTCTTCCCCTTTTTCTCTCTAGCTTTTTAGTTGCAAACCCTAGTATTAGTTTATTTTCATGAGTTCTATTATCTCATTCTCTTTGATTTCTTTAATTATGTTTTCCTTTGTAGATTTAGATTTTATTATTTATTTCATGATTGAGTAGTTTTATATCTAGGGTTGGGAATCCATGTTTATATGTTATGAATCTTGATTGATGTTATTGATGGTTTGATTAGTTATTAATGTTTCTAATTGATTAGGTTTATTTAATTAATCTTGCAACCTGATCAATTATCTGATTAAATTTTGCTAATAACGACTCATAGATCGAGAGATAGTACTCTTTAGAGGCTTACCTACAATTAGCAAATCTGATTATGTTAGTGACCGTACGGCATATGTTGATTTGAGAGTGTTAAGACCTGACCATAGGATTAACCTGTGCTTACATATCTAATTAATTGAACTATTGATGGTATTTTGATAGATTATAATTATGAACATGGTGAATCATTGCCCTATATTCTTTTAGTTTGATTTTCTTTATTTATTAGTTAGAACCTTTCATTCCTTTATTTCTGATCTTTTTAGTTTTCCTATACCTTAGAAATTAGATTTAAACGACCATCTCTCTGTGGATTCGACCCTACTTACCCTACTGCTTTGTTAGGAGGTTTTGTTAGGAATTATTTTTGACGGGTGTACTATAGCTCATCATTGTCCTATACCATCTTATCCCTATCCTATCCAACTTATTTCTCCCAACAAATTTATCCTAGCATATCCCATCCATTTCAAAAATATATCTTTTCCAAAATCTATCATCTCACACCTACTTCTATTCTATGTTTTCCGAAAACATTTACTTATCATCATCCTACCACACGTTCAAAAAAAAAATAAAATTAATCCATCATCTTTTCCAGTAAAAGCTAAAAATAAAAAGGGCCCCTTTCAAAAATGAATTTCAAAAATTCTAAGCTCAGTCCAAACATACATCTTAATCTAATCCATTCCATTTTATTCAATTAATCCAACCCAATCCACATACATCCATCCTAGGTGCATATGCATTAGAATCCACTTGCATTCATCTTAAGCCCATTCAAATTTGAATCCATGTATTCATTAGGCCCACTAGCATTAGAATCCATCTTATACCCATATAAGTCTCATGGTCAAAATCTAGGCCCATTTGCATCTCTATGGAATCCCTAATCAAGTCCAATCCAAAACTTAGGTATACGTAGGCCCAATTTATATCCTAGGTCTAGTTTGCATCTCTATTTAAACCCTAGTCAAGTCCAATCCAAAGCTTAGGTTCATTAAGGTCTATTCCATATCATAGGCCTAGTTTGCATCTCCATGTAAGCTCTAGTACAGTCCTATGACTATAAAAGCTCAATTCATACCCTAGGTCTAATTTGCCTCTATATGTAAGCCCTAGTGAAATCTTAGGACTATAAAAGCCAACTTCATATCCTAGGTCTAGTTTGTATCTCCATGTGAGCCCTAGTCAGGTCTTAGGACTATAAAAACCCAATTCGAATCCTAGGTCTAGTTTACATCTATATGTAAGCCCTGGTCAATTCCGATTTCCAACCCATAAAGGACGAAGTCCAAACTCTCTGCTTACTTTTCATGTAGGTTTAAAGTCTACCCTCCTTAAGTCCATAAAGGCCCAAATCCTCGAGTTTAGCAAAGCTACTCCTCTAAGTCCATAATGACCCAATCTTAGGGTCTAGTGTGTTTATTCTCAATGTAAGTTCAAAGTCTAGTCTTCACTAGTGTCTAGTCTGCTTATCCTTCATAAGTTCAAAGCCCAATCACCCCTTATTGTCTAGCTTGCTTACCCTAAATGTAAGTTCAAAGTCTAGCCACCTTTAGGTCTAGCCTGCTTACTCTGAAGGTAAGTTCAAAGTCTAGCCTTCCTTATTGTCTAGGCTGCTTACCCTAAACGTAAGTTCAAAGTCAAGTCACCCTTAAGTCTAGCCTGCTTATTCTAAATGTAAGTTCGATGTCTAGTCTTCCCTATTAACCTAGCCTGCTTACTCTCCTGTAAGTCTAAATTCTAGTCACCCTCATAAGTATAGCATGCTTACTCTAAATGTAAGTTCAAAGTCTACTCTACCTAGTCTGCTTATTCCCCTAATCTTACCTACTGCCTAGCATGCTTACTCTCCTGTAAGTTCAAAGCCGTCAGTTGCGTATACTCATTTTAAAATTAAAGGCCATATCTCCCTCATTTTTCATCAGAATTTGGCTTTGACTAGTCTTTGGTAATCTCTCGAGACAAGATTTTCATCTTCAACTTAAATCGCTCAAAAGTGTTAAGTGAGTTAAAAGTTATGGTCATTTGAATTTGACCCATGTGCACAAACCCTTCAAAGGTCTTATTTTGCTCTAATGCACTATTCCATGTTAGATGTGTGGGATGGAGACCTTTGAAGTCACACCAACAACATCAAGCACAAGGCATTACCAAATCTTAGAAAGATAGCTGGCAATGGCATACCAATATTCACAAACAAGTTACAAATAACTCAAATTCTCTATATTACGTAAAATAAGCTATAAAATGCAAAATAAGGAGAGAACAACACTCTAACCCAAGGAAACATATATGGTTTAAAGTGATATAAATATTAATGAAGCATTATAATGATTCACTTAATTTCAAAATCATGGAGAGGAGAGAGAATTTCCAGCAAGAAATTATGCAGTTTGTCAATGTCGATGATAAGAGAGCAGAGTAGAGGGAAGCCACGCAAGGGAAAGAACACAAAGGGGCGAGTTCAGAGGGGTTTGGTGTGTAAAAGTTGTTTGAAAAGAGTGGATTAATTGGTCTATAAAAAGACCGTCTTATCTACTACTTAAGGGTGTGTTTATCCCTAAACACTCTTCCACACTTCAAACTGAGCTATATCAGCTTTCTACTACTTTCATCTACTTTATGTGTTTATCCCTAAATAGTCTTCCTGTAATAGCCCGGCCTTTCGAGCTAGTAACTATGATTAGGGAACCATTAAGAATCAAGCTTAAATTGAAAGGACGACAAAACTTATCTTTTTATCCTGGACGAGGACACCATAAATTACACGACCATAACCTAGAATATATATTTGAATAAAAATACACAACTCCAATATAAGAACCCTTGATTTATACCTAACGTAATCACATCTCGAATTCTTCTAAAGTACTTTACAATCATAAACCAAACAAGACCTTACAATTATCCTTAAGGAATGCCCTTTGTTTGGGCTCATTTAATCGGCGGCCCAATGAAGGTGCATAAAAGCCTCAAGCCCGGGCGGTGGCGGTGTGGGTCCCACGCGAAGGTTGACCTAATCGACCGGCATTAGGGAAATCTTGAGTAGGGAAGCAATCATTGCCCGAAAAGGTAACATGCCCATTGACTCCAAAAGGCCCATCGAACAATGTTTTCTGTCGGGAAATCCCTGACACTATAAAAGCCAGTTGCTTCATCAATGAACAGGTATTCAATTCTCACCTAACAAGCCGGGCATCTCTCTCTAGGCGGTGCTTCTCTCTCTACCTCGACCCTTTGCCGACTTGAGCGTCGGAGGGGCGATCCGGAAACACCCGGGGTAGTCTAACTTTGTTTTGCGGGATTCGGTGAGCGGATACCGGAGCTCGGGCGATCGCTCTTGGGGCCCACATCTCATTTCTCAACCAATCACAATCCTCGATTTCTTAGCGGAAACGGTTTGGCGCCGTCGTGGGGAAGTTACAATCAAAGCCGCTCGCCACCACTTATTAAGATCGATTCGCAATGGCCCCGCCAGAGCACCCGCACCGTCGCCCTCGGCACATGCTCGGAGATCGAGAGGAGTCCATCCCCGTCTCTTCAACGAAGGTCCGAACGGCCCAAAGCACGGCGTTCAAACTCGGATCTGAAGAAGCGAGCGTCCATAGACGAGCGGGACCCTCTCGCCGATTGCACGCGATCCCGGCCTATAACCACGGCGGATATAAGCATGATAGCCGCTCGGCTCAACAAACCTTGCAGCCGATAGATATTTTGCCGACTGCGGCAAGGAATCCCCCTTCCCCTAAAGACCAAGCCACGGTACCTTCCCTTCGGGCGGAGAATCACGGTCGCCTGGCGCGGCAATCGGGCGGGGAATACAGCCACGGGCCGGCCCGATCCGGGCGGGGGAAGGAGGCGGGACTCGTATCTAGAGGAAGATCGGCTAGGCTGCTGAAGAGACTCACATATCCAAATCCCTCGGGGCAACGTGGGTCGAAACAAAATGATGCTCGGCACTTCCTCGAGAAGCGCCTCGGAAAGGTTATGATGCGAGGCACATATTAAACAAAAAGGCCGCTCGGCGCGGGTCATGGTGATTCGGCACGGTCGAACCCCGTTCGGATCAACGGCGGGGCACTCGAGTTCATGGTCCCATTCCGGGGCCATTCTCGGCGCCCAATCGGGAAAGGTCAAACGCCCTCTGTCGAGCCATTGCGGGCCTAACGCCCGGATGATCACATGGCAACATACAAGCTCGAATGAGTGTTCGGGGGGTGCGAGGCCACTTGGTGTCGTTTCTTCCGGCGACACTCAAGGGCCTGGCCAGCTGGTTTAGAGCTTCCGGCGGGTATTATAATTTTCGGTCTTGAAGCCTTTGTCCAACATTTGTTGCGGAAGAGACAAAGAAAACGAGTCTTCACTTAATGGGCATCAGCGGGAAAAGAATGAAAACCTGGCCGACTATATTAAAAGATTCAATGAAGAATCATTGAAGATTTGATCTAGGACGCGGTAGCATTCGCCGATGT
This sequence comes from Beta lomatogona, assembly GCA_947646795.1. NCBI lineage: Eukaryota > Viridiplantae > Streptophyta > Magnoliopsida > Caryophyllales > Amaranthaceae > Beta > Beta lomatogona. The sequence continues at coordinate 1,658,355 of CANSNZ010001336.1, forward strand.
CGGCCTCGCTGGTCGGCTAAGGTGGTCCCTGGCGAAACGAGTAAAACCTTCTTGGCGATGACTCGAGCTCAAAGATTCATCGGCGACATATGCCGTCACTCGGACGATGGGAGCAAGAGGAAGGATGAAGGAAATGCCGGGGATCGGTGAAGCACAAGACGGGGGTCGGTCGGATAGATTCATGACCATGGCATTGACCCCGGTTCAGCAAAAACGGAAAGAGATATACCTGGATATAAAGGGCAGTTACTCTCCTCGACCACCTCCTAAACATCGGCCTCTCGAAGGGCAGAGCCTTTGGTGTGAATATCACAAGAATGCGGGCACACCACTAAGGATTGTAGAGAACTCAGAAATCCCTTAACAACCTAGGCGATCGGGGAAGCTAAACGGTATCTCAAGCATACTAGTGAAGAGAAGGGCAAGCAAAAGTCGGTCGATCCAACGGTGGAGACACGGAAGGGTTCATCGGAGTCATAGCGGTGGCTTCGCGTCGGGAGGCCTACCGGCCGATCACGCAAAGCCCGCCTCCAAAGTCTAGGCATCGGGTTCTCGATGTCATCCCGACCGGCGCCCTCGATGACATTCGGGAGTCCGGTGGGCCACTACACACGCCTGTGATGACCCCTTGGTCATCGGGCTAAAGTGGCACACGAGGGTAAACGAGTGCTAGTGGGCGGTGGGTCTTGGATATAATTACGTTGGAATGCCTCAGAAGTTGAAATACTGGAAGGATGTGACCCCACTCAATCGCCACTCATAGGCTCGGGGAAACTACGTGCACCGGTCGGGTCGATAAAGTTGCTACTCGGATAGGGGAGAAGGGCAAAGGAAGAAGCCTACCGATTGATTTCCTAGTGGTGGACATCCCTGCATCAACATCATAATGGGAAGACCCACTCTGAACAAGGTAAGTTGATTTCCATCTATCGACTCCTCATGCAGTTGAAACCGATGAAGGTAGAGTCGGAAGATCCGGGGGATCGGCAGCACCCGGGGAGTGTTATGTGAACGGCTTAAAAGCAGGTCGGCGTCAGAGGACTCGAAGAGAAAGCGGAAGATAGTCGGCCTTCGAATGAGCTCGGGGTATACCTTACGGAGAATCCCAACAATACGGCGCCCTCGGCCGTGAGGAGGATGAAGAAGTCATCATCGATGAAGAGCATGGTCGGACTCGAGAGTAGGCAAGGCCATGGACCCTCAAACGAAGCGAGATCATTCGGGTTGACAGTACGGGGGCGTATTTGCTTACGAAGCCAATGAAATGCCGGACTCGACCCGAGGTGATGTGCCGTGAACTTAACATCAAAAGGGATTCGGGCCGATCAAGCAAAGCGAGGCATCGAGGCCCCGAAAGAAATCTTTGCGGCGCAAGTTAAGAAATTGCTTGAAGCGGGATTTATTGAAGAATGCCGGTACTCGGAATGGTTGGCTAATGTGGTTACGGTCGAAGCGAGTGGGGCATGGAGAATGTGCGTGGATTTCCGGACCTAAATAAGGCTGTCCCAAAGACAACCACCCTCTACCCAAAATTGATAAGGTTGGTCGACTCATTGCGGGTCACGCCTCCTAAGTTTCATGGACGCAAACGCGGTATCATCAAATTCCGATGGTGGCGGGCGAGTCCATACGGCATTCATCACTAACCGGGGGTATATTGCTATAAGATGATGCCTTTCGGTTGAAAAATGCGGGGGCCACGTATCGGCGCACCGTCGACAAAATATTCGGGACCAACTTGGTCGAATATGAAGTATATGTTGGCGATATGATCGTCAAAGCAAAGTCCATAGCCATCCCTTGACTTAAGGGAGACCCTCGGAACTTTGAGGCGTTTCCGCGTGATGCTAAATCCGAAGAAATGTGTCTTCGGAGTGAAAGGGGTAAATGCCTCGATTCCTAGTTGATGAGAGAGGGATCGAAGCAAATCCCGACAAAATCAAAGCTGTAGTAGAGATGGAACCCCGCGGAATGTAAGAGAAGTACAACGCCTAGCGGTGTCGCCGCCCTGGCCGCTTCTGTCCCGCTCGGCGGATAAGAGCTTGCACTTCTTGAGCTCGAAAGAAAAGAATTCACTGGGACGATGAGGCCGACCGGGCCTTGCTTCCCTAAAAGAACATCTCCTAACTCTCCCGAATTGATCTCCCCTTGGAAACATTATTCGTTTATTCGGCCATTTCGAATACGCGCTCGGTGCGATCTTGATAGCGAAAAGAAGAAAAACAACACCCGTATACTTCGTTAGCACGCCTTTCGAGGAGCGAGGCCAAATACGGCGACGTGGAAAAAATGGTCTTTGCATTAGTAATGGCCGGTCGGAAGCTCAAACCGTACTTCCAAGCTCATCCTATAAAGGTCCTCGCTAGTCGGCGCTCGGGAAGCTCATTGAAGCGGGAACCACTTAGTCGGATGGCCGATTGGGCGGATCAGTTGGCTGACTTTGGGTTGGAATATGAGCCCGGGAGAGCGATCAAAGCCCAAGCTTTGGGCGATTTCATAACGAGTGCACCTCGAGGCCCCCGATCGCGGCAAGATGGCGGGAGGCTGCAGTAGCGGCTCGTCTACCAAAACGGGTTGCGGAGCCGGTGGTCATCAAACCCCGGTCGGGGAAAAGATGGAATATGCCATCAAATTCGAGTTCTTAAGCTCCAACAATGAAGCGGAATATGAAGCCTTGATCCTCGGATTAGAGTTATGCATCTTGGCGGGGCAAGTGATCAATGCCAAATCCGATTCTGCGATTGTGGGCCGGTATCGGGGAATACGAGGCCAAAGAAGAAAACATGAGAATGTATTTGACAAAGGCCCGGGAAAATAATCAAGCGGTTGTCTCGGTTCAATATCACCCACATACCGGTCGGAAAATCAACAAGGCGATGCCTTAGCCCGAATGGCTAGTTCGGAAGGTCTGCTCCTCGGCAATCATGTGGGAAGTCCTTGGGGCCCGGATCAATACCAAGGAGCGGCTCATGTTAAATCGGACATCGAGTGGATGGATGAGGTGGTCGGATCGAGAGACGGTAAACTACCCGAGAATAACAAGGAGGTGATCGAATCAAACGCAATCGGGATGGTTCCTATGGCATGAGGATCGGCTCTAAGAAGTCTTTCACCCGTCCCGCTTAAATGTGTTACCCTGAAGAAGGAGACTACGTCCTTAGGGAAATCCACCAAGGGGCTGTGGGAGTCACCGAGGAGGGAGAACCATAGCGAGGAAAGGCTCTCCGGCCGGATACTCTTGGCACCCTAAGCGGACGCTCGGGAACTAGTGAAGAGATGTCCATCTGCCGGATCCATTCGGACATCCCCGAGCACCAACCACCCCGCTAACAACAATTAAGCGGTCTTGCCATTCGCAAATGGGGCATGGACCTACTCGGACCATTCCGCGGCCTCGAGTCGAGAAGGTTCCTAATAGTCGCATCGACTACTTCACCAAATGGTGAAGGTGAACCACTCTCCTCATCACGGATAAGCAAGTCGGGCCTTCATTTGGAGAAACATCATTACGATTTGGAGTCCCGAGTCCTAATTTGGATAATGGGCGACAATTCAACGCGCCGACCGGAGATTTTGTGCTCGGTTCGAATACAAACCAAGTTCTCGGTGTCTCCGACCGCGAACAAACGGGCAGCCGAATCGGCCGACAAGATAGTGCTCAAAGGAATCAAAAAGTCTTTGGAGGCGGCCAAAGGAGCATGGGTTGATGACCTACCGGGGTCTGTGGTCGGCGAACTACGACCAAAGAAGCCACGGGTCACTCACCATTCGGCCTCGTGTATGGGAGTGAGGTGTCTTACCGTGGAGATTGGCATCCCGTCCCCTCGGGTGACCTTCTATGAATACGAGAAGAACGAGGAAGAAAAACCCGTCGACCTAGACTGTTGCCGAAACAAGGGGCAACGCCTTGCTAAAATCCATTCGGTACAAGCAAAGGGTCACTCGGATGTTCAATCGCCGAGTGAGGAGCCGTCCAATCCAAGCGGGCGGCCGGGTTGTTCGGAAAGTTGAGGCTCGGGCTCTCACACTGAAGGGAAAGCTAGGACCTAGCTGGGATGGCCCTTACAAAGTAACTGAATCGTCAGCCGGCACATTCCGACTAGAATCCGCCAGGTGTCCCCTTGGCCCGACCTTGGAATGCGGACAATCTTAAGAAGTACTATGTATAACGTTTGTTACTTGCAATAGGGCATATTGTAATAGCTTATTTATATAGCCGGTCGGCACTTTTGTAGTCGGTTTCAAGCGTATGTAGTGGTGCGCCGGTCGGCATCATATATATCCAAGTTATCACGATCGAACTTTTGAACAAGTCAAACGGTTCAAACTCCTCTGAAATGACGGTGATCGGAGTTCGAGCAGGTCGGTCGGGATTTTGTTAAGACTTAACCGGTCAAACAATTAACCCAAGTCGGTTGGGATTTTGTTAAGACTTAACCAGTAAACAATTCGACCTCCTCTGAAATGATTTTTGGTGGAGTTCCGAACAGTCGGTCGGGATTTACTTATGACTTAACCAAAGCGGTCGGTGTTTTTACCAAAACCAATCGGTGGGGAGGAGGAGTAAAGGTGAAAGTCGGTCGGTAGTATTGCATCAACAAACAAGAAAACGGGTAGTCGAAGAAAGCTTTCATTGATTACGAGAAGTAACTACAAAGGCCACGAGGGCAAAATGTAAAAGAAAGCTAAAATACAAGAAACGGCCTAAGAGCTGAGGGAGGGGAGGATCGGCCAAGCCCTCGGCATTGGCATCGGTCTTATCACCGACCGACTCCCCGCGGGCCGACTCCCTCGGCCACGTCAACATCGTCATCGACATCATCACCTCGGCGACATTGACATCGGCTCGCCTCGTCGTCCACGTCATCATCTTCATCAGCTCCCTCCTTTTCATCGGGCCGGGATCTTGGCGTTGTCGGCATCGATCGACTCTTGATAACTTGACCGAACCTCGGCCGGATCAAATCGGTGAGACTCGCAGACTTTCTTGATCGGTGGGGTTTCATCCTCCCCATTTTGTGGGGTTGACCTCATTGGCATAATTCGCGGCGCTGGAATTTTCCACTCTTTGAACCATTGCTCCTTGTCTTCACGGGCCTAGCTCGGCCGGTTTAGCCTCGGCTCGGTCACCTTCCGCTGGCCGCTTGCTTGGCCGGGCGTCATCACGAGCGGTTCGGGCTAAGTCCGAGCAGGAGGTCGATTTCTCCTTCTCCGGCTTCGCCGCTCAGGAAAAGTCTTCTTGGTCCTTTTTAATGGCGGCGGTGCATCCTCGAGCTTGGACTCGGCAATCCGCTTGCCTTCCTTGGCTGGTAGACCTCTAAAGTGCTTCTTGGCTTTTCTTTGAGCTCTTTAACTTCCTCGCCAAGCTCGCTCTATTCGAGCAACATTCGCCGTTCGGGCGGAACGAAAGAGAAGAGCAAAGCAATGTAAGCGGAATCGGAGTGGAATAAGAGAGCAAAATAAAAAAGAGTAAAGGCGCTACGTCGAGCCGGGAGCGAAACGGCTCGTTGGTCTCGTGCGACCATGAGTGGCCTCAATATACTCCCGATCGGCGGGAGTATAGATATGGTCAATGGCGGCCGTCCACCGCTTGTCCTTCTCCTTGGCTCACCCGGAAAAGGAACGGTCGGCGCTACCACCCCCCTCGAGCGCCTCGGGCAACTCCTTAAACGGAGACAAGGGCGAATATTGTGGGCTTCCGGCCGGTCGGAGTCGGAGGAGTGAAGGGAGAGGTCCCCCGTCGGTTGTTGATGGGGACCCCGGGGCGATGATCTCCACCGACCCGCTCCGCTCGGTCACCACCCGAGCCACGGCCTTTCCCGCTCGGCCTTGGGCCGAGCGGCGGCCTTTTTCGCTCGGCCTTGGGCCGAGCAACGGCTTTTCTGTTTGGCGACCTTGTCGATGGCCGCTCTTTCCGTTTCTTGCTCTTGGCTTGGCGGGATCCTACACGGGGGAAAATGCCGTCGGCAATTAAAAGGAAACGGTCGGACTAAAACAGAACCAACGAAAATGGCGGATTTCATACCTTGGGGGGCGGGACCTTGAGGCCTTTGGGCAATCTGCTTGCGAGCGGCTCTCATCGCAGCAACATTTAGTTTATCGGCCATTGACGGGTCGGTTTCTTCGAGGTATGCTCGGGCGGGTTCTGCGGCAAAGCATAAACAAAAAGTTAGTCAAAAGAGTGAGAAACTATAACATCGGCAACCTGACCACCTCGCCGACTCCCTGATTACCCTTCGGGAACGTCGTGCTCGGACCCATAGCCGAAAGAAAATGCTCGTCTCGGAAGAGAGCGCGGTCGGGCGGCCATTGCCGGTGCGAACACCTCGCCCCGTCGACGATCCTTGCCTCGGTGCATATAGCGGCCGCGGCTCCCTCCTCGTCGTCTAGATCCCCCGCTCGGTAGTTAAAGCGACAAGGGGCTCATCCGAAGGCGGAACCAAAGGAATCCCCCAGTCTCCCCGAAATACACGAAGGCAAACTCTCGGCGGAACCCTTTTGGGAGGTGGGGAGGCGAGGGCGGTCCGATACCCCGGTCGGATCGAAAGCTCCACCACTTGGCCCGTTCTTGGTTGCCATGACCTCGACCAACCGATACAAATGCCTCCATAATTTAAGGGTCGGTCGGACATCCATAAGGTTGCCTGGAACTTGAAAGGCGGTGATTCCGCCCGGGAGTTCGGGGAGACTTGACGGATCGCCATGTTATAGGCGTTCGCAACTCCTTCACGAAAGGGGTCAGGGAAACGAAGCCCCATATTCAACGATTTGTAATACCTGCGATGCAACCGGGGAGGGTGAGATCACGGTATGATGGGCCTCGGTCGGACCAGTAGAAGGGGTCCTTTATTTGAAACCTGGTTGCCGTACCCGGAGGTCCTCGGTCGCGATTTGATCACCCCGGCTCGGGGAAGAAGAGCCTGGACCCCCTTTCGGATCAAGGTCGGGATACTCCGGCTCCGCCCGATGTGGATGCTTCTCCTGCTCCCCTCGGCATGATCCTTACTACATCGGAAGACAAATACTTGTCTAAGTAACTCCGAGAAGGAGGATAAGCCAACGACACCTCCCGAGGGTAAGGAATGACTCCTGGCTTCCTCCTCCACCGAAGAAGACGGGCTCGGAAGAGCGGCCGCGTCGGGCACGGCCAAGGGGTCGGGGCAACTTATTATCGTCGACACCAAAGTTATTCCATTCCCTCACCTCCTGGACAATTTGTAAGAGGGTGAGGTCGGAGGGTGTCGGCGACTCGGACGAATCTCCCATTATTTATGCACAAGGGAGTCGGCGAAATTATTCGAAAGAAAACAAAGAAAAAGAAAAAGCTTAAAACAAACGCGTACTGGTCGGACGAAGAAAGCTGGAAGGAAAACTTGAGAGGATTGATAGAATTTGGAGATTCTTGGAGAGAGAATGAGAAAATGAGCAAATGATCCTCCACTTCTCTCTCCTCCCGGGTTTATATAGGAGGATCTCGGGGGATGTGCAACGCAAACCCCCGCGTCGCCTAAACGGGCTTTTAATAGCGGCCCAACTGGACCTACTCAACCCATTAAGCAAGGAGTTCAACATATTCGAGCAAAAAACCTTTCGGATCCAAAGGAAGTTGAAACGCCAAAGGTCTCCGGGGGTATTTCCGGCTCGGCCAATGCCGAGGTTCCATGTATCCTGAGCTTCGAGAGGTACGGATACCCGCTCGGACCATCTTGGGGCTCATTAGCCCTCATCGAGTGGCTTCCGGGTCATTCGGCCAAGGAGCCCTCCTCCTTTGCTGGCTGTACTTGGTCGGATTTGCAGTATCGGCGAGCACCCGCTCGGACCATCTTGGGAGGGCTTCGAGTTCATTCGCCAACGGAGCCCTCCTCTTTGCCGAGCCGCTCGTACTTGGTCGGTTTGAGTACCGGCGAGCACCCGCTCGGACCATCTTGGGGCTCATTAGCCTCGTCCGAGTGGCTCAAGTTCATTCGGCCAACGGAGCCCTCCTCCTTTGCCGAGCCGCTCGTACTTGGTCGGTTTGTAAGTGCCGGCGAGCACCCGCTCGGACCATCTTGGGGCTCGTTAGCCTCATCCGAGTGGCTTCAAGATTCATTCGGCCAAGGAGCCCTCCTCCTTTCGAGCCGCTCGTACTTGGTCGGATTTAGCAGTATCGGCGAGCACCCACTCGGACCATCTTGGGGCTCATTAGCCCCTCATCGAGTGGCTTCAAGATTCATTCGGCCAACGGGGCCTCCTCCTTTGGAGCGCTCGTACTTGGTCGGTTTAGCAGTATCGGCGAGCACCCGCTCGGACCATCTTGGGGTGGCTTCGAGTTCATTCGCCAACGGAGCCCTCCTCCTTTGCGAGCCGCTTGTACTTGGTCGGATTTAGCAGTACCGGCGAGCACCCACTCGGACCATCTTGGGGCTCATTGCCCTCATCGAGTGGCTCAAGATTCATTCGGCCAAGGAGCCTCCTCCTTTGCCGAGCCGCTTCGTACTTGGTCGGTTTAGCAGTGCCGGCGAGCACCCACTCGGACCATCTTGGGGCTCATTAGCCCTCATCGAGTGGCTTCAAGATTCATTCGGCCAACGGGAGCCCTCCTCCTCTGCCGAGTCGCTTCGTACTTGGTCGGATTTGAGTCCGGCTAGCACCCACTCGGACCATTTGGGGCTCATTAGCCCTCGTCGAGTGGCTTGAGTCCCTTCGGCTCTTTCCTTCACCGGAAACGGCTGGTCGGCGTCTTTCCTTCACCGGAAATAACTGGTCGGCGGCTTTCCTTCACCGGAAATAACTGGTGGCGTCTTTCCTTCACCGGGAAATAACCTGGTCGGCGTCTTTCCTTCACCGGGAAATAACCGGTCGGCGTCTTTCCTTCACCAGGACATAACCTGGTCGGCGTCTTTCCTTCACCGGGAAATAACCTGGTCGGCATTTTTCCTCACCGGGGAATGACTGGTCGGCATGTGTTCTTCCACCAGTAATAACTGGTCGGCATTCTCCTCCATTCCTGTTCTTGGTGGAGTGACCCGGTCGGCCTCATCCCTCCAGCAAGGAGGGAACTCGGTCGCGCCATGGTCCTTTCCCCCGCTTATTCCGCCACGGGCGGGCTCCCCTCAGCGGACTTCCATGGTCTCCCGTCGTGGCGTGGGGCTAATTGTTTGGGCTCATTTAATGCGGCCCAATGAAGGTGCATAAAAGCCTACGAAGCCGGGACGGTGGCTGTGGGTCCCACGCGAAGGTTGACCTAATCGACCAGATAGGGAAATCTTCGAGTAGGGAAGCAATCATTGCCCGAAAAGGTAACATGCCCATTGACTCCAAAAGGCCCATCGAACAATGTTTCTGTCGGGAAATCCCCGACACTATAAAAGCCAATTGCTTCATCAATGAACAGTATTCAATTCTCACCTAACAAACCGGAGCATCTTCTTAGACGGTACCTCTCTCTACCTCGGCCCTTTCCGACTTGAGCGTCGGAGGGCGTCCCGAAACACCCGGGTAGTCTAACTTTGTTTTGCGGGATTCCGGTGACGGATACCGGGCTCAGGCGATCGCTCTTGGGGCCCACATCTCATTTCTCAACCAATCACAATCCTCAATTTCTTAGCAGAAACACCCTTGCCATTGACTCAATCATGGACCATCTGATAGCTGCAAAAATCACTAAGAAGGAAATATGCCCCCACCAGGACAGGTTCCGATAACAAAATCAGCGAAAGCTGAGTACACACTGTCCAACCTAAAATTCTTTTTAGTGGATTTTGCAAAATTTTCACCACATATCACACATTTCAGATAAACATTAAGAATATAACACATAAAAGAGATAACTCACAACGTTCATACAACAAAGCTTTAAACCATTAGGAATAAATGACTTTTACATACTTTAAGTAAAGTGCTTCGATATCATACTCGGGGTGACAACATAACACACGAAGGTCCTATATTCATGATTCAACCATTCGACACTAACCTACATATATGTTCACATGACTCTTAATCAATATAAGTAGTTTTTAAGCAATTTATTCAACGAGCTAAAAATTCTTGTCCAAAGTGACCATAATAACGCGTCAGGTTGTGTATGTACTTGTATAACAAAATATTATTGTACACCATGTACCATGACTCACATGTCCAATAACATTCTTGATGCTCGTTTTTTAAGCATTTACAGAATTTCAATCCAAATATTTTTCATTGGGGAAAGCGAACACGATTAGAGAAGGGTCACCACGTACGACCGACTGTCTCTAAACTGTGGGGGTTATCACCCTCCTATTTACCATATGCTTGCAATACTTTCAGGACATGCCCCTAGCAGCTACGAGACACCACGCTAGCTTGCAATCTTTAATTCAGTAACCGGCAGCTAAGAGCACCACGCTCGCCTGCAATTGTTGTTACTCACCGTTCCACGGCTACTTTCCCCCATTGCTTTTAGTCCATTACACATTGCATATAGCAAGTTTATACAAATTCTCAATTATATTTATTCCATCATTATTTCGAGTTATTTTGGTAGAGATAAGTCATTTAAGAACATTGTGTTGAAGCAGTATATATAGATCATACAAATAAACTCCAACAAGGTTTACTTGATACACATAATTTGATAAAACTAACTTAACTTTTAACAGAGATTGTGGCTTGCGTAGAATAGTTGTTGTTTGAGTCGTACACTTTTACTAAACACTTGGGAGTAATAATCAATTGTAATAACTTATAAGAATAAATTAAGCATTCAACTTGGAAAAACAAAACCGTTAAACAAATTTGGGAAGTAGTTCTTCTCTTTTGGTTTTTTTCTAACTTCAATGAACTTGTCCAAATTAGATATAGCATACTACAAGACATTTAAAATATTGACTAATAAAAGCTTTACTAACGTCTGAAACCTTATGTGAAATCCTCATATGCTTTACAAGTTAGAAATCAAGATTAATACTTATAAAAGATTGCTTCAAAAATAGGCTATTGGAGCTTTTAGGAGTCATACATATATGGTAAATATTTTCTCTTTTAGCTTCGATAAATCTGGAATTGATTTTTTTCAAAATCAGTATTAAACTTTCCTCTAAAAATCCAGAAATAAACATTAGTTCTAAATGCTTTAAACATGTATAACTTGTCAGACGAAGTCCAAATCAAATGATTCTTAATCCTAACCTAAGGAAAATTTCAATACAAACTTCAGTGAGCTGGTTCAAAATGACACAAAAATGGACAAACTAAGTTTAGCGTTTTAGATTCTTAACATACACTTGCAAATCTTCTTCTTCAAGAACATAAACTTGATCATGAACTCAGAATCAACACAACAACTCTTTCCGTTTATAATACACAAAGATTAAATTCAATACATCTTCACAACAAATACTTTCCGCACAAGAAAAACATTTCTTCCCAATTTTCATTGAATCATTAACCTATGTAGACAAACAATCATTCTATATTTCATCTTATCTATATGTAATTATCCATCTTCTAATCACAAAATAATACACTTATAATTTCAAAATAACAATTTGATTGCTCTCACTAAAGTTTATTTGAACTCACTAAAAACATATTTACAAACCTTAAAATCGTAAATACTTATTAAAAATTATTCTTTTTAACCTTTCAACCAACCAATAAACTCATCAATATCCAACAATATTAAAATGTAGTACAATAGTATCATAATTTGCATAACATGTTTTAGGTCAACCTTTAATAGACTCAAATATGAGTAACCATTTCAAAGATAATGTATGTTGTTGGTATTGTAGTGGTAAAAATAACTCGATAAAGATTAGCCATAAACATCCATGAGTATGAATAATAATGAATCCATCTCATATTCCTAAGGCCATGTTATTAATTATAATAAAGCAAAAGTTTCAAAGTTTTTGTATAAAGGAAAAGAAATGATCGACAAATTAATCATTTTAGCAAAGATATTGTTATATAGGATAAAATCAGTTATAAAGTAGTATTACTATTGCAACTTGTAAGTAAAACATATATACGTAATATATCCATTCAATTGAACCAAAAGTTCTCCTATTATAGAATAATTCACTTATGGAATTATCCAAAATACTTATGGGACGGAAATACTTAAGTACTACAGTTTAGAAATACAAATCTTTTCTTGTATATTAAACGACTTGAAAAGATGAACTTAGTAATTAGTATGCCTTAAATATATATATTCAAAATACCCTTACTAGTATTAGTCATACAACAATCTCTCATATTTTGATATTACTCTTTAACTTAAAAAGGATCATGAACACGTGTCTTATATTCAACAAGCACAGGTTTAGAACCATAATTCGTAGGCTAATCTTACTTGATTAATTTATAAACCATAACACTATATTTAAAACCATGTGGTCTTCAACCAGCAATCAATCGTCAATAAAATAAAATAAAATAAATCTCAATCAATTGCACAAGTCATACATCATTGTAACATATATCACAAATTTTCATCAATTATTCAAATGCAATCCAGTTAATACTAAAATCATATAATAAGTACATTTCTTTTAATAAAAAGTGGGTGGACAATGTGTACCTTAATTCAATCATCAATATCAAACTCCAACAATAATAATACTTGGCTTTCTGTGAAATCTTGAACCCAATAATTTCAACTATTACTTGACCTCCATAACTATCACCAATGACCTCAAACGATCCTTCTCACTTCCAATAATACTTCAGTAATAATAATAGGAAGCAATTAGTAACTCATTCAATTAACTAAATAAGAAATCTTAATTCATTTCCACTTAAAAAATGCTTTATTAATTTATAAAAAACTTATTTGTAACAACATGACTTAAAGTTGAATATAACAAAATTGATTATCCCATAAACTATTTGAAATATTCTTTTTGAAAATAAGAGTAAAAACTAAGAAGACCAATTTTACCTTTGCATGCAATAGATCATTAAGAAATTGGAGTCATCTCTTGCACATAATAGAAAGAGAAATAATTTAGAGAAGCAATGGAAGAGCTTGTTGTTTCTACCCGAGCAGCAGCGCAAGAAAAATGGCAGCAGCTGCTGAAAAATTTAAATGGGCATAACTCCTACCACACAACTCCAAATTGAGTAATTTTTGAGTCTAGATTCAATAACTTTTCGAGATCTACAACTTTGAAGAATGAACATTTGATAAACTCAGACTGCAGGTTGAAGATTTTTTTTTTTTGAAAGAGAAATTTCATTAAATGAAGGTCAAACGGCATCTACAATAAGTATTAAAGAAAAACAAGATATAATCACACAAGATCAAATCAAATTCGTCTTCGAAGAAACTACAATGAACCAGATCGAGCAATACAGCGCATCCCCCTTGTATTTGCTGAACCACGCAGCTATTGATGGGGAAGTCTATCATTCTGACATAGTTTGGAGAAGAAAATTCTTGATTTAACCAAGTTGACCGCATCCGAATTTTCAATACTTTGATGTTGATGGTCTTGAACTTCAACCAATATGAACAATCTCTCATACCAATTTTTAAACTTCCACGTGGGAAGAGACTAAAACTAAACTCCAAACTCCCATAAGAGGAGAGAAAGAACCCAAAAATTGGGTAGAAAACTCTCAAAAAGAGAGAGAATGGAATATTATTAATAACAAAAACAATAAAAACTAGGAAAAATTGTTTTAAATAAGTCAACCTTTGCGCGGTCTTCGCATTTTAAGTCTACCTTTTGGTTATCCCTGATTGAGTTAGGCTTGTATGTCTGTTTTCTTCTATTGAGTTTTAACCTGTTTGTGACTTGTTTAGTAGGTTACTTATGATACGTGTTACAATGTCCCACCTCCACCCTCGCTTCCCTCGCCTGCTTTAGAAGAAAGGACTTGTAACACGTATCATAAGTAACCTAATAAACAAGTCGCAAACTGGTTAAAACTCAATAGAAGAAAACAGACATACAAGCCTAACTCAATCAGGGATAATCAAAAGGTAGACTTAAAATGGGAAGATCGCGCAAAGGTTGACTTATTTTAAACAATTTTTCCTAAAAACTAGAAGAAAAAAGAAGAATTGGGGGCTTACCACCATCGAAAGGATGATGGTAGCCCCAAACTAAAAGAAAAAATTAGGTTTTTTTTTGGAGGAAGAAGAGAGAGGGGAGAGGAGGAGGCTAGGGTTTTTTTTTCTAATTATACTTGGTAGGGCTTTTTAACTGCAGGTTGAAGATAATTGAGCCAACATAAGGTCGCGAATAGCGGAGAGAGAAAGAGTCAATGGATTTTGGGGGTTTTCTTCCAAATTTCAATTTTCTCAAGCTTTCAAAAATATTTATGGAGGTTTTTATTTTATTTTTGGCTACATGCATGGCACTTGATCAACATTTTAGGGTCAATTCAAGAAAGAGAATGGAATTTGAGTTTATTAGATTTTCAAACTTTCTTAAACAATTACAAGTAGAATTGTGAGGTTTTTATATCTTTCCATGAAGTATGAATGAATTTGCAAGGAAAATTGATTGAAGAATGAAGTTTGGCTAGATTGACTTGAGGAAGCAAAGGTTGCTCTTATGGAGTATCCAAAGAATGAAGATGATGTTTTGAGAGAGGAGAGACAATGAGAGAATGAGAGATATATGGAAAATAAGGAGTTGGGTTTCCTTTCTTAAATAAAAATTGACTAGTTTTTGACTTGTTTTAATAAAACTCAAAATAGCTACACACTATAATTTGAGGAATGAGTTTAATAAAAGTTGTAATTGAAAAAAAAGAAAACTATATAACTCATAACTTGTTAAAAAAAGTATTCTAAAAAAACTTAAAAAAAGAAATAAGCATATATCTCATAAAATTTTCATAATAGCAATATTATCGCATAATTAAGTAGATAAAATATATTTAGCTTTTAATTAAAACTGCTTAAGAATGCGGGCTATTATACTATACCACCCTTAAAGTATATTTCGTCCTTGAAATTTTTTTTTTTTTTAAAAAAGAGATCTTAGATTATGTCAAAAATAAGTAGATCACAAAAAAATATTTTCAGCAAAAATCAACTAATGAAAACTCATAGTTTAACTTTACTATCTCAAAAGATTGATTACCATTTAATATAATAATCACTGATTTTCATTTCTAATTCTCCATAATCCCAAAATGATGTAGCTCATATACTCAAAAATCATAATTTTTTTTTTATCCCAAATCGATATTTTAACATTTTTCACCCGTAACTCCAATATTAAAATCAAGAATATATGAGAATCCCAAGCATACTCATACTAGTTCTTTTTAAATCATTACTTCAATTCCAAACTCATGTAACTCTAAAGAAGAACATTCATTCTCATAAATTCAAAATTCTCAAATCTCCACTTCTCATAACCAAATTCAATACTTATTCATTGAACTTTGACACCCTTTGGGTAGCTAAGCCTGCTAATTATTCGGCCTATGATCACTAGTATTTCGATGGCTAAGAGGTAAATCTAAAATTTTCATTATACATATTCCACAAGGCAATATAACTTTTATTTCAACGCAAATTATCAATTATAGTCACCAAATTCAAATGCTTAGTTCTAGTAACAACATTAACCAAGTAGTCTCAAATCAATATTTTCATTATTCGTAAATCATAACTTCACTATTGTCTCTCCAAATTCTCATTTTCTCATTCCTGTTCACAGTAATTCTTATTTCCTAACTAATTTACACTTTGATCGAGTGGTTACCACTCCAACGTTCAGATATATCTCAGTTAGAATTGCTAAAGTTCAACGCCCTCCATATGCCTCGTAACTCAGACAATGCAACCAATACCAAACCATTAACTTACATTTTCAATTTTCACCATAACTTTGAGCTTTTACATCTCTCATTTGACCTTTATGTTTCTAATATCACTTGTCAATACCAAGTGCCTAATTTTCCAATAAGTCATTCTTTTACTCAACTTACTGTTAAAAATCATTACAAAAACTTAACTTATATCAGCCACATCAAGAAACCTCACACTTATAAACAAATATCACCCAATCACAATTAAACTTCATCAATTAACAACTCAATTTCCTAAAATCTGATTTTCAATATTGCATATAATAACCAAATCAAACCCAAATCATCAAGACGTACACATTCTAAAAAAAAAGTATTATGTTCAAAGAAATTCCTTCATATCTCCATATCCCAAGTGCAACTTATATAATTGCCAAAACCTTTAAGACCCAATTTACCGACCTTTATGTTTAACAACCCCATAATCCAAAATAAATCAATTCCTTAATTATCCAATCCTACTCAAATCTTTATGCTTATAATTCAAAAGGCAACTCATATATTCTTTAATTCTTAACTAACCCCATTAACCTATCCTAAACTCGTCACAATGATATGAAGATCATGACCATTCCAAATAACCATATGCTATGATACCACCTATAATAGCCCGGCCTTTCGAGCTACTAACTAAGATTAGGGAACCTTTAAGAATCAAGCTTAAATTGAAAGGACGACAAAACTTATCTTCTTATCCTGGACGAGGACACCATGAAATTACATGACCATAACCTAGAATATATATTTGAATAAAAATACACAACTTTAATATAAGAACCCTTGATTTATACCTATCGTAATCACATCTCGAGTTCTTCTAAAGTACTTTACAATCATGAACCAAATAAGACCTTACAATTATCCTTAAGGAATGCCCTTGCCATTGACTCAATCATGGACCATCTGATAGCTGCAAAAATCACTAAGAAGGAAATCTGCCACCACCAGGACAGGTTCCGATAACAAAATCAGCGAAAGCTGAGCACACACTGTCCAACCTAAAATTCTTTTTAGTAGATTTTGCAAAATTTTCACCACATATCACACATTTCAGATAAACATTAAAAATATAACACATAAAAGAGATAACTCACAACGTTCATACAACAAAGCTTTAAACCATTAGGAATAAATGACTTTTACATACTTTAAGTAAAGTACTTCGATTTCATACTCGGGGTGACAACATAACACACGAAGGTCCTATATTCATGATTCAACCATTCGACACTAACCTACATATATGTTCACATGACTCTTAATCAATATAAGTAGTTTTTAAGCAATTTATTCAACGAGCTAAAAATTCTTGTCCAAAGTGACCATAATAACGCGTCAGGTTGTGTATGTACTTGTATAACAAAATATTATTGTACACCATGTACCATGACTCACATGTCCAATAACATTCTTGATGCTTGTTTTTTTAAGCATCTAAAGAATTTCAATCAAAATATTTTCATTGGGGAAAGCGAATACGATTAGAGAAGGGTCACCACGACCGACTGTCTCTAAAATGTGGGGGTTGTCACCCTCCTATTTATCATATGCTTACAAGACTTTCAGGACATGCCCCTAGCAGCTACGAGACACCACGCTCGTCTGCAATCTTTAATTCAATAACCGGCAGCTAAGAGCACCACGCTCGCCTGCAATTGTTGTTACTCACCATTCCACGGCTACTTTCCCCCATTGCTTTTATTCCATTACACATTGCACATAGCAAATTTATACAAATTCTCAATTATATTTATTCCATCATTATTTCGAGTTATGTTGGTAGAGATAAGTCATTTAAGAACATTGTGTTGAAGCAGTATATATAGATCATACAAAAACTCTAACAAGGTTTACTTGATACACATAGTTTGATAAAACTAACTTAACTCTTAACAGAGATTGTGGCTTGCGTAGAATAGTTGTTGTTTGAGTCGTACACTTTTACTAAACACTTGGGAGTAATAATCACTTGTAATAACTTATAAGAATAAATTAAGCTTTCAACTTGGAAAAACAAAATCGTTAAACAAATTTGGGAAGTAGTTCTTCTCTTTTGGTTTTTTTCTAACTTCAATGAACTTGTCCAAATTGGATATAGCATACTACAAGACATTTAAAATATTGACTAATAAAAGCTTTACTAACGTCTTGAACCTTATGTCAAATCCTCATATGCTTTACAAGTTAGAAAACAAGATCAATACTTATAAAAGATTGCTTCAAAAATAGGCTATTGGAGCTTTTAGGAGTCATACATATATGGTAAATATTTTCTCTTTTAGCTTCGATAAATCTGGAATTGATTTTTTTCAAAATCAGTATTAAACTTTCCTCTAAAAATCCAGAAATAAACATTAGTTCTAAATACTTTAAACATGTATAACTTGTCAGACGAAGTCCAAATCAAATGATTCTTGATCCTAACCTAAGGAAAATTTCAATACGAACTTCAATGAGCTGGTTCAGAATGACACGAAAATGGACAAACTAAGTTTAGCGTTTTAGATTCTTGACATACACATGCACTTCTTCTTCTTCAAAACATAAACTTGATCATGAACTCAGAATCATCACAACAACTCTTTCCGTTTATAATACACAAAGATTAAATTCAATACATCTTCACAACAAATACTTTACGCACAAGAAAAACATTTCTTCCCAATTTTCATTGAATCATTAACCTATGTAGACAAACAATCATTCTATATTTCATCTTATCTATATGTAATTATCCATCTTCTAATCACAAAATAATACACTTATAAGTTTAAAATAACAATTTGATTGCTCTCACTAAAGTTTATTTGAACTCACTAAAAACATATTTACAAAGCTTAAAATCGTAAATACTTATTAAAAATTATTCTTTTTAACCTTTCAACCAACCAAACTCATCAATATCCAGCAATATTAAAATATAGTACAATAGTATCATAATTTGCATAACATGTTTTAGGTCAACCTTTAATAGACTCAAATATGAGTAACTATTTCAAAGATAATGTATGTTGTTGGTATTGTAGTGGTAAAAAGAACTCGATAAAGATTAGCCATAAACATCCATGAGTATGAATAATAATGAATCCATCTCATATTCCTAAGGCAGTGTTATTAATTATAATAAAGCAAAAGTTTCAAAGTTTTTGCATAAAGGAAAAGAAATGATCGACAAATTAATCATTTTAGCAAAGATATTGTTATATAGGATAAAATCAGTTATAAAGTCGTATTACTTTTGCAACTTGTAAGTAAAACATATATACATAATATATCCATTCAAGTGAACCAAAAGTTCTCCTATTATAGAATAATTCACTTATGGAATTATCCAAAATACTTATTGTACGGAAATAGTTAAGTACTATAATTTAGAAATACAAATTTTTTCTTGTATATTAAACGACTTGAAAAGATGAACTTAGTAATTAGTATGCCTTAAATATATATATTCAAAATACCCTTACTAGTATTAGTCATACAATAATCTCTCATATTTGGATATTACTCTTTAGCTTAAAAAGGATCATGAACACGTGTTTTATATTCAACAAGCACAGGTTTAGAACCATAATTAGTAGGCTATTCTTACTTGATTAATATATAAACCATAACACTATATTTAAAACCATGTGGTCTTCAACCAGCAATCAATCGTCAATAAAATAAAATAAAATAAAATCTCAATCAATTGCACAAGTCATAAATCATTGTAACATATATCACAACTTTTCATCAATTACTCAAATGCAATCCAGTTAATACTAAAATCATATAATAAGTACATTTCTTTTAATAAAAAGTGGGTGGACAATGTGTACCTTAATTCAATCATCAATATCAAACTCCAATAATAATTATACTTGGCTTTCAGTGAAATCTTAAACCCAATAATTTCAATTATTACTTGACCTCCATAACTATCACCAATGACCTCAAACGATCCTTCTCACTTCCGATAATACGTCAGTAATAATAATATGAAGGAATTAGTAACTCATTCAATGAACTAAATAAGAAATCTTAATTAATATTCACTTAAAGAATGCTTTATTAATTTATACAAAACTTATTTGTAACAACATGACTTAAAGTTGAATATAACAAAATTGATTATCCCATAAACTATTTGAAATATTCTTTTTGAAAATAAGAGTAAAAACTAAGAAGACCAATTTTACCTTTGCATGCAATAGATCATAAGAAATTGGAGTCATCTCTTGCACATAATAGAAAGAGAGATAATTTAGAGAAGCAATGGAAGAGCTTGTTGTTTCTACCCGAGCAGCAGCGCAAGAAAAATGGCAGCAGCAGCTGAAAAATTCAAATAGGCATAACTCCTACCACACAACTCCAAATTGAGTAATTTTTGAGTCTAAATTCAATAACTTTTCAAGATCTACAACTTTGAAGAATGAACATTTGCTAAATTCAGACTGCAGGTTGAAGATAATTGAGCCAACAGAAGGTCGTGAACAGAGGAGAGAGAAAGAGTCAATGGATTTTGGAGGTTTTCTTCCAAATTTCAATTTGCTCAAGCTTTCAAGAATATTTATGGAGGTTTTTATTTTAATTTTGGCTACATGCATGGCACTTGATCAACATTTTAGGTCAATTCAAGAAAGAGAATGGAATTTGGGTTTTCTTAAGCAATTACAAGTAGAATTGTGAGGTTTTTATATCATTCCATGAAGTATGAATGAATTTGCAAGGAAAATTGATTGAAGAATGAAGTTTGGCTAGATTGACTTGAGGAAGCAAAGGTTGCTCTTATGGAGTATCCAAAGAATGAAGATGAAGTTTTGAGAGAGGAGAGAGAATGAGAGATATATGGAAAATAAGGAGTTGAGTTTCCTTTCTTAAATAAAAATTGACTAGTTTTGACTTGTTTCAATAAAACTCAAAAAAATTTCACAATATAATTTGAGGAATGAGTTTAATAAAAGTTGTAATTGAAAAAAGGAAAACTATATAACTCATAACTTAAAAAAAAAAAAAGTATTCTAAAAAAAACTTAAAAAAAGAAATATGCATATATCTCATAAAATTTTCATAATAGCAATATTATCGCATAATTAAGTAGATAAAATATATTTAGCTTTTAATTAAAACTGCTTAAAAATGTGGGCTATTATACTTCCACACTTTAAACTGCACCATATCAACTTTCTACTAATTTCATTTACTTTATTTATTATTCAGACACACACCAAACCCCCTCTACTTTTACACTGTCTCCAAACTCATTCCAGACTCACTTTTTGTTGTGATATGACAGCATTTGATTGGTTGAAGATGAGAATTGCATGCCACTTTTTGTATCTTGCTTCCCACCCACGTGATGGACTAAGGAAAGTAGGAGTCTTGGAATACTTTCATTTTTTCAAGACTAACTTTTCAGACTCTTGATAGTCTTGCATCACATTATTGCACAGGACCCGCAAATATCAAGACTGCTTCCAAGCAAGAAACAACTCACTTAAGGATCATCGAAAAAGCAGTATAAACAAAATATAACTCCATATAAGATAAACAAAATGAAGTCACCACAAGACCATTTCATTTGACCAAGAGAGGGTAGTGAATCTACCAAGAGTGGGTAGTGAATCGCTGGAAGCTATAGATAACTATGGAACATCGAACAAGAAAAAAAAGCATGTTTATTGGAGTCTACTTCATCAGATGATCTCACAATCAGATAATTGTTTCTACGAACACGATTTTTGTGGTGAATTTGGAATGATCATAGCCGAAGCATAGAATTGGTGAATTTGCCCTTGTTATTGGATTGCGAATCCTAACCACTGTTGCAGAATAAATATCAGAGGTATATGACTATGGCAGAAGAAACACCATATTCTTAATAAAAACTCTACAATGCCAACTATGAATCACTCCAATTTCATTAGCCGCAACTCTTAGCAAGTAAAACCCTATAAAATAAATTGTTAACATGGTCGGGAGCATACAAGAGTTTTTTTTCTCGGATATCATCAGACACTACATTAGTCATATACAATGACATTGTCAATATCGCGACTTTCCATTATAAGAGGCTATACAAGAAATGGTGCTCTAC
Organism: Beta lomatogona; assembly: GCA_947646795.1. NCBI lineage: Eukaryota > Viridiplantae > Streptophyta > Magnoliopsida > Caryophyllales > Amaranthaceae > Beta > Beta lomatogona. The sequence goes on from CANSNZ010001336.1 coordinate 1,680,238, forward strand.
TTTTAAAAAGAGCGACCAATGAAGGAGTAAAGACCTAAACCTGTTAATAATATGTTCTGCCATATACGTGGCTCTGATTTGTCTTGGATCAGCAGCACCAGGCTTTCTCTACTTAACGACTTCCTAGAAATTTCCTCAACTATGATGGAGAAGCAGGACACTACCTAAGGCTTAAGCATCCGACCAGAATCCCATAGCACTCTCATGGTTCCAATCTTTACTTCAGCTTGTTCGAATGTCGCACCTGCTTCAATCGTTGGATGTGGAAGTCTGACAATCCTTTCAGACCTGAGTTCTGTAATATCTACTACACAAGTTCTAGTATCTGCTAGATTGCAGCCATGCCATTCACCTTCCACCTGATACACAGTTCCTTTGGCAATTTCTTTCCCTTGGGTGTCTGTAAGTACAACAGCCTGACCCGCCTCAAAGATTACACAAGTATTTGAAGTTGGGCACTCATTTTGCAAGTTTAATCTAATCGAACTTTCAGGGGGGGTAGTCTCAAGACTTTGGCTCATAATTGTCCCTAAACTAGTTTTGCGAACTGCAGACACTTGGATTCGGTCTTTGGCAGCAGAGGAAGAAGGCAAGTCCTCAATATGACTTTCAGGAGAATCAGAAGTTGTCCGCACAAGGGAGCCAACTAGCTTGTCAGCTGTAACATTCTCCTCAGATAATGGACGACCATCCTTGGCCGCTCGCGCAAGCTTTGCTTTTCGGTTATTCAACCTGCTCACAGAAAGCACCACCAAAACTACCATATAACTCGTCTTTAATCCGGGGAAATAGAGGGGAGGGGGGGTTTATATGATAGTAGGTAAAAGGTAGCAAAAGTTAAAAAGTGTGGTATAACTATGCAACAGTTAGATACAATTTTTAAACTATCACAAAAGCACAAATTTTCACCACTGCAGTGTTTAGATGGTTCCCAGATAATTTTTTCTCTTCTTTAGTTCAGCCTGGTGAATTATTTTTAGATTTCTTATGGAGTGACTGTGATTATACATATTATGAGATTTGACTAGCTTGAACGGTAATTATATAGAAGTGTATATGAGATAATCATACCATGCAAAAAAAATCGTGTTCATGTTCATTCATCGAAGATGATACACTCGTATGCAAGCTCAATTCTATATCTACTTGTTTTTGTAGATACAAATTATTCACTCCCACACACCAAAGCACCTTACATGGCAGATTTTCATTTCAAACATCAATCTTAAACTAACAGTGAAAAGGCAAGGTCCAATCATGTAGCTCAGATTCTTATTGTAGAACGTAGAGTTAGGTCCAGTGAAGTCCCTACACAGAAATGGATGGGCTAGAATCAAACCCTTAATTAGAGTATATCATAAGTATCCTCCATAGTGCATATTTTCACAAAATGCTCACTTCTGAACCAAGAAAAGGAAATTTTGCCAAAAAAAACCTTTTAGAAGCTCAATTTTGCAAGAAAAAACCTTTTAAAGCATTCTTTGCGAAAAAAAACCACAAACTTAATTTTTCTTGCAAGATGAAACCTATTCTCATTTTCCAGTGTGCTTTTTGAGACGCATAGGCGTGGTGCTGCAGTTAATGGAAATAGGGGGTTAAAGAAATATAAAAGGGTCAGCGTCAGAATTGAACAAAAACACACTGGAAAAAGGGAATAGGTTTCTTCTTGCAAGAAAAATTAAGTTTGTGGTTTCTTTTTGCAAAGAATGCTTTATAAGGTTTTTTTCGCAAAATTAAACCTTTAAAAGGTTTTTTTTGACAAATTTTCCCCAAGAAAAACACAGATTACCCATTAATTTCTAGCAGTGCTCTCTTGACCAGAATAGTTTTTGAAGGCGTGATGAGATATACGACCAATAATTTTCTTGATTGACATCTTACATTGCTACAGCCAAGACAAACTATACGAAGCAGCTAAGTTGCCACAGAAATTTGAGAATGCAGAGTAGGCTAGGGAAGGAGGAGACTTCCAGGCTAGGGAAGGAGGAGCAGCATCTTAATAAACTGGCAGCCCAACCCAAGACCAAGAGATGAAGAGAAAGAGAAAGGAGGACAAAACAGACATCTTATTGTGCCCGACAAGGATCACAAACAAGTGAGTAGAGCTGGCAAAAGCTGACATGGCACAACAACACGACGCAAACATGATTCGAAAAAATCGGATTAATGTTGAGGATTTCCAACATACAACACAACAAGTCTTATTGTATGGATTGGGTTAGTGTTAGGGTTTCCGACACAAAGATAACACAATTGCTACACAAATATAGGATATTAATATAGAAAATTGGTTTAAAATTAACAAAAAGTAGCTTAACACGACAAGAACTAGACACGAAAAAATGAGTTAGTGTTTGAGATATCTCAACACGTTTAATTAAACGGGTCAACATGACACGACACGTTTATTAAATGAGTTGTGTTAGTATCAAGGGTTTTCCAACACATTTATATACGACACAAACACGGACACGACACGACCTTTTGCCAGCTCTACAAGTGAGGCATTTTATGTACGTACACCTGGAAAGAAAAAGTTGACTTACCAATTTTTCAGCTGTGAAAATGTGACTTCAGCACCCTGCAAGGACCACATATAAGGATCGTAAGACATCAAACTATCAATCAAGGCATAAAAGCTTCATTCACTGATTAATTACCAGATAATATTACTACAATTTTCTTACATGAAAACTTAATCTGTCAGCCCATGATTGCAAAGAAGCTGCATTCTTATGCATATCAGGTTCCTCCTGCAGTGCCCTTTCAATCATTGAAATTTGTTTATCATTCATTATATTTCGCTTACGTTTCCTTACCTGCTTCTCTTCACAATTTAAACTTTCAATCCTTTCATACTCTTGAAAACCTCCAACAACACTTCTATGGATATGCTCACTTGATTTGGTATTGTCACCATTACCAACTTGATCAGTGGGGTTCTTTCCTCTTGTAGAGCTCGAATCGGATCCACTTGTCTCAGCATTATGAACCTCCTTGTCAGTCTCTACTAAACTCTCACCTAAAGCTTTAATAGATTTATCCTCACATGTCTTCTCATCATGCAGAGCACCATCAGCTTCACCAATAGTCTCAACTTTAACGCAAGAATTGTCCACTCCTGAGAAAGCTAAATTCTCTGACGTACCTTCTCTCAGATTAGAATGTCCGATCTTATTATCAAGTTCCACATTTCCTGGTAAAGATGGATACACATTTACCAGTGCCTTATTTACTTCATAATCAACCGGACCAATAAGTGACTGCAATTGGGTAAAAAAAAGCCTGTAAAGAAAACAAAAAAAAAACGTATTTATTTGCCTTTTTTGGTGATTGTTGTTAATGACTCATCAGTTTCAACTAGTATTCATCTCCACACTGGCATATTTGGCCCAAAGCAATGAATATTAAAATATACGGGATATCAAGTTCAAAGACTTCCTTGGAAATAGAGGATCGAGAACAAGACACAAATCCTTCTACACTATATAATTGTTAACCCTGAAGAGCCAATCCCAAAGCAAGACGCCTCCAGACTTCTCTTCATTATGCAAGATGAAAGACTATTCTTTGAAACTATTGTTTTCTAGTAGTTAGGGCTGATGGCGGTCCAGTTTGGTGCAGTTTGGCACCCAAAGCAAATCATTTTCTCCAACCAAACTCCTCCACCTGATGAGACAGACCACACCGCAAAGAACAGTTTGGTGCAATGCAGTTTAACCACAATATGAACTAAATTCTTTTCGTTAATGACAATTAAAAGCAAAACCAAAAGGCTTATTTTGAATCTCCAAGTAAAGGTTATTTATTCTTTGATATTACATAACATCTCAAACACACATCAGGCAGAATTAATAAATTAGCTGTAGTGTATTTGAATATATAATACTATAGGTGTGTATCTAGCTGTACAACTCCAAATAAAAATTCAACATAATAAAAAGTGATTAAATTTCACTATAGAAAGGGAAAATTAATCTGATAAATGATAATGTATCTAAATAATTATACAAGCTGTCCACCATTACCGAAAAGTTTTCCATGTTTTATAGTGAAGTAGCAACTGCTACTATATCCCACCCAAACTCACACAAACGCAGCAGGCAGACCCACTGCCAACAACAAAACCAAGAAAAAAAATTACAAGCTCAACATATTGGCTATGGCCAGAATTGGTGCCTTGTACTTAACCATTGCATTGACTTTCTACTGAGATGAGGGTCCAGGAAGTCCAACAGAGCAACACTCTAGGTAGCCGGCAATTTCAAAATGAGGTATGAACTTAGGAATATCAATTAACCCTGGAGTTGTTTTTTGACCTTTGTGAATCGTTATTCAGTTTGAACCATAAAATATGCAAAAACATGGTTTATGGTTTAATTAAGATTGCAGTTTGAACCATAAACCGTTCCGGATTATGCTTTACGGTGGGTTTTGCGGTCTTAAATTTTTTAAAAGAATAAAACCTCGCGTAAACCGTAAAGCACAATTGGGTTAGGATCGGAAACCAAATCCTTTCTCCTCTATTCTGTTACATTCTTCCTTTTCTCCCTAACTTTTCATGCAAGGAACCAAACGGAAAACTAAGCTACAATTATATTTTTCTTTGGAAAATATATTTTCAGGAAAATATTTTTCATTGAAAATGTTTTCCGTCCAGACAAATGCAAAATAATCACTCAACTTCAAATAAACAAATTCAAATCAATGAGTTGATATCATAAACACCCAAGAATTTATTAGTCTCTTAGCTTAGTCTTGGCATGTTTAGCTTCTGGTTAGGCTTCAGACGAAATATATCAGAATACGTTATGGATTGGGTATAGGGGACGGGTAATATTCTAAATACAAATAATTAGTCTAGCTTGGAGAGAAAGCAAGTGAATTAGCTCTATAAATATAGGGGATTAGTGAGAGGAAAAGGCGTGAAGAAAATTATTGAGAGTTCATTTTAGTGGTTAGCTTTGGGAGTGTGTCCAAGTCACTCGAATACTTGGCAACTATCTTTATTTTCTGTAATTTTCCACTTCTACTAATGAATATCATCAACTTCTTCCGTTAGATTATCTGCCCAGATTTGCAGTTCATTGCAGAATTACTTTCGCTAAATTTAATCCTCAAATTTTAGTACTTCTGCAGTGACTTCAATGTTTCTGCTCACATAGTTTCCATTATCCACAATGTCCTACAGACATGGTAAAATTGTTATTCATACCCTCCACCAATTAAAATAGCTAATTGAACTTGAAACTGAAGGGGCACATTTCATAGTTTCTTTGAGTTACTTTGATCTACCGTTGCAACTCTTTTTAAGATGGAACACTTTTTTGGTGGCTTATAATTTGTCAGCTTTCTTAAATCTAAGCGATCTTTAGAATATTGCTTGGGCCCGTCAAAAGGCATAAAACATTGTCAAGCACTGGAAGTCTGGAACCAATTTCAGAACAATCCTCATCATGCTGCCTGAAAATTTCCATCCAAGCAGAGATCTTTTTGATCAGACTGATCATAATTCACATGCCCCATGTTATTCTTCCATGCAACGAATACAAGACTCTACCATAACTTTAATGCCTCTCGCTAATGAATTCACTCCACATTTTCAAGCTTTTGCACTGACTTCAAAACATAATAAATATGCCTAAGCAGTCCTTCTCAGTGTTACCTAATTCCCTAATTCCCCCGTGAATTGCGAATTGAGAAAAGCGAATTACGGTCAGTTTTGGTTCATTTTTTGCCCATTTTGGGCGAATTGGCAAATTCAAAAGGCGAATTAGATAGCGAATTAGGTAACACTGGTACTCCTTCTCCTACCTAGCTAGTTCCTTTCGAGGACAGCAGCTGCAGTTGACTGATAGAACTTTATGGTCCTCCAGAAAAATATTCTTTCAACAATTTCCATTTCCCATCACTGAAAAACAAACAATGCTTGTCCTCTTTACATAACCTCAATCATGAGGGTGCTCTTCCTTATAGCCAAATGTCTGATTTTATCCCATGAGTCCAGCAACCTACTTTGTGCAATTATAATTTTAATTAAATAAATAGCAATTATGAATCATGCTGAGGCAGCAATGGCAGTTGGAACTGAGAATGCAAGACAATGATACAAAAGAAGGAATATTGAACTAATAGTATGCTCACATGAGGAGACTCAGAGGCAAGGGAAGGGGATGGGAAAGCAATCTCCTTTTTGTAGTTTTGGGAATTCAAATCAAGTAGAAAATAGGTTGAGGAAGAAAAGGGAAGTGATTTTTTTTTTTTTTTGGGGGGGGGGTTCATTTTCCTTCCCTTTCTAATTGACAAACCTTACAGAACTTAAAAAGATCTGAACCTTTCTCCTTACACTTCATGCTCCTTCCAAAATTGTTATCCTAAAAAAGGTAAGGGATGGAGGAAGGGAAGAAAGCATAGATAGAACTAAAGGATGAACCGCAAGGTCAAAGTTGGTATAGGAAGGAGGGGAAGAAAGAGCTTGGATAGAGCCAAGTAGAAAGGCTAGGTGTAGAGAATGGGGAAGATAGACAGATGCAGAGAGCACGTTGATAGATGGAGCAGAGCCGGAGTATGACTGGAATCAAGAAACAAGAAAATATCGACTAGTGGCGCATCATTTGGCTTTGTGCACCTCATCAACTCATTTGAACCTTGTGGGATGTGCTATATCTATGTACCAAGCAATGTGCTAAGGGTGGCACCTTGTGCACTTTAGATAATGGTTAATAAGATTGTTGTGCAATGTCTAATGACCTCCACTTACCATTAACATAGATACAACGAAATTCGTAACCTTTCCATGATTCTCAAATGCATTGTTCAGGATCTGAAACAACCTTGACTTAAAGAGTTATGATAAACAGAATAAAGACTACAGTATTGGTTTTTTTACTATTTCTTTTCCCACTTCCTAAACCAAGCACAGTATCGTCCTGATCTTTTGTAGGGCAGTAAGGGCTTTCAAAAAGCACCAAGACAACCCTTCAGCATATGTTACCTTACTCTTGTTGATAATAATGCAATCACTCTCCAAAACTACAGCAATAACAAGAGAATCACCATGACCAAGAGAAAAGTGAAAGTATTCAGATGGATGCCAATAGTCTGCAATGAACATGAGTTTGATTTTTTCGCATAATCGAGAATCTAACAGTGACAGATATTATACAGAACAAAAAGCACACTGCATGGAAAATGCAAAATACCTTAACAACTGTACATCTTCCTCATTAAGAAAAGTGGGAATTAAGGATTCTGCATGACCCAACAATGAACCTACACAAACAAAAATAATCATAAATTACATAGAACTTTTAATTCACAATCTGAAAGAAAGTGATCGAAGAGTTACGAAGATTCTTGCAAATGGTGGCAGCTTTTTGAGGTACAGAGCTGAATGAAAACCCAGCCTGTTGGTCTTGCCAATCCATTTTCAGACGTTCAAGAAACTTGTGAAGAAAAAAGTTCCTCTCCTGCTCTGCAATTTAGAATGAAGGCTAGATCGTTAACTACTTAAAACAGTGAATTGATGATTGCTCAAACGAATACTTGATATTCATACGGAAAGATTTGGCCTTGAAAATTAACCTTTGCAAATCTTAGGCACAAAACAATGAAGATTAGCAATCACTTTAACCAATAGAGAGGTTCTCTGATGGGCATAAGAAGCTTGGGCATTGTTGGTTGGATTAAAGTTGGATTCACATGTTTTTGAATTCAAAGTATCTAGCGTTGGAGATGAATCCAAGATCCATCCAGCCATAGTAAATGGATCGTATTCCAATGAAGCATCTACTTCCTTCAGAGGTAAATCAGATGAGCACCAACTAGACAGAAACTGTTGGTAAGGAATTAACAAGATTGCTGCCAACACTTCAGCCTGGACAAAATTGCAACGGCAATACAACAAAAAACATTTATTACATGATAAACATGAAGCAAATAGTAAAAAACGCAGGCACGATATAGAATTCATATGTACACAGTTATGCAAGATAGTTAAGAAAAAATTATATATATCACAGATGTGAAACAAGTAGTATGGCCAGCCTCTATATTATTGAAATAACCATGTAACAAGTAACAACTTAATATGACTGAATGAGAAGAAACCATGCGATCAGTACACTATTGAATTTAATAAACAATAAGACGTTGCACAAGAGAGCTCACGAAATAAATTGTAATGTAGGATCTGAAATTTGAATCATCAGAGAATATATCTGCCAATCGCAATGCATTGAGTTGTAAAAGCCCCCTTGGATAGGTGTTCCCTGAGTGATTCTCCAGCAGTTTAAGATCTCTGCTGAGCATGGTCTTCAACAATGTAATAACCTACATCATTACAGATATCATTATTAGTAAAAGTAAAATTCCTTTTATCATGCTATAAATGGAATTTCAAATCTATTAATGAGGCCCAAACATTAGAAAAATCTCCAAATTTCAGGCTATTCTTAACTGATGGGCAAATACTATATCAGATGTACTCCTGTACAACTTAGATCATTGTCAATTAGATGACGAGTTTCAACTACCGATTCAGTTAAGGATTTATTATCTGTCGTGAAGGAGATATGGTGATACCCAGACCATGTTAAGTTAAAGAAAACATAATTTTTCAACTTTTTGAGTATCCAAAAGAAGGCCACATACGGTGCATATAGAAAGTGAATAATCTGTATCTATAGCTGATTTCCTTCAAAACAAGAAAGCAGACCTCACAAGAAATAGTAGGACAAGCTCTTGTAGAAGTAGAGCAGGTCGGATCCAGTTAGCCATCTCTAAGAACAGAGTGATAAATAGGTAATAGCGATGGAAAAAAAAAAAAAATACAGTTTCGATCTAACAGAACCATTCCATCAACACTAACCTCAACTGCAACAGACTTTGCCAGATCTAGGCTTTCTGGTATGCTGGCAACCTCATCCAGATAAGACACACTTTCAGCTTCACAAAGATGCAACAGCTGCAAAAACCCAATACTTCTTTTAGAGATTGCGACGAAGAAAATCCATCAATCTTCAAGTTCCGAGACCATGATGCATTCATAATACACATACAAACATCTTTCAAAAGAGAAACACTATTGCTCAACTCTGAAGTTCACAGGTTACCAATTTCTGCCACTTATTTCTCAGCGAAAAACTTGATAGTACAGTGAAGCTACTAAGCCGTACCACAATTACTGAAATGCAATAAAAAAAAAAAAATCAAATTATAAAGGACCATGTGGAGAAAAATACACTTTTTTGGACTTACAATTGATAGAACTCGAGCTTTTAGCCTAGACACAGCAGCTACCACTGCAAGGGGCTCCTTCAGAAATGGTGAGATATTCAACTTCAAGGTGGATTGAACAAGATGAAGTACTCCTCCCTTCCCGCACAATTCCTACATCGACAAGCAATATGGTAATTTCTATCAGAACGATACAGTGAACCAAAAATAAAACAAAATATTACTGCAAAACTATCACTTCATATCAAAGCCAAAAATCACAAAAAAAATGCCACTTACGATGCAAGAAGAATATTGATTTTTGTTAATATAACAAGGTACAAGAATAACTGATCTTTCTAGATTTTACGACCACCAGCAGCATCACCATTGCTTGCTCTAATCCCCCTTTTTTTTAATTCCCTTTTTTTAATTCCATAAGGCAGATATTCCATCAGCTAAAACCCCCTGGACGCCTTGGATCTCCAATTTAGTTGCTTGATATTAGTCTACCATGCGAGAAAAGTCATCAAATTCAAATTGTGGTTGTGATTTCACCTGAGTTGCTACTCGTTTCCCCACTTCCACCTGGGTGATGCACGGAAATAAGGCCAGCGCATGGAATTAAAACTCTCCCGTTCCGTTACAGAACTGTCGTTCTGTAACGGATTTTGGATTTGCCGTTCCGCGAAACGCCGTTACAGAACGCCATAATAAAAATCACATACTTCTCGCCGCGTTGTCCGCTCCTTAACGCGAACTCGCCGCGTTAGAACGCTTTTATCCCCGTTACATCCGTTCTTTTCAAATATTAGCCAAAAATATTTTATAATTTAATTATATAGCTAATATAACATGATATTCTGATAGATTTAATTATATTATGTTGTAATAATACTTCATAAACTAAAATAAAACAAATAAGGTTAGAACATATTAATGTGAATTTTTTTAAAAAATTCACGCCGCGTCGGCCGCGAAACGTTCTATTTCCCCGTTACAAGCTGTTCCCGCGACAACGCGACCGTTCCCGCGAACGCGACCGCGACCGCGTTTTTTTTCTATGGGCCAGCGGGCGGAACCAAGGGGGGGCCTACCCGGGCCTTGGCCCGCCCCATCTCTGAAATTGCTAATAAGTAATAAATTCTCAATTGTATAGCACAAAACGTTGCCGGCGCAGACGGCTTTCATCTGATTTTAGTACAGATGCTGGTGTGAGCGGTTCAAATCCCTTGCCTAGCAAATTTTCTTAATGCGTGTTCTTAGCTGTCGCCAGTCACTACTCTTACATTTTCAATCCCTGTAATCTTTCCCATTTTCTTTTTCTTTTACTTTTAAATTACTAGACCAATCTAACACTTTAATTCTCATCATCACATAGTATTCGTGTTTATTTTATTTTTATTTGCTAAAATTTTCATCTATATAGTTGCTTTTTGATATTGTAAATTCAAATGCTATTAAATTTAGGGCGCGTTCTCTTCAATCTTCACCTTTAAAAAATATCTTTTTAGGTTTAATAATTTCAAATAGGTTCCAATAAATTGTAATAAGTTCTTATATCTTATAATATATGTATCAATAAGTTCATAAGCTCATATTCGTTCAAATAGCTTTTAATTAATTATAATAAATTTGAGAAAAAATAAGGTGAAGGGAATGCACCCATTAGTATACTTTTTAAGATGATATAATAGTTCACATACTCGTTTTTCTGTTTTTCCTCTTTCTTTTTGGAGTTCTTTTTCGCTTGTTGTTTTTCCCTCTTTTGTTTTCTTCTCACAACAATATCTCCGTAACGCTGGCTCCATTTTGCATTGTTCCTTGGTATATGTACAATTTGGGAAAATATTATTAAGAGAAAACAATATTTCAAGTTAAACTTATAACCCACCTAATACAAAAATTCTGGATCTGCCCGCCTGTTATTGACATACTCTAGAAGGATGGGACAGAGGAAGGGTAGTGGGGGAGGTGCTCAACAGAATTAGTTGTATAATGTCAAAAAAGGGAGCAGCAAATAGAACATTCACAGCAGAATTAATTATAAATTACAATGAGCAACAAGGAAAATTGATGAGGGGCCTATAATTAAGGGTGGAGAGCAAGTTTGTAACGCATTTAAAAATATATCCAATGTCTTATATCTTTATAGTCTTAATCCTCTTGAATGGTTAGGAGATGTAATTGGAAGAATCACACTGATTTTTATCAATAGAACTTACAATTTCGCCTAATGTTTTAATTCCTCTACTTCTCTATGTTGTCTCTTTTATTTTTCCATACCTATTCATTAGTGATTCCTAGCGGAGAAACTCACAACCTGCCCGGAATGAAAATTATTACTGATTTCTTCTCCAAGAGAAGCAAAACACAACAAATTTTTCCTTCGAAGTTTGATTAGACCTCCAGCTAACCAACAACTCATCCAAAGCTCCTTTTATTCTCAGATCTATCCAGCCGACTTATGCTACCTATACTCTAGAAGGAGTGTCGGATATGGACACGGCAATTCCAAAAATATGGGGTACGAGGTCTATTGACAAACACGGGGACGGGGATACGACCTTTTTTTCAAAAAAAAAAAAAGATATTAATTATTCATTTATTGCTTTACAAGCTAGCTATAGAGTGCTTCGTATTAATATGCTAGGCCCAGGTACCTGATGATTTCTAAACCCCAAACAATGACATAAAGCCTAGCAGATTTCTTTCCCAAAGGAAAAAAAAAACCTAACACACTCCAAAAGAGGAAGAGAGAAAAAATGTAATTACATGACACACGATAGACAGAGAGGGTAGAGAAAAAAAAAAAGAGAAAGGATAGCAGCCAGCCAGCAACATGAGGGAGGAGAGAGGACCTCATAAATTGTTGCCATCACAGGAGAATAACCGCCTAGAGAACCTACCACGTCGCTCAGCTCGCCTTAGCCCCAACGAGTGAAGCCCCGTCGTTTTACTTCATGTTATGATGAATATTGCCATCAATTGGTAAACCCAAGGTTGCTCCTAAACCCTAGAACTGAAACATTATGTCACATTTGGTCAGTTTGATGACCGAATACTATCTTTCTTCTTTATCCTCTGGTTTGCACAGGCAGCTGTGTCCAAGAGTATTTTGACCCAGATTCCATATCTGTATTAGTGTCGTGTTGAAGCATGTGCGAAAACCACTCTGCCACGTTTGGGTAACATAAAGAGACTCTTTATTCAACCTCAAGTACCCACGTCCGATCTTTAACACTTCAACATGGGCATAGACACTACAACACATCATTTTGGGCCAAAATCATGGAAATTTTTCACTGAATGACCGAGTTGGACATTTGGACATGTAACCATATCCAACATGAGTAATCATGTCCAAGAAACACACATCCGGCCTGATAATGAGGTTTCACGAACTTAAGACATCCAAGAAATCCAATTAGCAATTGCAGCTAACACAACTATCCGTCAAAATTTACTCCTTTCTTTTTCCAGTAACCACACAAAATCTTCATATTTGGAATATAGACTGGCAGTCTGAACGTCCTCATGTTCTCAAAGAAATCCATGAACTCTTGAAGGATCTATCGGATACAGAGCGAAGCATAACCAGAGGGAGACAGAGAGATGATAGTGAGGAAGAAAAGGTAAGATAAAGACATTTTAGTTTTAAACCAAGACCTATTCATTGTAATTCTTCTTCATCATTAGCAAGCTTCAGAGCATTTCTTTAGCAGTCATTTTACCTAGATATTGGAAGGTTTTTCTCATAAGAATTGTGCAGCATATTCCCTCCCCCCCCCCTCTTTTCTATTTTTATTGTTGGGTTATATTTCATATCAAATCATAAGAACCAGGTTCTTGGTAAGACCTAAAAGCATCAAAATATGCAAGCTACATTTTAATCAAAATATGGAATGTGAACAGAATGTAATATCCCCTTTACATGAAAACATAAAGTAACTAATCAAAAAGCTCCTTGTCTTTTGTGTAATCATCCTTTCCAATCATGCACGTATTAATAACAACCACAACCACCACCACAACAGCAACAACAGCAACCACAACAACAACAATAACAAAAACACCACCACCACAACCACAACCACCACCACCACAACCACCACCACCACCACCACTACCACCACCACAACAACAATAATAATAATAATGATAATAATAAATACAGAAATAGTGGAAACCTTATTCCTCAGGACGCGTTCTCGAAAAGACTTATTTTGGCATAATGACTGGAGAAACTGCAAAGAAGCCTCACATTGCTGGCAACAGAAATTAACTACTCTTTCAGCAGTTAGACTAGATTTTGAGTGAAAATCATTCTCCGCTCCTGAAAGCTTGTTCTGAAGGATGTTGATACTCATGCGGACAGCTCCAAAGGCTGCATCTAAAAATATGTCAACCTGTCAAAGAGACTTTTTCAGCCCTTCATATATAGAAATAACTGCTAACCACTAGTTTTAAAACATGCTCCAGGTCTGAACATTAATCAGCAATTATTTGCATGCTACTGACTGTTGCAGGGTAGACATCTCTTCTTCAAACTACAAGGGGTGGATAGGGGTGATGTACAGGCAGAAGAATACAATTCCAAATAATTAGTAAGCTTATCACAGGAATGAAAAGGAAAGAAAAGCAAAGAACTGTTGCCAGGATGAGAGCATAAAATTAGAATAGCAGAGACAAATTATCATTTTTGAACTGTAAGACAAAAGTATACCTTAGGGTGTGCTTGAAGAACATAAGCGAGTTCATTCCACTGTGATGAGATGCAAGTGGTCAGTAAATACATACTGCAAGCTACAAGAGCCGAGTAAAGAAGTGGCATACCACCAGAAAAACTGTTTCCCTAGATCATGCAAGAGATGAAGCCATTTCACATATCAGTTGCATCATCAAATAATTTCCAGCTGATAAATCAATGAATGAATTCAAAATTTAATGCGCCTTTGTAATCAAGAGATCTTCAGTGGCTTCTTTATTGAGGAAATTTTACTAATTACTCATGTGGTTCAAAACATTAAATTGATAGGTTGGTAGACAATATCAACAAAAACCACTATAAATTAAAATTGAACAAACTTAAACAAGAGGGGCGTGGGACGATAGTGGGCTGCTGACAACCACCATCACCATCGCTGCAACCAGAACCACTACCTACCCAACACAAGGACTACCACCACCACCACCACCACCATCAAGGCATCAAATCCTTACACCACCGCCATCCTTTGACCACCTGGCACAAACCAGACACCACCACAATAATCAAAATCAAGAGCTTCCATACAGCCATATACTATCACTTAGATTTCGTATACTTTTTGCTTAACAATCATATACTATCAAAAGTTCCATATACAATCACAAAACGACCATCACCACTTCCATATAGCCACCAAGTCAACAATCCTCAGCACAATGGCCATCACTTATGTTGCTCAGACATGGCACAATCGCCAGTGTACCGATGTCAATACGACGCGGGTGCGGGTACGGAATGTGTTATATACTTCAATTGGCACTCAGATACGGCTAGATAGATTCTCTAATTTGCTTCGTTTGAATTTTGAGATCTAGGGTTTGAGTTATCCCTAAATCTGTTAATGTGATGCGAAATCTTCAAAGTTGTTTCATGAGATGTTTGGGATTTTGCTCGGGAGATAAAGTCAGTGTGTAATTGTGAGAATTTTTTATACCGCCATGGCTTAACTCATCGGCTATTCCTCCGGCAAAGTTATTAAAGATAGAGGAAGATAAAACTAAGGAAGGCATGTTTGTTTACGCTTCCTTTCTTTTTCCTCTTTTTTTTTTTAATTCTGGGGTGGGAATGGGAAAGGGTAAAAGACCCATGTGAATACTTAGACAACTGTTTGCTATTTTTTTCCTCTTTACTTTATCTTATTAAGAGTTGTTCGACTTTTGAACTTCCTACTCAATTTCTACAGATCAGATTATATGAATTATTGGTTTTCAAATTCTAAATTGAGGTTATATGAAAAATTAAGATAAAGTGAATATTAATTTTTTTCATTAGTTGTATCCTCGTATCCATAATTTTTGAAGATGACGTACCGCACACGTGGATCCGTACCCCTGTCCATGTAACATAGGCCATCACCACCCTTTACCAAATACAATTAGGGGAAAAAAGAGGAAGAGACCCCAGCCAAACACAACCACCACCTGAATGCTACCGCCACAATCACCCAATTCTTATCATACTACTCTCTCCGTTCTCTTTTGATCTTCTTATTTAGAATCAGGGGAGGAACCAATGCAACATTATTGTTTAGTAAGATTCTATATTCTCTGATGTGAGATGGATTGGAGATACTTGCTTGTAATTAATGTGTAGTCTTTAATAGTGGCAAAAGAAAATAAAAAATGAGATATAATACTCCAGAGCAATTTAATGCGCTGGTAGCTGGTTATATATGATTTGCACTCCACCACTTCATTTCACACGAATTGCATCAAATAATGATTGCTAGGCCTTTGATTATTTAGTGACAAACATCTAAGGCTCCATCGAGAACAAGAAAAATATCGAAATCCATGTTTGCGAAAAATTAAAATTCAACAATTCAATCTATACTGTGATTTTTTTTTTTTTTTTTAAAAAAATGGTCCATGTTTGCTTTCTCATCCTAAAAAAGAAAGTTCATGCAAAAGAAGGAAATCAAAGAAAAATAACTATGGACTAGTGAGCATTTCTTCGCAGGAGAACTCAGTACCAAACATTGTTGTTCTGAAACATGACAGTTTGGCCAAGGCAAGGGAGAAGATGACGAAAGGCCAAGCAAATTTTACGAAGAAATGAAACAACAAATAAAAGAGAGGAACATTTATGGATGAGTAAAATTAGGGAAATCAGGTGAGAGAACATAGGTTGGGAAATGGAGAAAAAAGTAATGAGTGGACCAGTCAAAGGAAGAAAATAGGGACAAGAATGGGATTAATTTATTTACTGAGGTATTATTAGTCCAAAAAAGTTAATTATATGTGGAAAAATTCAATGTAGGAAGAACATTATGAAATTTCCCGATGGGGAATACAGGAAGAACGAAAGAGAACGGAGGGAGTATTACAATTTCTCTATACACTACTATAAAATCTCCACATATAATTCATATGTATTACTAAAAATTCACCACCTACCCCTCTTTCACTGCCAAACCAGTCCCCTTCTGGCTTCTGCAGCCCAAAACCATAACTAAAAATATTAGGTAGCGAGAAAACACAGATCAGGGGAAAATTACCTTCCTTGGACGGTATTGAACCTAACCACTATACATAATCAACCTTACCACCTTCGTTCCGGAACATTAGGTGATGTTAACCAACCATCAAGGCTCCAAAACAGAAGTCTTGCTGGTCGAATTGTACAACTGAATGGCCAGATATTGAACACCCAATGAACTAGGCAGCTTCTACCTCACAAAAACAAAAAATCAGGCAGCTTCACGGCAGAGAGAATTCGTTGACAGTGTGGTGTGTTAGTAAGGGCGGTAATAGCACAAGAGTTATTTAGAGAACAACGTCAGGGGTGGCAATAGGTCCCTGTCAGGGAGTTAGAAGAATGAGAGAGAAGGAGAAGAGGAAGGTTTTCATAATTATGGAGATTGGTATGTTATGGCCAAAATATGAGTATGAGTACTCCTTATGTCCCAAAAATATACTTCACATATCCTTTAACAGATGTTCCTAAATGAACCCCGCACTTACATTTCACATAAACTTTATATCTCAAGATACCTTTCTCCTCTATTTCCATCCCAGTAGCCTGTTCTTGTCTCCATTCCAACACTTTCTCTTTCTTTACTATAATTCTGCTTTCGAATTTTTGGTAGCATTTAACAACCAATCTAATTCACTGTCAACCCAAAGTGGGAACATTATTGTGAAGCGGAGACAGTAGTTTTGGTACCAATAGGGTATTGTCTTATATTTACCCTTTAATTTCACATCATTCAAAACGTGTCCTTGGTCCAAAGTTTGTACAGAGAGCGATTTTGTAGGTAATGTCCAGCCCAGCATATGCCATATCAGTAGAGAGCCAGCATATCATCCAACAAAATTGTCTGTTTGGCTTTAGTCCATGTGATAACTTAAAACCTTGTAATGCACGAAATGCATAATAATTTTACCAGAAAGTAGACAATAGTTCATGCTATAGTGCTATACACATGATCCAAAATGTGAAAGTTCGAAAAGAAGATGTCAGACTAAAGAGTTAACTGTAATTATATCACCACACAATAGAATTCTCATAAAATTTAATCAACCAAACTAATAACGGGGGAGAACCTGTTTACAGCAGACCAAAAGTAAATGAAACACCAAATCAAGAAGCTGTTCTGACACTTTTAGATCATCGAACAAAATCTGTAAAATAAAAGAACCGTTAACACAAACAAGGATGAGTTTGCTTTCATATTTATAATGCCATTTGCAGAGAAAGCTACAACAGAACTCGATACCAACTTAAAATAGATATAAGGAAAACAAAGGCAAATAGAAAAGGTGCACCACATATAAGGCTGAACTGCAAACGCTCTTAACCAGAAACCAATTAAGGCTGATATGCAACATCATATAGAGAAAACCATTACCACCGATATAAGCCAGAGGTTTTATTAACTCAAAGTTTTAGTATAATAAAATACGTGACAGAAGTCACTCTGTTTTCGGTTTAATCACCCTCTAAATCTTCATTCAGAGATAGGAAGTTCTTAAAAAAGTAATAGTTCAATCCCTTCGCAAAAAGATGGACATTGACTTTCTGCAAAAGGCTGGCTGGCATCATTGTCTTCGAAGCACCAAATGGCAATGTTAGCACAGTCTAATGCAATTAATAAATTGTTTTTAGAAAAACAATGTTAACATCTAACAATTGGTTCTATACTAGACATAGAATGATCTTACAATGTAATATATCTAGCCTTTCATGAGAGCTTAATGCGCGTCATCTAAGCATGCCCGGTCACTAAAATGAAAAGGCAAGTACACTGTATATAATTGATATAGAGCGGTAAATTATTATTGTCAGTAAAATATTGTACTCTAATATAAGTATAATATAGTAAGTGATAGACTAGAAAGCATTGTATTGGATTATTGATGTAAAATAGGAAACTGTTGTCATTAGGAAAGAAATGTAATTGATATTAATAAAAAATAAAAATAACAATAAAAACATGAGATTTTTGTAGGATTATTCTGTATAATCCATTAGTCTAATGCTAAATACATATTTCGAAATATTATAATTTTTTATACCATTACAAACAACTTGAATTACGCTTTTGAAAACTCTTGTCATATGAAGTATATGTTAAAACTAAAAGTAGAATGGATCTCACATGTACAGGAGGATGATGAGTGTAACCTAATATAGTCAATAATTCTTACCCCTCCATAGTTTAAATTTCACTGTGGCACCATAAAAAAAAAAAGATGTGGGAGTTTGCGAAAAGCAAGTCCTTTTTTATTTTTGAATAAGAGATAAAGTTACTCAGAGATGTAGGTATATATATTACTCAACAAAGTAGACCCATGTAGATCTTGGGTAAAAGAGAGAAAATGTTCACCCAAAATAAAGTAAAAGTGGGAAGAACTTTGAGGAGCATATAGATGTCCAAAGTAGGAAGAACTTCAAGAACAGGTATTAACAACGTAACAAAATTTGGAAAACTTAACCTTTATTCTTATTTTTTGAAACCATGCACACCAGATTAAATCTAGTCACTGTTATTTTTAAACATCAAATAATTCGAAGTTATGCATCGCATGAGATAAAATACTAATGGGGATTGGCAAAATGAAGTAAATATTCTTAATACATATTCAGCTCCTATAGAGTTATCCTTAAGCCTCTATAAGTTGCTTAGCACTATTGTACACAAAGGTAATTAAATACTCCACCCTAGAAAATTGGTCCTAGTAACACAATGCACGAAATAAGAAAGACCCTATATTATGTGCACCAAGAAACAATTTGTGAAAGACAACCTTTTTATTGTTAATTAAACACATTTAATGATGTATTACAATTACCTGAAGGCCATTAGATGTGAAATGATAAAGAAATTGTATACTAATAAAAAGTGGGAACATTAGATGGCGCCTCTCTGAGCGAAAATTCGAAAACATCAAAAGAAGTACTTCCTCCGTTTACTTTTACTTGCAATACTTTCCTTTTATGACACTCTCAAATTACTTGCAACACCACTAATTGGCATTGAGTTCTCTCTATCTCTTTTTTCATCACATGGGTCTCTATTTATTTCTCTCTATCTCCCTCCTCTCCTTGGCATTGAGTTCTCTCTATCTCTTTTTTCATCACATGGGTCTCTATTTATTTCTCTCTTATCTCCCTCCTCTCCTTTGTTCCTATGCCCCCCCCTCCATGTTGCAAGTAAAAGTAAACAAAGGAAGTATACTAGTAGGAGGTATATCATCCAAAATGTTACTAACCTGCTCAAGTTTAGAGTGCCGAGAAGCTATTTCACATAATGTATATAATAGCCGGACTCCAGATAATAGATATCTCAATGAGGCTTCATCTCTTTGAGACGACAAAAGCACAGCAACAAGGTGCAAAGGAAGGCGTCGTACAAGTTTATCCATGTCAATCTGAGATGCAACTGCTTTCAATATTCTCATGATTTCATCTCCAAAAGCAATAAAACAATGAAACCAAAAGAAAAGTAACAGTAAAAAAACTTAGATGGACCCGGTGCACACTAAGTCACTAACTTAGTGTGCACCGGGTTGGTAATTGATACTAACTTCATATAGTGAGTTTTATAGAGATATAGTGAACTTATATAAAATATAGTGGATTTTATTAACGGAAAACATATAGTGAATTATATCCAATATAGTGAAATTATATGCAATATAGTGGAGGATTTAATTTAAATGTTTTAACATGCAGGAAGATG
This sequence comes from Beta lomatogona, assembly GCA_947646795.1. Lineage (NCBI taxonomy): Eukaryota > Viridiplantae > Streptophyta > Magnoliopsida > Caryophyllales > Amaranthaceae > Beta > Beta lomatogona. The sequence continues at coordinate 1,700,409 of CANSNZ010001336.1, forward strand.
TAGGTTGTGTAGTATATATATCATGACATGTGCTTTAACATATAGAAAGATGTAGTTTCTCCATGATATAGTGAGTGTCTAAATGATATAGCGATTTTGTTCATGATATAGTGGGTTTCTAAATGATATAGTGGATTGTTTAGAAATGATGTAATTTCTGCATGATATAGTATGTTTTGAATGATATAGTGAGTTTTTGCATGATATAGTGGGTTTCAACATGATATAGTGGGTTTCTGAATGATATAGTGATTATTCAGAAATAATGCGTGCTTTTGGTTTGGTGCACACTAATGTTAACATGAACCGGGTCCACGCAAGTCAGATTGAAGTAACAGAAGCGAAAATTTATTGCTTCAAATGATAGGCTTATGACCTTATTGTAGTTGTTTCAAAATGTAAGTTGCTCCACATAACTAATACATCACTTAAAACTACATTTCAATTTTTCCCTCTCTTTTTCTTGAAAAAATTGACACCAAGGGCTCCAGCTATGCCCCACCTGCTCTAAAAACTCCCAATATTGAGTAATCAAAATAGTATTAGCTTTTGGTTGTTTTACCATAGCAATTCCACATGACCTCCAACCTATTAAACAAGTCAACAAAGAGGGAGACAGTGATGCCCAAAAGTGGAAAGGAAGAAGAAAGAAAAGTAATGCAATTTTGGGAAAAAGTGGGGACTATTCCAAGTTAATCATTAGTTCAGACATTTAAGTCTTAAAGAAAAGGGGGCAAAGTCACAAGTGTTGGTGTCAATTTTTCCTTGCTATTTCTATGGCCATTCAATAAAGTATCTAACGTGAGGGCATATGAGTGCTTTGTAACTTAAGTGCAACAACTCTGAATCCCCAACTATCTGAGGATTAATACTAATTATGATAATTGATGAGTATAGCAGATAAGATAGTTAATTCACCTGCACAGATAAACCATTTGCTGTAATATGGAAGAGCGAGAAGTTTTCACAGTCCTTCAATAACTTACTGAGCTCCTGCGAATTGAATCTCTGTAACTCCTTAACTTCTGAGATCAAGTCAATAGCCTGTCAAACATGGAAAGATCACGAGTTTTAAGGGACAAAAAAAGAGGGAGTAAAAGATAACAACCACGTTAATAAATGACATGAGTACACGACGGCAGCAAGGAACACAGACGTCAACAGTTCTACAGCAGATACCAAATAGATGCAATCAACAAAAATAAAAAAGAGAACTTGAAACTGGTAGGTCAACAATGATGAAAAAATCAGACAAAAGCAATATAAAGAGGCCATTTATCATCACATCATTTTGTATCGGAGCAGCAGAAGGATAACAGTTGACTCCTCCAGAATCCTGTCATCCCAATAGATTCAGGAAGAAGACTTCTTTTACGCTAATTAGATAAGCATAATGAAAGAATTCAATTGTTTGTTAGAGCAGAGAAACATAACCAACTTCCCATTCCTTCAATAACCTAAATGGTAAAAGCCCTATAAGTTGGCCCTTTTTGCTCTCTCTGCATCTTTGTATTTACCAATTCCATAAAAGAAATCCCACAGGAGTATCAATTCTTATAATTGTTGAAGAAGAGCCCTCCAGGACAAATGCGCAAGATAACCACTCATAGAATTATATAGAGATAAGGACGATAAAGAGAAGATATGCACAAAAACGCGGTTTTCCTACGTCAACATGCTGCAGACAAATGAAAAATAAAAATCAACAGCTGTGTACATAATGGCACATCTACTCGTGAACCCGCAATTTGATGACTTGGCTAAAATAAGCCTTCAGCCCTTCGCTCAGTCTATAGAGACTTTTATCTGTTTTGCCAGAGCACATGGAGTTCTTTTGTAATACTTAAGCTATACAAAAGAGGAAGAATTTAATGACGCCTTTTTTTTTTTCAACCGAAGCTTTATGTCTAATGAAACTTATACTTTTTATGAACAATAGCAAAAAGAGAATACAATTACTTAGTGAGATAAATTTCTATTGGAACTGTTGATTCCCCCATCCCAGGCAACAAATAATGCTGATTCATTTGATATTCTTTGCCCAAAATTGACACCTAGTGAAGTCTTGGTGCTTGATGTGAAATCCATAATTGTCACTTCTACCACTCTGATTTACTAATAGTAGAAAGAAGTGGTAAAATCACTTAAATCCATTGAATATGCAATTCTTGACTTAACAACCATGGATGCCAATAAATATGCTATGTGATTAAACCATGAACAGAAGTGCAATTGCACTCTGTTAGAGATAGGAACTAGGGTTATATGTGATAGGCCATGGAAGGAATATTTTAGTTATAACTTTCGCAATTTGACTGATTGATGATGGCCACTATCATAAATTTTCAGATTTTTGGATGATTTTCTTCAAGTTTTCTTCACCGCACTATTTTTAAGGTGCTTAAGTTTGAATTTTGATAAAGCCCTTTGGCTAAAGAACTAAGGGGGCGTTTGGATAGAAGGTTTCAAGAAAGGGAAAGGTTACAAAAATTTTGCTTCCCTTGTTACATTTAGTGTTTTTTTCCTTTCCCTTTACCCATTTTTCATTTTGGGTTTACCCTATATCCCTCTACATTGATTCCCCCCTCCCCAAAAGATTTTGGATTCCTCCATTTTCCTCTATATCATAACCACCATTGACCAACTTTGACCACTACAACCACACCACCATTGACCACCACCACCACTGAATTGACCCACCAATGACCCTATACCCCACAACCACCACCACCAGCGCACCACGACCCTTCACCAGCGCACCACAACCCTTCAACAACGCACTTACCCTTCACCTCAAAAACAGCCACCAAGGCACCACCCACCACGCACAAAACCACCACCCATGAAAAATGAAACCCTAAAATTAGTACAAAAAAAGGAATGAGAATAGGGGAATTCCTCTTCTTCAATCATTAATCATGGCTTTAGAAGGTCAAATTCGAACCTGAAAAACCTTTAAAACCTCGAATATAACCTTCTATGAAGGTGTCAGATAAAAGAGAGAAGGTAAAGAGGAGGGGCAGCAGGGCATTGTGAGGCGGGGTCGGTGCCGCGGCGGGGATTAGTGGAGGGCCCGACGTCGTTGGTGTCGGGGTGGCGGCGGTGCCGGGCAGGGGGAGGCGACGGCAGCACATGAAGAGAGGGAGAGTTGGTGGAGCAACGATGAGGAGGAAGAAATATGGAAATGCTATATTTTAACCAAACAACCTTTTTAATCAAAGGATTTTAGTTTCCTTTCCCCCTCTACCCCTTTATTGATTCCATTCCCTTTATCCCATGGAAACAAACGCCCCCTAAGCTTACCAATCAACGCAAAAAGTGAGATAAATAAAGCAAAGCACACATTAGAACTTGAACCAAAACAATTACACTAAGCTATTTAAATCACAAAACTAACAAATTTTCTAGATGAAATTGAAGTTTCACCAAACAAGCAAAGCACCCTAGGTGAGGAGATAACTGACTCAAACACTAAGCTCCTCAAATGTACCAAAATGTGATTTTACAAGCTAAGGCTCCTGGACATAAGGAGGCTCTAGAATATGAGATAAGACCCTTACCAGCTACTAATCTAGGCCATAGATTATATAAATAAAGGCTGAGATTGAAGAAAGATAAATCTTAATGATAAAGAAAAGTTGGTCGCGTCGCGAAATATAGCAGCTATGTCCTTGGCAGTAGGCAGGTCATGGCAATAGGCACAAGGGGCAGGGTCTAAGAGCCAAAGCTAATGAAATTCTCTGGACGGTGACATGACCAATCAGGCAATCATGCAAAAGTTGCATGATCACTCATGCAGCAACCTGTTGCCAATGGCTCAACTTAAATGGGTGATATCTTCCTCATATCCAATCTACTCTGCACACCTATTGTTGGAAATCCCTTAATTCATCTTCAAGTGATTTACCTTCATATGACTTGAAAGTTGATCTTTCCATCAAGCATTTGTACCCATTTCAGTTATAGACTTCCTTAAAACTTGCTTATTTCAAACATCTCATAGCCTCGAAAAGCAATCTTAAACCATGATAATCTTTATCATTTACCTACTTTGCGGCATTTATAAAAGAAATTCCATCCAATTAGCTGCATCGAGGTCAAATAATCACCAATTTGAAATAGAGATTCTTCATCTAAATTAAGTGTGATGATGCTTGAGTGCTCCCATATAGAAGACTCACCACATACCTTGATAGATAAACCAAGTAAGCGATGCAAATTATAACTTAGATTGGTGCCTGAAGTCCAAGAATGGACTGATTGCAGATGCAATAACATATTTTTGTCCTCAAAAAGAAGTTCCTAGTCAATAGATTTCTTTCATGATATTATCCTTTGTTTTTTGCATCATATAAATCCTTGGATCTCTAAAATTGAAGGCTACTAGCAAGGCAATCAAAAGACAATTAGTTAATTGCTATCCACGATAACAGTACAAAGGAACCTATGTTTCCAAATTATCGTGCTAAGAAGTTTTCATAATAAAACATTTCTAACAATGAAATCCTTTGAAAAAGATTTTGTTCAAGACTCATATACCGCAAACTAAAATAGCAGAAGGGAGTTAAGATGCCATTATACTATTCTAATCATAACAAAGTCACATTCTAAGATCCATCAGCTAATATTATTTACACACTCACTGCCCACCCCACATTAATAGGAGAGAAAACAAACAGGAAGTATTTGTATCACTTAGATTAATATTTTCACCAGAATAATCTTTAGCCTCTAATTGTTCACAATATAACATGTAGCTTAACAGAGTAATGCAACAAGAGTCACCTATGATTAGAGGATACTGGTTAAACTCAAGGGTAGATTCTACCAAATAGATATAAGGTCCACTGTTCTTAATGAAATAGTGTTGATTAGATAAGAAAAGTTAATGGTTATGGAGTGAGGATGCTTCAGTTTGATGGTTAACCATATTAGAACTTAGAAGACATAAGAGAGAAGAGTTATAAGAGATAGGATGGGGTAAATTATATTAATGACAAGATGCATGATATAACACTTAAATGGTTTTGCATTTAAGGATAAGGCACCGAACAGTCCCAATAAGAGATGTGCAGAAATTTCCGTTTTGGATAGCAAAGGAATAAGAGCTATCCCAAGATTAATTAAAATAAAGGTTAGAAACGGGACCTTGCCGATTTCGAACTTCCTAAAGATACGGCCTTATATAAGAAACACATGCATGCTAGGAACCATATACCAAAACCATGAAATATGTAATGTCTTTGTAGAAGGCTAAGCAACAAATATTCGATTGTCAGGCAAACAATGGATAGCTATGCCTATAACAACTTATTATTAATACCCTTATTTACAACAAGGTTGAAAAGTCTGCAGCTATCAACGAATGAGGTCAAACATCTAGATATTCATGTTTCTATGCATTAGACGGTGTTCTCTTCACCTTTTTTCAAATTTATTTGACAAGCAAGTTCCAATAAGTTTAACTCCCAACTACAACAAGTTCCGAATAAGCCAAATTGAGGTCAATAGAACACACTCTTAAATCAAATCTATACTTTGTTACCCAATAAGATAATGACAGTCAACTTAAATGTATAAAGACAATTGCATAGGCATGCCAAGAAAGGGATTACTTACTCCTCTGCTGCTAGGTGATGCTTCTGCTATCGAATTCCTCATCATTGCAAACCTGAAGGTAAATAAGAAAGATAAAGCTCGTTAGGATAGGATTTCTTAGTGCAGAAGTAAAGCAGAACACCAAAATTGCTCAAATCCTTCAAATTCTTACTATAAATTAGTTAAGGCAGAACACCAAAGTAAAGCAGAATTTAAATGAAAATTTCTTACTCAAATATTTAACGCTAAATTACAAACTTTAAATCTTATTAACTTACAATATATAGTCAAATTAGTCCTAAACCAACCTTCAATTTTTTGGCATCGTCGAAAAAATCCTTCAACTCCTTTCCTCGACAAGTAACTTGAATTGATGCTGGAAATCGAACATTTTAGATAGAAAACAGAACTGGAATTAATTCTGTAATTTTGGAATCTATAATCTTTAATCTGTATTTTGTAATATGTAGAGAGAGCTGGAATTTCCCTAGCAAATTCTAAGGATTGGAATTTTGAGAGGTTAGGGTTACAAACAACTTATTTCTTGTATGTTTCTTCTTTTTCATTTGTTCCTTTATTTCTCTTTTATTTATTTGAAATTATTCGTGGTATCATCAACATCAAGGGGTGTTCATAGCCGGGTACCCGGATTTACGGGTACCGGGATTTGCGGGTATTTGAAAAGGCGGCCCATGACCCGACCCGGAAAATCCGGGTACTCGTAAATCGGGTACCCGATTCATCCGGGTCGGGTCACAGGATACCCGGCTAAATTTTTTTTTTTTTCTAATAATGCATATCCAAATTTCATAAAAATTGCAAACAATATGACAGTGACTTAATAACTTCATATTCAACTAATATCCAAACTACTCCCTAGCATTCCACTAAACTTTGATGCCAAAATCCCCTCATCCTTGAACGCTTCAGCAAGCATCTACTATCATTAATCTTGCAATCAAAGTTCAACAGTTTACAATTCAACTAAAAGTATCAACTCAACTGCTCAATTTCGGTATCTAATCTTACAACTTCAATCCAATTTGAGACGCCGCGCGGTGGTTGTGGCCTTCTGGTGGTGGGCGATTGGCGGTGGTGGGCGGATGGTGGTGGTGGGCGAAGCTGTTGCGGACGAAGGTGGCGCGACTGAGTTAATGGCGGTGGAGTAATTGTGAGTCAAGAGACTGAGAGGGAGGAGGAGAGATAGAGATTAGAAAGGGAGATTTTGATTCTCTTCTGAACAAACATCTCAGTGAGAGGAAGGAGGAGAAATAGAGATAAGAGTCAGTGAGAGATTGAATGGAGAGAGGCAGACAAATAGAAAGCCAAATAGCCAATTGACGGGAAACAAAAGTAAGAAAAATATAAACGGGTACCCGGGTACCCGATAGCTATTCGCATACGGCCCATTACCTGACCCGCATGTTCTCATTTTTACGGGTCGGGTACCTGACCCAATAAAAAATAAAAAAATGTTTTTTGACCCGTTTTTTTAATGCGGGTCAACGAGTTTTCAGGTCGGGTTTTTATGAACACCCCTAGCTATCATCCAAATATTTTTGTACCTTTCGACCAGTAGTCCAGTTCCCATACTCGAGTGTTTATCACATTCTAATAAGGGGGATGATTAGTAGTGATGTCAGAAACAGATCTGACCGCTGGGTCAACCTGATATCGACCTAACTTGAACCTGGTTCGACATGTGAGGGTCAGTCCCCAAAACCTGACCGAAACTTGACATGGGATTACCCAGACCTGACCGGCACCCGGCAAGATTATATTCTGACCTGACCACACAGACCTGCATTCAAACCCGAACCTGACCGTAACCCAACTAGATATTAACCCAAAACCCGATTAGACCCAATAAATACTCGTTTAACCCGATTTATTTATGATCGACCCGAATTCAACTATAATTCATTGTTAACTAGATAAAATAAGATTTGCCTTATTTGTTCCAAATTTTTAACCCAACCTATTTGAACAAGGTTATGAAATTTTAGAAAAGAAGATAACTAAAGAATATTCACAGTTATTTCCAGAATTACTTTTAAGAAAAAGAATAGAAATAGAATATGAAAAAATAATAATGAATAAAAACGAAAAAATCATTGAAGAAGAAATTATTAGATACCCTGATAGTCCATTTAAAATACAAAAGACTAATCAAAATAGACAATTTGCAGAAATTAGTTAAGGCAGATTTTATTTAATTAAAAATTGGAAACAAATGATACTAGAAAATGAATTTGATAGAGAAAGAAGACTAGCACTAGAAAATAATTTCGTACAAATAACGAATATAGAAAGTAGCTATCAAGACAATAAAACAATTAATGACATCTACAAGAAATTAGAAAAACTAGAAAGAAAATATGATGAAAGAATGCGAAAAATGGAAGAATCTATTAAAATAATCCATATTAAAGTCTACAGAGTAGAAAACAGTTTTAATGAAGAGATACAAAATCTTAAAATATAATATAATAATAGGTTTAATAAAATAGAAGAACAGCTTATATGTAATATCAAAGGCAACACTGAAATATCAGAAATCCATGAATCAGATAACGAAACAATAAATAATACTACCATAGAAGCTTTAACTACTGAAATAGAACGACTTGAGGTAAATAATATAGAGGTAAATACTCTAGAAGAAAATAATGAAGAAGTTTATTCTGAACAATCCAGTCAAGAATTTAGATAATCAAATTATTTAGAATCAGACTTTAATTCAGAAAAGGATGAAGAAATTAACGTACTTACTAAGGTCTACACAGATGACGATCATGATTATATGGAAACCAGTAGAAATTATAAACCTACCTTCAAAAAGAAAAAATATGATTATAATCATAAAAAAAATGACTATATTTGGAAATATCGAAGAAAATTAGAAAATGATTACATACCCAGAGATAACCAAACAGGAGAAACTTTAAATCTAGATTGTTCTACAAATGCTGAAATAGATATACAAAACTGGACAGCTAGAATAAATGCAAAATTAATGGAAGCTAAAATACCAGTTAGTGCAGCGGCTAGTTATATTGAAGCAACTATAACAGGAATAGCAAGAAGCTATTTAATTAATATAGGAATAAAAGAATTAACAGAACTGCGAAGTACTAAGATAGAAGGAACTGAGATGACAGACTCAACACAAATGTTGAAAAAATACGAAAAAATAATTCGAAGAGAATTTGGTAATCCAAATTCATATTTTAAATATGCAGCAGCTAAGAAAGAATATTGTAAGTCTCAATTATATAATATGCAAATATGTTCCATGTGTCCAGAAGATTTAAATAAATATACGTGTGCTTTTCAAATGAATTATTATGAATTAGGAACCGAAACACCTGAACAATTAGCTGTATTTCGAAAATTATATTTATACAACAAGCTTATTATACAGAACCTAAAACAGGAACTTTAGGAGAACAAATAGCATTTTTACAAACATGGTATAAAAATTATTGTATTGAAATCAATAACCAAAAGGCATTTAGAAAACAAGCTAAAATAAGTGACTGTTGTGAAAAATATGAAATACCCAAATTTGGATGTCACAAATTAAACAAAAGATATAAAGCTAAAAGACCCAAATTAATGCGAAGACGATATAAAAGATTCAAACCATATGGAAAATATAAAAAATAAGAAACGATCAAATAAAAATTACTTTTTTAAAAGAAAAATTTATAAATATGCTAAAAATCCAAAAAGATGTAGATGTTATAATTGTGGACAGATAGGTCACATAGCAAAGGAATGTAAGACTAAAGAAAATAGAAATATTAATAAAAGTATAAAAAATGTAAATTTCATTGAACTCCATATAGCAGAATATGAACTAGGTAAAACCAATATACCACCAGATGAAGAAATATATGTGTTCGAATATGAAACAGATAATGATGAAATTAATGAAATAAAAAGTAATGATGAAAGTAGTGAAGAAGAAGATAATATTGAAACTGATAGTAATGAAAAAAGAGTTACAAGAAGTTGATTACGATGAAGATATTACAGTACAACATAAAAATCAAAGAGCCATTTTTGACTTACAAAAATATAATGCATTAAAGTATGAAGGATTTACGTTGTCCCCCGAGAAGATAATTGAAAAGAAAAAATTTGACCTAACTAATTTAACTAAGTATTTCAAAAAGAAAAAAGAAGAATATTTAGTTATAGTTGATAGAGAACATGTTATAGATATAACACAAGTACAAGGTAACACTAGAGTTCCATTAATAACACAAGAAGTGTTAAATGAAGAAATAACCAAAATTAATAACATATTGAAAAATAAACCAATTACATTTAGATTTGTAGAATTAGCCGCCATAGAAATAATAATAAAAGCCTGTTTTAAAGAAGGAATAGATACTCCCTTAGAATTAGAATTAGCTGATGATAGAATCAAAGAACCAGTAGAACAAGCTATTATAGCACAACTTAAAGGAAATCTTATTTATCAAAAAGTTAGATTCATAATTAAGCCAAATTATTCTATAAGTTTAACTAACCAAAATATAGAAAAAGCATTAGTCCTATATTGGATGTTAGGAGGAATAAACATGACCAATGGATCAAAAGTCATGACAGTACAATGTAAGAATGCTTATATATTAACCGATCAACATCAGGTTTATACTAAAAAAAAAATTAAGACCAATTACTATAGATACCCCTTTTACAGATCTATATTACCTATAGAAAAAGGATTAAAATTATATTCTAAATCAAACTATGAAGACTTAGAAATAGTGAAGAAATGATTAAGTGTTTCTAGATCTAAACGAGATTTAACTGACAACCTACCTATTCAAATAAAATCACACGAATATTATATAATCATACAAATAGGAACAAAAAACCTAACAGCGCAATTAGACATCAATACTGAAAGAAATTATATACCATTAGACAAACTGTCAAATCAAATAGTTAACATTAATGAAAATTTTAATAGATTAATTACCTTAACAACAAAAATTGCACTACAAGATATAAATATTGACTATGTTATAACCTTAAATAATAAAATAGTATTAGGAAAAGACTTCTTAGAAAAAGTTAAACCATGGAAAATAGAACTAGATTACTTTAAATTACATGGCCTATAACCAAACCCAATATAAAACTAAGATAATAGATGAGTAACACTATACCTAGTTTAATAGAATTAATAATATTGCAAAAACATATAGAAATAGCAAAGGAAGAAAAGGCCCATATAACTCAAAAACTACAATACCTAATATTTGCAGGATGTCATAGAGATAGTACAAGAACATTATCTGAAAAAGAACAAAAGAAAACAAGAGACATAGAAATATTAGAACAAAATTTGAATTAGCAATTCTAAATAAAAATGAATAATTTAACCTATATACTTATAAAAATAATCTTTGAAGGATATAAAAGTCGATATTATACACCAATGGTAGATACAGGAGCACAACCAACAATTATGAAAGAAAACTGTTTACCAGAATGGAAAAGATTAAACACACCATTTAGAATCAATGGGTTTAATGACAATAGTAGTAACATTACCCTATATCAAACAAATGTAAAAATACAAATTTGGAATAAAATATTAATCATACCTAAAGTATACTGTTTCGAATTAATAGGAAAAGACATAATACTAGGAACCAACTTTCTTAACCAATATAAACCATTTAGTATAGGTAAAGAGTTCGTTACATTATTTACTCCTTGTAAACATAAGTTAAGAGCTAAAGTAGTCAAAAATAGAGAACGAATGCCAATAGAATGGGAAAAATGTAAAATAGGCGAAGAAGCTCAATTAGTCCAAAAAATGACAACCAAGAAGGAAGATATTAATAACTTTGAAATTATAGTAATTGGTATACTCCATCTAGATAAGCTTACTCCTTTAAAAACTAAGTTAGAAAAACTATGCAACGACAATCCTTTAGAAAATTGGCATAAGCATAAAACAGAAATACAAATAATATTAAAAGATCAAAATAGCATAATATCCCAAAAACCTTTTAATAATACCCAAAGAGATGAAAAAGAATTTAAAATGCATATAACAGAACTATTAGCTGGAAAACTAATTAGACCAAGTAATTCAAAACATAGTAACAGTGTTTTTATAGTTAATAATCATTCAGAACAGAAATAAGGAAAAACAAGAATGGTTATTGATTATAGAATTCTAAATGAAAAAACAATTACATATAATTATCCCATACCAAATAAGATACTTAAAATGAGGCAAATACAAGGATATAATTATTTTTCAAAATTTGATTGTAAAAGTGGCTTTCACCAATTAAAGTTAACCGAGGATTCCAAACAACTAACAGCATTTAAAGTCCCAAATGGATTTTATGAATGGAACGTCTTACCCTTTGGATATAAAAATGCCCCGGGCAGATTCCAAGCATTTATGGATAAATATTTAAATCAATTATCAAATTGTGTAGTTTATATTGATGATATACTAATATATTCAAAAACACAAGAAGAACACTATAAGTTATTAGAACAGTTTATAGAAATTATTAAAACTAGTGGTATAGTTTTAAGTAAAAAGAAAATGAAATTATTTAAAACACAGATTGAATTCTTAGGATTTGAAATAGATAAAGCTGGAATAAAAATGCAAGATCATATAGCTCAAAATCATAGAGTTCCAAAAGGAAATTAATACTAACAAAGAATTACAAAAATACCTAAGAATAGTAAATCAGGTTAGAGAATGTATCCCTAAATTATCACAATATACCGAACCATTAACTAAAAAACTAAAGAAAGATTACGATTTTAGATGGGAAGATACTGACACAAAGATTTTAGAAAAAATTAAGGAATTAGTCAGAAAGTTACCAAAACTAAGTTTTCCCGATGAAGACAAAGAATTTACATGGATAGTGGAAACAGATGCTAGTGAAACCAATAACGGTTATGGAGCAGTATTAAAATACAAATATAAAAATGATAGAAAAGAATATGTTTGTCGATATCACTCAGGAACATTTAAGGCAAACGAAATCAATTGGGATATAAATAAAAAAGAGTTAAAAGCAGTAAAATATTCAAGCATCAACGAAAATCGCAGCGTCGAGATCTTCGGTCTCATAATGTGTCACCTTAAGCAGTAAAATATTCAAGCATCAACATTAAGATCCGATTTTCACCTTAAAACCAGACCAGTTGTGGCTCATAATGTGTCAAAAAAAGGGAAGCTACTGCCTGCAGAATTGTGTCACACAAGCAACCTAGATTCAAACAAAAAACCAACTACGTTCAACATTCAAGCAATCCAAATTCCAGCCACATTCAACAAAACGAAAAACATAAATTAAGAAAATCAACAAAACAGCCAAATTCAACAATCCGAAAATCAACAAAACGAAAATTAAAATTTAAAAAAATCAACAAAACGAAAATATAAAAAAATGAAAATCTACAAATTACATAAAATGAAAAAAATCTTCTAGTGGTGGTAAAATACCCTAAATTACAAATAAATTAAATTACAAAAAAATGAAAATAAAAATATATGAATAAACTAAATTACAAGAAAACGAAACCAAAACAAAAATAAAAAAGAAATTGCAAAAATTAGGATATTCGCGGTTACTTTTAGAATTAGGATTTGCTTCTTAGCATCAACGAAAATCGCAGCGTCGAGATCTTCGGTCTCCAAACAGAACGCATCAGCGGAAATCCCTCAGTTTTCACCCTAAGAAATTGAATGAGGATTAATTAGTGAGTAGTTAGATATTATGATATTTGTACAGAAAAACGTGTAAGAGAGAGAAAATACGAAAAAGGAAAAAAGAAGATTTCTATGCGAAAATAAACAGATCTGGAGGTACACAACAAAGAGAAGTAAGATACAGATGAATACGAAGATGAGAAAAATTGAGACACAGATGAAGGAGAAAGAGGCAAAGGAAACTGTTGAAAATTGGATATTGGTGAGATGATGATGAAGAGGGAGGCTGTGAAGAATGATTGAAGTCTGAACGAGGATGGGAAGAAAGAGGGAGAGTTTAGGGTTATTGAGGGAGGGAACTTAATGATCTTAGTTCAATGGTTGGATTTTGATCTTTCTCAAATCAATGGTCTTAATTCATGATCCATGACATATTTTTTGACAAATGAGAATTGAGAGTGGTCAATCACATGGATTGCTAACTTAATCAATGGTTTGATTTTCATCTTTCTAAAATCAATGGCCTAAACTACTAATAACCTAGTATTGTATTTTGATATTATTTTGATTTGAGTATTCAAAAATTCTAATTCTAATATTATTAGTTTAGTAACTTTATAAATTAGTAGTATTATTAGAAATTAATGGAAATTATAAACTTTCGAAATTAAATTAGTATTATTGATTTTTAAGAAATTATTATTCTAAATTTATGAATTAGAAATACGTGAACATGTTACATGCGGTGATTAGGAGTTAATTTAATGCTACATGTACTCCCTCTGTATTTTTTTATCTTTCTCACTTGGAATCTTGACACTATTCATAATTAGAGAGAATCTTTTAAATTCTTCTCAATATATAAGAAAAATTATAGTCATGTGGGGTCTTGTTTGATTCGTCTCTATGAGTAGTTTATTAATATTCAATCATTATAATTTTTACTAATATGTAACGAAAGATATTTAAGGTTGAATAAGTGTATTGGCAAACGTGCAAAGTCAAAGTAGGAAAGATAAAAAAAAATACAGAGGGAGTAAGACGTAACACAGTAACAGTTAGCCGATTATTGCCGATGGCCCGATATTAGGAGTTAGGACTTAATGTCTTAATAATTACTATACGATTGTTAACAAGTTATTATGTAGTAAGTACTTATTAACCTATTGGCTTATGGTAGATTAACCTTGTTAACAGTTAACTTCTAGATTTTGATTTTTAACAAGTTAGGCTTTTAGAAAGAAACGAAGAAGTTGGGATTTTAGTAAGATAAACTTGTAACCGAATGTTCACACAAGTTGATTTGACTTCATCGTTTGATGATTGAACATTAGTGACTTTAATGTATATTATTTAATCATATACTTCGTTGGAGTAACACACAAATGCAATAAGTCATTAGCCAATAATCTAAGTCTTAGTTTAGTAACTTTACTCATTTATATAAACTGTTGTTATGTTTATCATTATTGTACAACATATGAACCCTCGTTATAATCACTTAAGCCTCATATGAATCGTAGTTATAAACATATGATTGTCATTTGTTATAGTATTATAACAGATCAAGAGTCGTTATACTAATTTATAATCAATAGAGTATTAGATTGGTTTTACAATTATTCTGATACCAATTTTATACTAAAATAATTAAACATATTGATAAAATAGTTTGTTTATACTTTATCATATATAGTCACAACATAATACATATATACCGCGTTATGTTTGTTATTGTTAGCATTGTTGCTACTATTACTATTACTATTAGTTTTTAGGATTTTTTGACTTTAACCACCTTATAAAATCACCATTTTTAAGATAACCACCTTATAAGTTAATTGTTTTAAATAACCACCTTATATGACCTAAATCCTTTTAAATACCTACCAATTGGCAGATTTCTTCCAAGAAATCGGTCTTAAATAAGGGTTTAAACCTTAAATACATTCTAGTGAATAAAGGTGGAGGTGATGAAATCGTTCTTAAACCCTTTTTGAGGATGATTTCCTTGACGAAATCTGTTGATTGGTATGTATTTAAAGAGATTTAGGTCATATAAGGTGGTTATTTAAAACAATTAACTTATAAGGTGGTTATCTTAAAAATGGTGATTTTATAAGGTGGTAAAAATCAAAAAATCCTAGTTTTTATATCGTTATTGTTATTGTTAGTATTCCTGTTCTTATTTGTATTACTAGTAGAATAATTGCTTATTGCTGCGGTCATTAAGTGACCTATTGCGGCGGTTTAGGCCGTGCAGCAATTAAGGGCGCAACAATAGGTAATTAACCTATTGCTGCGGTTCCTGGCCAAAACCGCAGCAATATGTGAGCCAAGACCAACGTTCCTGGTCAAACCTATTGCTGCGGTTGTGGCCCAAAACCGCAACAATAGGTACAAGTACAGGTAAAAAATTTTTTTTTGCTCTTTTCCATCAAATTTTAAAGAAAATAATGTAGGAAAAAAATAATACAATACTGACCTCTATAAAAGAAACATATACAAAAATAAAAAAAAACCTAACATCATATTAATTCTAAAAAATAAAAAAATCCAAAAAAAATAGAACATCAACAGATCTGGATAAATAAATAAAAAACCTAACTGAAAAAAAGGGAAATCGGGGACCTCGAATCACAAAATCATTTGATGTACTATTAAACGGCAAATCTAACTACAAAATTAAAAAAATAGAACATCACCAAATCTGAATTAAACACCAGCCACGACGACGCCGACGAACATAAATGCTCTCCGGTTGATAGGTGATGGAAGAGATGAGCACGAGTTGAGAACGACGAACTTGCCGGTTGTTCAGCGCGAGATTTCGCCCTTCACAATTAAAGGGAAGTACTGTACATCGGATTACAATTAAATGGGCTAACATCATGCACCAACGAACAATTATTAAAGAGGGCCCATTTGTGTTCATCACCAAATCTGACCATTTTCAATCACCATCATTTTGCCAAACTGTTTAAATCAAGGAATCCTAATCACTTCCTCGAACCCAAAATTTCAGGAAATATATTACCCATCTCTTCAAATATTAAACCGTTCTTTTCCCTTTTAAAATGGTTCTTGTGGTGAATTTGCCGGTTATTGTAATGCCCCGAAATTTTGAAATTTATTTTATTATTTATTACACTTTAACATTATTTCCACTTAAATTTATTTTTCTGATAATTCAATGTTAATAATGATTTCATTTAGTTTTGAATTATTTAACGAGTTTATTTAAATAATTTAATTGAAATGTATTTTAAACTAACTATTCATGTTCATTATTTCTAAATAATTTAATTATTAATTGTTGCAATTGAAAATCTTTATTTAGTTTGTGGGCATTCTTATTCTTTCAATTGTCCATCCATATTAGTAGCCCAATGTCAAGTCCATAGCCCATGTGGCATTTTTGTTAGCCAAAAAGAAAAGGAAAAAAAACCAAACCAAAACAAAACAAAACAAAAAAAAAAAAGGAAAAGAAAATGTGATCTTCATCACCATCTCCCTCCTCACGTATGAAAGTCAACAAGCCAAAGGAAATTTTTTTCCACAAATTCAACAGTTCTTGTCAGAGTACTTTGAAAATCAAGCACAAATTCAATCATAACCTCAACTCTTCTGCCCAAAAATCCCCCAAAATCAGAAAACAAAATCTCACACCATACTTCCTCCATTAATGGAGGTTGACTAAGCTCCACAAATTCAGAAAATTTGTTCTATAAATAGCAACCCAAACACATTCACCCAATTGCTCAAGCAAACAAGTTAAACTTCAAAGGTTTGCTTCAAATTTCTTCCCTTCTCTCTTAATTTCTGATTTTTTTTTTGTTTTGAAAATTAAAAATAAAGTTGCCCACCATTAACAACTCCACCTCTGTTTCTCTAATTCGCCGGAAACAACCACGACCATCTGAACCACTCGCACCACCATCAACACCACCCAACCGCCAGCCCAAACGCACCCTTCCCTTCGCGTCACCCTATGCTGCCCAGCCTCGCGGCGCCACAGCTGCTCCTTGACGGCAGCCCGCGCCAGACGCCGCCCACCTGAAACCACCCCTCCCCGCCTGACTTCGCCATCCACCACTGGAAACACCAGCCTCCCTCCCTTGGTTTTCTCCCCCCCGAGTCGCCTCCCCTGTTCTTCCTTCCTGCCTTCTTCGTTTTTTTTGTGTGTCGTGTGAAACTGATTCTTTTGAATTAGTAAATTTTTTTTTCCCTTTTATTAGTTTATTTTTTTTTAACAAAATAAATGACTTTCCTAAATTAACTTGCTTTATTAAGTTGGTATATTTTAGATTAATTTAGTCTCTTATAACTTGAAAGTATTTCTTAATTTTCAAAAACAAAGTAAGAAGTATAATAAAGTTAGTTTTCTATGTTTAAAATAATGGTTTAAGTTAATGAAAATTAAGTTGAAGTAATCTTTGAGTAATATAAAATGATTTCACAAATAATTTGAAAAACCATAAACTTTGATTTATAAACTCTCTTAAAATCATTAAGAATTCTTTAAGTTATTTAAATTATTTAAATTGTTTATTTTATATATAAAAAGGGGTTATTTAGGTAACTAACTTAGATATCGTTAATGTCTATTGTAGACTCCGATTGCGTAGACAAGGAATATCAAGAGTGTTAATACGTCCGTGAACTTAACTTTTGGGCACGCGTCACGAGGTAATCTCCGATGTCCATCTAAACGTAGATCCCGTTAGAATAAAACGAATTAATTATGTGACTATGTGAATTAGAATATGGATTATGAATATGGTTTATAGTTATGGATTATGCACGATGAATGAGTATAACAAATGAAATGACTGGTATAACGGACGATATGTCAATGATGATTTTTATTATAACGTTATTAACACCGTCAATAATAGCAACTTAATCACTAATCTTTTATTCTTGTTATCAACATCGTTTAATGTCGTTTAGTAATGTTATGGCTATTATTATTATCATTATTATTATTAATATTATTATTATCGTTATTCTTACCATTTATATATATTATTATTATATTAATATTGAAGTTATGAGTGAAAGTGGGAAATTATCAAGAACATGTGATAATTGAATGATTATGAGTTAATCAATGTAACCAAGTGACGGTTATGATAATGAATATGAATGGGCACTCGGATTAAGCAATGTATGAATTGAATTATGGGTTTGGAATAAGTGTATGTATTCACTCTTGATTAAATGAATTGACGCATATGTGTACATGTGTTATGTGATGACTTGAATTAAAAGCTGTTAATCACTTAAAGTGAAATATCGGAGGGAAATGATGAACAGGTTGCCCTATATGTGAGGTTCAGCGGCCACCTACGGGTTCTCTGGTTATTATGCTGATTTTCTGTTTCTTGTCTTCCTTCTATCTTGTTGTGATCCAAGTAGAAGGGGTGTGCACACTAGGGACTCTGTTATTATGGCCATTATGTTATCCGTAGGTGGTTATAGGGGATTGACCCCGGCGTACAATGTTGATGTAAGTGGTTACAGGGGATTGACCCCGGCTTACTGGCGTTCTCTTTCCTCTCCTTAAATAACTGGATTAATTGAATTAAGTATGTGATTATTCATTGTATATATATATATATATATATATATATATATATATATATATATATATATATATATGTGTGTGTATGTGTGCTATGTTTATCAACCCTATTAACCTACTATTTTACAAAGTATTTTCAACTTAAGTATTTTACGGGATGGAGTTGGAATTACTCAGTTTTTCTGATTTTTGGGAGCTTGTCTTTCTTGTTTCTTTCCAATGCATTTGTGCAGGTGGGTGATCGACGGGGGAACAAAAGGGAGATCACTTAGAGTTGTCATCCACTAGCTTATGATTTAGCTTCCGCTGGAACTCTGAAATACTTTAGTAATTAGTAATATTTAATGAACATTTTACTTGGTTGTAAGGATTAATTAATTTGAATTTAGTATGCTTTAATCTAGCCTTGCTTTTATTTCCAAGGAGATAAGTGCGGCGGTAGCACGCTCGTTGAGTCGAACCCTCGTGGATATTCCCTCCATCTCGAGTTTTATTAAATGAAAAAGGGTTCGGGTTAGCAGGGGTGTTACAAAGTGGTATCAGAGCGGAGTTTAGATTAACTAGGGAAAGATTAAAATTATTAAAATATATTAATTAGGGAAAATGGATCGAATAGGGTTAAACTTAAAATTGGTTTAAGAAGTCAAGATAATAAAAATATTTAAGAAAAATGAATTAGGATTAAAATATGACTTAACGGTTTAGTATGGGTACGCATGGGTTATGTGTACATGTATGAAAGTACTCGCTAAAGGTACTTATTAATTGTTTATTATATTTCACTAGATGGCCAAGACACGTTTGACCGCCAGGAAATGCACCAGAACCCCTCGTCAAGGACCCTACCTTCTAAGGATGAGGGTAGGAGAGTCTGTTTCAGCTTATATTTACAGGTTACGTTTAACAATGAAGTGTTACCACCTCAATGAAGGCCACGGACATTCTGATTACCTCACGCCACCTAGACATGCCGATGTTTTGATTCACACTCTTCCCAACGATGGCCCTTATGCCGGAATCAAGAGTGAATACTCTGATGTTCTGAAAAATGGAAGGCCAAACTATGAACGATACACATTGAAAGGGAAGTGGTATCTCACGTTGAGTTACCTGGAGAAAAGAATGCTCGATGCTAGGGCCAAGTGGCTTAATGACTATTTACCCACTGATGACGAGGAACCCAACCATAGTGGCGATGAAGAAGTAGGAAGCAACCCTGCCTCACCCGTTGTAAATTTCAATGGAGACGGAGATGAAGGTGAAGACGAGGATTCGTCCGAGTACGCTGACTATAAACCCAAATACCTAGCCCTGACACTTAGGTTTCTAATTAAGGTCGTAAAGGACCAATTAACTTGTTAACTTAGTTAAGGATTGTGCAACTAATGCTTATTTCACTATTTCAAACAGACTCTTATGCTACTATGGACGAATTGTTATGGCACTTTTGGAGTAATGAATGATGAACTTTTGACATGTGAATTGAGTGTGAAATGAATGATGAACTTTTGATATGTGAATTAGGTATGAAATGAATGAATGGTGTGAACCATGATTATGTGAATTAGCATTTATATAAGAATCAATGTGAATGGTGGAAACACCAATGTGAATAACGCAGGTAGCTTATGCAATACGTTTATACGCGATCTAGAGCAAGGCGACAAGAAAACCAAATGGCCGAAACTCCTGAACAAGTTGCAGCATGACTTAGGATTCTCGAGCAACTAGCTCAGAGCTTTGGCTTAGTCCTTCAAAACCAGATCAACAACAACCAGCATGGAGACGATCCGCAAGCTGCAATGGCGAAAAAAGATTTCCGCTTTGAAACCACCAACCTTTATTGGGAGAGAAGACCCGCTACTTCTCGAGAATTAGATAAGAGATTTCGAAAAGATTTTCACGGCCACGGGTACGCCTGAGGCCCAGAAAGTAGATCAAGCAACCTTTTATCTGCATGAAGATGCTGATACTTGGTGGGAAAGTGTAGGACCTACTGTTAAAACTCAAGAGAGCTTTAACTGGGAAGCATTTAAGTAGCAATTAAGGCTCGATTCTTCCCCGAGCACATTCGTAGACAAAAGTACAATGAGTTTAGTAGGTTTAACCAGAGTTATAACATGAATGTGCAAGAGTACGCTCAGAAATTCAATGAGTATGCCCGATTCTGCCCGACTGTAGTGCCAGATGAAGGAACTAAGGCCCAGAAGTTTGAAGACGGACTTAAGTTTGATCTTCAGACTCGAATGGGAGGTAGCACCTCTGCTACTTTCGCGGAAACGTATGCTAAGGCCTCAAACCTGGAGAGAATCTTACAGCGTGAGAGAGAGGTGCTAGGGAGACATAAAAGGAAGGAACCTGCCGGCAACAGCAACAGTTAAGGGTACGACAAAAGGCCCAACAATGGTGGAAACAACAATAACAATGGTGGACGCTACAACAACCGCAACAATTAGAATTCTGGACAATAGGCCCAGCAAGGAAATAGGAACCAAAAGAACTTTGTTTGCAAGAAGTGTGCCAAGAGCCATCCAGGGTTCACTTGTCAGGGTGAAAGGATCAAGTGTTTTGAGTGTGGAGAACTAGGTCACAAATCGTTCAACTGCCCCAAGAAGCAAGCTCAAAATGGACCTATTCGGAACAATGGTAACAATGAAGGTGGAAACAGAATTCAAAACTTCAATAACAACCGCCCCAGTGGAGGAAATGATGCACAAAACGGGAACCAGAACAACCACTCTTTTGGAGGTGGAAATGGAAACTATGGAAAGAATGGCAATGGAGGCTACACCAATGGAAGAATCAATGTCATGAGCCGAACTAAAGCTGACACCGATGCCAATGTTGTGACGGGTACATTTCTCGTAAACTCAAATCTTGCTTATGTACTCTTTGATTCCGGAGCGTCTCATTCTTTTATTTCTAGCACTTTTGTTAATAAGTATCCCCTCAAGTCTACCCAGTGTTGTCGAGCCAATATGGCCATGCCCACCGGTGAAACTGTTTCTTGTAAATCTTTTCTCCAAAGTATCTATGTAGTCATAGCTGGTACTGAATTACCGGCCGATCTTATCCTTTTTGACCTAAAGGACTTTGACGTTATCTTGGGAATGGATTGGTTATCTAAGTATAAAGCCAAAATCGAGTGTCATAACCAGAAAATATCTCTTAGAGGACCAAAGGGAAATAGGATATCTTATAAGGGCATAACCTTCCAGCCTGATGTCAAGATAATCTCAGCCCTGAACCTTCAAACCAATCTTAGAAAAGGCCACCCAGTCTACCTGTGCTAAGTAAGGGACGTAAGCGTGGAAAACGAGGAGTTGACTCAAATTCCGGTAGTAAGGGAGTTTCCGAATGTATTTCCCGAAGAGCTTCCAGGAATGCCACCAGAGAGAGAAGTGAGCTTTAAGATCGATTTAGTCCCTGGAACAGGACCTATCTCTAAGGCCCCGTATCGAATGGCACCTGCAGAAATGCAAGAATTGAAGGTGCAGTTGGAGGAATTGCTGGAAAAAGGGTACATTCGACCTACTGTCTCACCTTGGGGAACCCCGGTATTGTTTGTTCTAAAGAAAGACAGATCTTTGAGATTGTGTATCGATTATAGGGAGCTGAATAATGCCACGGTAAAGAATAAATATCCACTCCCGAGGATCGAGGATTTGTTCGATCAGCTTCAGGGTGCAACGGTGTTTTCCAGGATCGATTTACGATCAGGTTATCACCAACTACGAATCGCTGAAGAAGACATCCCTAAGACGACATTTCGTACGAGATATGGCCATTATGAGTTCACCGTCATGCCTTTTGGACTCACTAATGCGCCTGCAGCTTTTATGGACCTCATGAATAGGACTTTCCAGCCATACTTGGATAAGTTCATGATAGTGTTCATCGACGATATATTGGTGTACTCGAAGGATAGAGAAGAGCATGAGGATCAGTTGAGGAAAGTTTTGGAGATTCTTCGAGAAAAGCAATTGTACGCGAAGTTCTCAAAGTGTGAATTTTGGCTGGAAAAAGTTTCATTTTTGGGTCATGTGATATCAAAAGAAGGCGTTTCCGTAGATCCATCAAAGATTCAAGCAGTGACCGATTGGCCTCAACATAAGAACGTCACGAAGTAAGGAGTTTCTTGGATTTAGCTAGATATTACCGGAGATTTGTGAAAGATTTTTCGAGAACGGCCCAACCTCTCACTAACCTGATGAAGAAAACAACAAAGTTTCATTGGGATGATAAGTGTGAAGAAGCATTTCAAGAGCTGAAGAAGAGACTTACAACAGCCCCAGTATTGACATTGCCCTCTGGAGTAGAAGGATTTGAAGTTTATAGTGATGCTTCGAAGAAAGGTTTTGGGTGCGTCTTGATGCAACATGGTAAAGTAGTGGCCTATGCGTCGAGACAACTCAACCGCATGAGCAAAATCACCCTACTCATGACTTGGAGTTAGGAGCAATCGTGTTTGCGCTCAAGATCTGGAGACATCATTTGTATGGAGTGCAATGTAAGGTCTATACAGATCACAAGAGTTTGAAGTATCTGTATACGCAAAAGGAGCTAAATATGAGACAGAGATGTTGGCTTGAGCTTATAAACGACTATGATTTGAAGATAGTGTATCAAGAGGGAAAAGCGAACAAAGTAGCTGATGCGTTGAGTAGCAAGAGTGCTCAATCGCTAAACGTGTTGATTTTGGCAGACGAACTGTGTGAAGAGATCAAGAGATTGAGTTTGGAAATAGTTGAGCCCGGTTATGTGAAAGCTCAGTTGAATGCTCTTACTGTTGGACCGAACATATTTGAGAAAATTCGGGTGAAACAAGCTGCAGATAAGTGGTTAAGCAAGTTAAGAGAGATGAAAGAAAGTGGTCAAGCACCGGAGTTCGAGACCGACGGCAATGGCGTTGCAAAGTATAAACGGAGATTGTGTGTGCCACAGGATGAGGAACTCAAGACGAGAATTCTAAGGGAAGCGCACAGTTCGCCGTATTCCATACATCCAGGAGGAGATAAGCTTTATAAGGATTTGAAAAAGCATTTTTGGTGGCCTAGGATGAAGCAAGAAGTAGCCGACTTTGTGGCAAAATGTTTAACAGGCCAGAAGGTGAAAATACAACATATGAAGCCCGGAGGAAAATTGCAACCTTTAGAAGTGCCAGGATGGAAATGGGAATCTATCTCTATGGATTTCATCATGGGGTTACCGAATACGAGGTTGGGAAAGAATGCAATATGGGTAATAGTGGACCGTTTGACTAAGACGGCAAGATTCGTGGCAATGAAGGATACTTGGTCGTTGAAACAGTTGGCAGATGCTTACTTTAATGAGGTAGTTAGGCTACATGGTGTTCCGAAGGACATCGTTTCGGATAGGGACTCGAGATTCTTATCTAAGTTATGGAAACAGCTTCAGACAGCCGTGGGTACACTATTGAAATTCAGCACAACCTTTCACCCGGCAACAGATGGTCAAACAGAGAGAACCATTCAAACCTTGGAGGATATGTTGAGAGCATGTGTGATGGATTTCGGAGGATATTGGGATGATCATTTGATGTACATTGAGTTCTCGTACAACAACAGTTATCACTCGAGCATAGGAATGGCACCTTATGAGGCGTTGTATGGACGGAAATGTAGAAGTCCTATATGTTGGAGCGATGTGAATGAGTTGTTGAATTTGGGACTAGAAATGATAGAAGAGACTACCAACAAAGTGAAGTTGATTCAAGAGCGTATGAAAGCAGCTCAGGATCGACAAAAATCGTATGTCGATCAAAGGAGACGAAATTTAGAGTTTGAAGTTGGAGAAAAAGTGTTGCTGAAAGTTTCACCAACCAAGGGAGTAATGAGGTTTGGTAGAAAAGGAAAGTTGAGTCCTCGTTATATCGGACCTTATGAGATACTCGAAAGAATTGGGGAAGTGGCCTATAGAGTAGCCTTGCCCACAGAGTTAGCCAATATCCATAATGTCTTTCATGTGTCTCAACTTCGTAAATATGTCCCTGATCCCTCCCATGTTATCCAACCTGAAACCATTGATCTAGATGAGACCCTCACCTTTGAAGAACGTCCTGTTAGAATCCTTGATTCCAAAACGAGAAATACCCGGAATAAGGCAGTAAAGTTAGTCAAAGTTTTGTGGTCTAATCATCAAACCGAGGAAGCAACTTGGGAAACGGAAGACGGCATGAAAAAGCGTTATCCTGAACTCTTTTACCAGGTACGATTATCGAGTTTCGGGGACGAAACTCCTTAAGGGGGACCGAATGTGATACTAACAAAACGCAAAACTAATATTTCGTTAATATTAAATATCTAACTTTAAAGTTCGAGGACGAACTTTGTCTTTAAGGAGGAGTAGATGTAATACCCCGAAATTTCGAAATTTATTTTATTATTTATTACGCTTTAACATTATTTCTGTTGTAGTCTAACTTCGATGGTTCTCTTTGAGACACTTGGGCTCATCAGAGCCGTACACGTGTCACCTTAGTAAAAGAAGAGAAAAGCCTTGAATCTCTGGGCTACACTCAGCTGAGTTAAAAGGTTCAAATTCTGGCCCAACAGTCAGAGCCCAGCAGTGCCAAATGGCTGAAGGAGAGTGGTTAATAGACATCCCCCAGTCATGGTCTGCCACGTGTCATGATCTGATTCCTCAGCCAATCGAGGCCGTATTGTAGGTCGGTTTTAAGGTTAGTCGTCAACTTGCTATCACTATAAATACCCCCGAAATCGGGAGAAACACACATTCAATGCAAACAGTGCAAAGTTACTCTGATAAAATTCTCTCTCACTTTCTCTTTCTATCTCTACTTTCTCTCACTACTCCTGATAACTGACTTAAGCATCGGAGGGGGAACCACCACCCAAACCTCCAGGGTGGGTCCCTTTGTGCAGGTTCGGGAGCAGAGCCAAGACCAAGGACTAAGAGGATTCAGACATCGTTGCACAAGTCTCCAACTGAAGAACACTCAAGATACTACTTTACTTGCTCGACAAGGAAGCTAAGCCCACAGCTTACTTGTTGGATAAGTGGACAAAACATTTGGCGCCGTCTGTGGGGAGACGCAACGATGACTGATTGTCAATCATCCAACATTGCCAGAAATCGAAGCCTTCAAGTTATTGTCGAAGATACGGTGGAGCATGAAAGACCACCTCGAGGAAGAGATAGACCTCCATCCATCGTCAATGTTCCTGGACCAAGCCAAGAACCGGTCATCCAAGTTAATCTAGATCGTCCAAAGGATCGCCGCCCACCTGGAGAATGTTTTGAATGATTTCCCGGACCGGGATGGCGGAGGTCGTCCGAGGAACAGATTAAAAGCAATATGTAGTTTTTCCATCACAACCCGGAGCCAGCTGCTAACATTCCACCTCGTCCTAGAGGACGTTCTCAAGTAGATCGTCCAGGTCCTAGTCGACCTGTTCGTCAGGAACCCTCTAGGAGGACAACGAGAGGAAAGCAGCCAGAAGATACTGATCAGAGAAGAAAGATGGACTGGAACTTGGTGGTGAGGACCCAGGACCATGTCCATCCTAGTGGGCACCGAATGGAAACCGACGCCAGGGAGTACTTAGAGGCAAAGAGGGCTGCGGCTTTGCAACGTTCGGCCCTACGGGGATCTACCCCATACCCGAGAGACCCTCCTTTGAGGTTGTCGTCCAGAGGGGAAGGCCGAAGTTTAAGCCACTCTCTTGTTCATCCACGGCAGGAGAAGACCGTGGCTCAGCCCATGGTCTACAGGCGTCCAAAACCAGCCAACACTTCATCCAACCCAGTAATGAAAGAATATCGCAAGGAGTTCATACCCATTGAGGGACAGCTGGGAGCTCTCCAAATCAACTGGCCTACTCCATTCTCGGCCAGGATTATGGAGACGCCCCCCTTCCCAAAGGTAAAACTCCCAACCATTGAGCCTTTCGATGGAACTACTGATCCAGACGATCACCTGTCTGCTTACAAGCATCAGATGTACGTCCAAGGAGTGGATGATGCTACTTGGTGTAAGAATTTCCCAGCTACCCTGAAGGGAGTAGCTCAGAAGTGGTTCAATAATCTTCCCCCCAATTCAGTCAACAATTTTATCGAACTCGGTTTCTTATTCACTAGTCACTTTGTTGCCAACAAGCAAGAGCAAAAGACAAGCATGCACCTAGGCAAGGTCGTCCGGGGACCTAAGGAGGCTCTTAGAAGTTTTGTTAAGAGATTCAACCTAGAAGCACTTCGGATCCAAGATCTTAATCTTTGGAGTAGCCTTTGACGCCTTCATCGGGGCCTAAGGCCAGGAAGTTTCAAATTTGACCTTGTTAAGAAGAAAATCTCCACTCTTGCTGAGGCTTTGAGGGAAGCCGAAGCATTTATTCATGCCACCGAAGTATGTGCTGAGGCAAAGCATCCCGAGTCTAAGAAGCCTGAAGAGGTTACTCAGCCAAAAAAGAGCAACCCCAAGAAGGCCGAGACTTGGGCGATAACCTCCAACACCACTCCGGCTAGAAATAACAAGAGAAAGGAGGCCGAGCCATCCTCATCCAATCCTGTTGAGTTTAACAAAGACCAATACTCCATCCTCATGGAGATTAAGGATCAGTATGAGTTGAAGGCCCCCGCTGAAATGAAAACTCCTTATAGAAATAGGGATAAGAGCAAGTATTCCCACTTCCACAAAGATTGTGGTCATGAGACCAATGAATGTAAGCACCTCAAAAGAGCTTTGGAAGAGTTAGCCCGAAAAGGAAAGATGAATTCCTATATGACTCAAGGGGGAAGGAAGTTTCCAAGGAAAGATGATTGGCATAACAAGAAGAAGGAGAGTGTGAGCACAGACGAAGATGTGGTTCTCGTAATCTCAGGTGGGTTTGCTGCTGGGGGACCAACCAATAGAGGGCACAAAAACTACCTTAGGGAACTCGGCCAAGTTTTATTAGTTGATAAGACAAAGGCTGAGCCCTTCCCAAGGGTGGTAGTTAGTGAGCAAGATCGGGGCAGGTTGAGGACTCCCCATGATGATCCCTTGGTTGTAGAAATAAAAATAGCAAACTTGAGAGTAAGAAGGATCCTGATCGACACCGGAAGTTCGACGGACATCATTAGTGCTGATTGCCTGTCCAGACTAAAGTTTGAGGAGAAGAACTTAGTTCCCGTTCACCATCCCATCATAGGGTTTGGGGGAGGAGTCATCCATCCCATGGGAACTGTGACTTTGCCCGTTCGAGTAGGAGAGAAGGAAGCCTCAAGAACTCTGTTTATCAAGTTCTTGGTGGTCCGAGACTTGACAGCCTACAATGTCATTCTTGGACGACCAACTCTGAATCATGTAAAAGAGGTAATAGTAACTCACCTAATGTTGATGAAGTATGAGTGTGATGACGGTAGGATTGGCTCCTTGTATGGAGACCAGCAGACGGCTAGGGAATGTTACTTAACTACTCTGAAACCATCATCATGGAAGGCAGATAAGCAAGACCAGACGAAGGTTGCTGGCGGAAGGAAAACGTCTAAAATAGAGAAAGATCAGACGAAGGTTGCTAGCGAAAGGAGAACGTCTGGAATAGAGAAAGATCAGACGAAGATGGCTAGCGAGAGGAAAACGTCTGGATTTGTCAAAGACCAGGTTGCCTCGTTAAAGCTGACTATTGAGAGCCCTCAGACGCCTCTTGCTCCCTCAAGGAAGGCGTCTGAACATCTCCCCAGCAAGAAGAGAAGATATGAAATCATCAAAGAAGAACCCTCCTCGTCTGAAGAGGTCATGACCATCATGGGGCTAACAGTAGAACGTCCAGAGCCAGTGGAAGCCCCCGAAGAAGTACGTCTGGATGAAGCTCGTCCAGAAAGGACCCTCAAAATTGGATCTTCGCTCAGTCCTGGTTTGAAGGGTCATCTAGTCCACTTGCTGAAAGAGTTTCAAGATGTGTTTGCCTATTGCGTCGAGGAAATGCCTGGAATTGATCCGGAAGTAGCCGTCCACCAGTTGAATGTTGATCCAAATTTGAAACCGGTTCGCCAGAAGAAGAGGCATTTGGGACCGGCTAGAAACCAGGCGGTCGACCAAGAAGTTCAGAAGTTGTTGGAATCGAAGTTCATCAAAGAAACCTATTATCCAGACTGGATAGCAAATGTGGTTATGGTGCCAAAGCCCAATGGCACCTGGAGAATGTGTGTGGACTACACGGACCTCAACAAGGCTTGTCCTAAGAACAGTTTCCCTTTGCCGAAGCTGGATCGTCTAGTAGACTCCACAGCTGGCCATGCTTTGCTGAGCTTCATGGACGCTTATTCAGGTTTTCATCAAATCCCAATGTGGCCAGAGGATCAGGACAAAACGTCCTTCATTACTGAAAAAGGGCTGTATGGTTGGGTGAGGATGCCATTCGGCCTGCGCAATGCCCCGGCCACTTTTCAAAGATTGATCAATAATGTTTTTCAGCCGCAGTTAGGACGAAATATGGAGGCATATATTGACGATATGATAGTCAAGAGCCGTCAAGAAGAAAGTCATGTTGGTGATTTGAGAGAAACTTTTGAAACTCTCAGGAAATACAAGTTGAAGCTGAATCCCAGCAAATGTGTCTTTGGGGTTTTGTCGGGGAAGTTTTTAGGCTTCTTGGTGGATCAGAGGGGAATAGAAGCCAACCCTGAAAAGATTCAAGCTATTTTAGACATGAAGTCTCCTTCGAAGGTAAAAGAGGTACAGCGGTTGACGGGTTGCTTGGCTGCCCTTGGACGATTTTTGTCTAAGTCAGGCGACAAGTGCCATCACTTCTTTGCCACGATCAAGAAAAAAGCCAAGTTCGAATGGACAGCAGAGGCGGAGCAAGCCCTTCAACTTGTCAAAGATCATCTTCAGCAGCTGCCTAGGTTGGTCAGTCCCACCGAAGGGGAAAAGTTGTTTGTATACTTGGCTGTATCCACTCAAGCTGTGAGTGTCGTCCTGTTGGCTGAACGAGAGTCCGTCCAAGTTCCCATATACTTTGTGAGTCACGTGCTCAAAGATGCGGAAAACAGGTATACTCCAGTCGAGAAGTTTGGATTGGCCCTAGTCATAGCCAACAGAAAGTTGAGGCCATATTTCTTGGCGCACAGTATAATTGTCTACACTGACCAGCCCTTGAAGCAAGTTCTACAGAAGATGGAAGCTGCTGGACGAATGCTAAAATGGGCGGTTGAGCTTAACATGTTTGACATATCATTTGAACCAAGGAAAGCCATTAAAGGGCAAGCCTTGGCAGATGTTATAGTTGAGCTTACTCGGCCAACCATAGAACCAATATCTGATCCAGCTAGAGGAAGGAAGCATTGGACGCTCATGGTTGATGGATCGTCCCACGATCCAATGGATGTGGGGCAGGAATCATTTGTCAATCTCCTGAAGGAGATAAGTTTGAATATGCATTGAGATTCCAGTTCAGAGCGTCCAATAATGAAGCTGAATATGAAGCACTCTTAGCTGGAATCAAAATGTGCAAGGCGGCTGGAGCTGTTGAGATCGAGGCCAAATCAGACTCCCTCTTAGTTGTCAATCAGGTTAATGGAGATTTTGAATGCAAAGAAGCATCAATGAGCAAATACATGCGACTGATCAAAGATGAGATAGAGCCATTAAAACGATTTGTCCTCGACCAAGTACCAAGGTCAGAAAATCATCAAGCCGATGCTCTCTCAAAATTAGCCGGCTTTGAAGGTGATGTGCCAAGAACAGTTTTTTGGGAAGTCAAACCCCAAAAAGAGCATCGACCAAGAACAGATTATGTTTCTCGCCCGAGGGACTGTCGGATGGAGCCGATCATAGAATATAAGAAGACGGGACGATTGCCTTCGAGATCCTGTAGAGGCTAAGTATGTAAAGGCTAGAGACAAGTGGTTTGAATTATGGGACGAGACACTTTACAAGAAGTCATTCAACCGGCCCCTGCTCAAGTGCGTCACCAGAGAAGATGGTCTGGAGGTCCTGAAAGAACTCCATGAAGGAGCTTGTGCTTCTCACATTGGGGGAAGAGCTTTAGGGGAAAAGGCTTTAAGGACGGGGTACTACTGGCCTACCTTAAAGGAGGATGCTTTAGTCTATGCAAAGAAGTGTGACAGTTGTCAGAAGCATGGAAATGTGCATCAGAAGCCGTCCAACTATTTAACCCCCATCTTGTTCCCTCTGCCTTTTGCCAAATGGGGCATGGATATCCTAGGACCTTTCCCCTGTGGCCGCCGGGCAAAAGAAGTTTGTGATAGTGGCGGTTGACTACTTCACTAAATGGATAGTGGCAGAGGCCATGAGAGGAATAACAACGAACGACGTCAAGGGCTTCATCTGGAAAAACATTATAACTCGATTTGGCATGCCCCAGTCAGTCGTCTTTGATAATGGTCCACAGTTCGAAACGCCTAAGCTGAAAGAGTGGCTGTCAGAAAGAGAAATCAAAGCTCACTTTGCGGCAGTCGCCCACCCACAAGCCAATGGGCAAGTTGAGTCCTTCAACAAGATTCTATCAAATGGAATCAAGAAGAAGCTGGATAACGCCAGAGGACAATGGGTTGAAGAACTGCAATTGGTGTTGTGGTTCATTAGCACAACCGCTAAGAATTCCACAGGCGAGACGCCTTTCATGTTAGTCTATGGCACTGAAGCCGTCTTGCCCATTGAGGTTGAAGAGCCCACCCTACGAGTCATGTTATACACAGAAGATGCCAATTGGGCCGCATTGCGCACGGCTTTGGACCAAGTCCCAGAAGTCAGGGGCAATGCCTTGCTAAGAATGCAATTGTACAAACTGCGAATGGCTCGGGAGTTTAACAAAAGAGTTGTTAGACGACCACTCAGGGTGGGGGATCTCGTCCTAAGAAAGATGGAAGAGGTTGGACGCGCTAAAGAGTTGGGGAAGCTAACACCAAACTGGGAAGGCCCTTATCTGATTGTCCAGGAGGTACGCAGTGGGACTTTTCGTCTACAAGATTTAGATGGACGACCTATTCAGCGTACTTGGAATTCGGACAACTTAAAGAAGTACCACGTCTAACTCAGATCTTCGTCAGATACCTGTAGGATAATTTGTTGTTATTCCAAAGTGCCACGGCACATGTTAGTAAGAAAAGAATTGTATACATGTATCTTGGCATTCAGCCAAGCAAAATCCATATAATACAATTCTTACTTTCTTATCTCTTTGTATATTTTCACCAAGTTAATTCACTTTGGGGCATTAAATCAGTTACTCGTCTAAAAAAGTGACAATAACTTGGACAAAATACAAACAAAGAACGTCAAAATCACTCGCATTTACGCCGAACATCACTCCCTCAAAGAGACCGGCCAAAAATATAATGCATATATGGCCGTGAAATTGACAAAAACTCTAGTAAGAGTAACGTCAAAGTCTCTGAGAGAAAGCTGGCCTGAAATAAGACCTTAGTAAAGGATACTTACTTTCAAAATCACGGACAGCTAAGTAGTCTAGACCCTAGTAAGGGATCGCTACTTAATGTCGAGTGTTGCCCCCTCAAGGAAACCGGCTAAAACACGCTTCGAACAGGTATCTCTAGCTCGTCCATCAACTTCAGCAGGCTCAGCCACGGCTGGCTGCTCTCCTTCTTGGACTTTGGCTCTCCCTCCACGCACGGTTGAGTAAGCCCAATAAAGGGGGGATGATAGAAGCCAAAAGGACGAGCCATGTAAAAACAAGGACGAGCCATAGAAAACAAGGTCGTCCAAAAAACTAATACCTAGGCTATAGATGCCTTTCTGATGGTTTGAAACCATCCCAGACGAGTACGGCCCAAAGAAGGTGACCGTCTGAGAATGGACGTCCTACTGTGCATGACCATCGTACAAAAAGAAAAAAAAAAGGTTGGTAGCTTGAGTTAAATAGGTCTTGGCCGCAACCTCTCATTAGGCGAGACTCGTCTGAATAAGCAGACCGTCCAACAATCTAGGGAAAATCATGCAAAATGCTTAGGACACTTAATAAAGATCGGAAATCGTCCAATGCCAAGAATGATCGTCCAAGAAGTTCAAGACGAGTCAATTCTTGCACTTGGATATTTCATAAAATAACAAATAATCGTCCAAGGGCAAGGGAGACAATCTTCTCGTATGGGCACTTTGCAAACAGTCTCAGACGAGTCCCTTTTTGGTATTTGGAGACAAGTTTTAAAGGTTAAGAATCTGAGCAGGATGTTCAGCGATCATGACGAAGTTAAAGTTACATTTAGCCAAATTGCAATTGTAAAAAAATAAAATAAAAAGAAGACCGGCAATTGGCAAAAAGTTCTTCATATATATCAACATCAAAACTTTACAACTTAAGACTACTGAAGAGCTAAGACTACAAACGGCAGACAAGCCAAGAAACTTAGAAAAATAAACCTAAAGCTAGGCTTCATCTCCAGCGCGTGTTTCTTGGTTGTTCTTAGGCTTCTCATCCCCGCCTTCGTCTTCAGGCCCCTCACCATCGGCTGCAGCCTCGTCGTCAGACTCTAAGAATTCCGGAGGTTCCTCGGCACATAACATAGCCCGATGGACACTCTGTTGGTACTCTAGACGACGCACAAAGTTGGGAACCTCGTCAGCCTCAGCCAGCATCTCGAAGGCCTTGACGGCCCAGCCTTTAGACGTTTCGATGACTTGCTCCAACCCTTCCTTGGCATCATCAAAGGCCTTGGCCGCCTGGCTCTCTAGACGGGCAGTTCTCGCCCTCAGAAGAATATTCTCCTTCCTTAGCTGCGCGGCGACGAGAAGGGCGACATTTCTTTCATCCCTTAGTTCAGTGGAGACAGCATCAATTACCATCTTCAGACGGTCTTGTTCCTTGAACATGTCATTAATAGTAACAAGATAATTCTTGTTTTCTGACTCCAGATGAGCTGATCTTTTCTCCAAAGCCTCCAGAGATTGACGATGGAGTGTATTAGCCATCTCAATATCATGGATGGCCTTGTCGCCTGCCGTAGTCGCCATATGGACGAGCTGTTTATTCTCTTTTCTCAGCTCCTTCGCCCATTCTTCAGTTAGCATGCTGCGAGCCAGAAGCTGGAACAATGAAAACAAATCAAGTTATTAGACGGATTAAAGAGTCAAAATTTAAACAAGTATAAAACAAAACCGGCATAAAATAATACCTCGGCAGCAAGCTGGGACATGTATCCCACATGCCCGGTAGAAGCTCCCCTTAATCCTTTGATATAGGATTCAGGGTAGCACTTGAAGAGCTCCTGCTTCAGACGCTCTTTCTCCAGCCTTGACATTTTGGCGAAAGCAGGAGAAGAATCCTCGTCCGAATCAGCAAGGGGAGGAGTTGGGGGAATAGCAAGGCCTTTGCCCTTATCTGAAAGAGGGGGAGAGTCAGTAATCTTGATAGGAAAGACGACGGCTTGTCTATTGGACGGACTCATGGACCGTCCACCGACCCGCATCGTCCTAACTATATTGGGGTAATACGACTCACCGGACGAAAGCGATGCTGTCCTAACAGCTAAAGGCATCTGTGGCACCAGCTTAGCCACCGAGCCGCTGAACCCTGGATAGTTCTCGGCAGCAGCCCCAGATTCTGGTGCAACAAAAGCCAAGGCGGACTCTAGGTTGACCTCAGCAGAGTCGGCCGGCAAAACGCTGATTGGAACAGCTGCATGGGCATCCTTTCCCTCCTCGGCCGGGCCAACAGTCGAAGGCTCTCTTTTAAGAGCCTTGGCTTGTGGGGGAGGCATGCTTTTCTCCCCGCTCTCGACAAGCGGGAGCCGCCTTATCCACCTTCTTCCTTGTAAAGCCCTTAGGCTTCTTTCTTTCGAAGGCTGGTCACCTTGAGTAGTTGGCCTCTTCTTTGATGAGGACGACTTCCCAGGTGGAAGTTTGTTTGTAGGAGCATTTTTCTGCAAAAAGTAAAGGCATCAGCTCGATCGTCCAAAAAACAAAAATAACTACTATTGTAAAAAATCCAGAAGAGTATGGCCCCAAGAAGGTGACCGTCCAAGTATGGACGTTCTTCTATGGTTGACCCTCGCCCATAAATTGGATGCAAAAATCCAGACGAGTATGGCCCCAAGAAGGTGACCGTCCAAGTATGGACGTTCTTCTGTGGTTGACCCTCGCCCATAAATTGGATGCAAAAATCCAGACGAGTATGGCCCCAAGAAGGTGACCGTCCAAGTATGGACATTCTTCTATGGTTGACCCTCGCCCATAAGTTGGATGCAAAAATCCAGACGATCATGGCCCCAAAGAGGTGACCGTCCAAGTCTGGACGTTCTCCTTCTTTGGGTGACTCTTGTCCAAGAATTGGACACCAATTCTTGGACGAGCATGGCCCCAAGGAGGTGACCGTCCAAGTCTGGACGATCTCCTCCTGTGGGTGACCTTCGTCCAAGAATTGGACACCAATTCTTGGACGAGCATGGCCCCAAGGAGGTAACCGTCCAAGTCTGGACGTTCTCCTTCTTTGGGTGACCTTCGTCCAGGAATTGGACACCAATTCTTGGACGAGCATGGCCCCAAGGAGGTGACCGTCCAAGTCTGGACGATCTCCTTATTTGGGTGACCTTCGTCCAAGAATTGGACACCAATTCTTGGACGAGCATGGCCCCAAGGAGGTGACCGTCCAAGTCTGGACGTTCTCCTTCTTTGGGTGACCTTCGTCAAGGAATTGGACACCAATTCTTGGACGAGCATGGCCCCAAGGAGGTGACCGTCCAAGTCTGGACGTTCTCCTTCTTTGGGTGACCTTCGTCCAAGAATTGGATGCCAATTCCGGACGAGCTCATTTGGTCCTCGTCAAAAAAAAAAAAAAAAAAAAAAAAAAAAAAAAAAATTAAATTTTACCAATGTTTCTGCTCTTTTCTCGGCGCTACTCTTTGCATACTCCTTCCACAGATTATCTGTAAATTAGGACATGCTGATTTCCCCCGTCCAAGATGATTTGAGGCGTTGTCTGGCCGAGTCTGCAAATAAAAAAAAAATGTGTGTTCGTCATATGTGTTTTGGACGAAGAGTTTTACTTGGATGATTTTAAATATACCTTTATCCTCAGCCAACCGCAAGCCGGCAGCGACCAAGAAGTCGTCTTGGTAAAACATTTCCTTAAAGGGTATCCAGTTAGACGGTCCCTTAAAAGATCGTTGGCCGGGTCTGGAGTACTCCTTCACTCTGAAGTACTCCACCACCTCCTCGTCAAAGTCGTCCTCCAACTCCAGCCAAGACCGCTTCCGTCCAGTATTAGTGACGGATCTATTATAATATCTGTAGCTCTCTGTGACATAGTCGCTGGACGCCCGTAAAAAGATAAAACCGGCTTTCCACTCGTGCATCTTTGACGATTTCCCCCAAGCTGTCATGAAGCCTGGACGGTTGCAGATGCTGAGCCATGCTCCGTCCACAGCCCCAGGTACCTTAGCCGCATAATGGATATGGGTAAAGGCTTAAAGGGAAAGGGCTAGGCCGCGTAGCTCGCGGACGGCAATAAACGTCAGGATGTTATGCCAAGCGTTTGGTGCCAGCTGGTTATGGCCGATGTGGTAGTGCTGCAGCACTTGTTCTACGAAGTCGTAAAGAGGAAACCTCAATCCAGCATCTAAGGCCAGTTTATAGACGGCGAAATGGCTCCTGGGAGCACTCAGGATCGTCGCGTCGTTATTAGGAATGACAAAGGAGAAGCCCGGCATGGGCATGAAAGACGACAAGAAATTAGGGTCTGGTCCTAGTTTCTCTAACCACTTACGGTTAACTAAAATGAAGCCAGGATCAGAAAGGGGACCTAAACGTCTTCTAATCTCCGACGAGGTGGTAGAAGCCTTGTCTGATTCTTCGGCAGCCTCAGGATCGCTACCATTATTACCTTCGCCGATCTCCGCCATATCGGCGTCCCGGCCAGAAGTACTGGTCTCAGTCTTTATTTCGGAAGTTTCTGCATCATGGTCGAAAGGAGGCCTGTCCAAAGACTG
This sequence comes from Beta lomatogona, assembly GCA_947646795.1. Taxonomy (NCBI): domain Eukaryota; kingdom Viridiplantae; phylum Streptophyta; class Magnoliopsida; order Caryophyllales; family Amaranthaceae; genus Beta; species Beta lomatogona. The sequence continues at coordinate 1,737,236 of CANSNZ010001336.1, forward strand.
AGCACTTTGGACCTCTCTTGCCTCATCTGGCACTCGTCCAGTTGATTCCTCCATATCTGAGCTATTTGATGGGATTATTGCTTTTCGTCTTAGACGGGCCGTTTGCTTGACGCGCGCCAGATTACCCTGCACAGGTAAAGACTGGGTCGTCTGACTTTCTCGGCCAAAACTATGAAAAAATATGTACTCGGCCAGAAGAGGCCCAACTCTAGAATGTGCCGAAGAAGAAGTATCGGTTCTAGGGTCAAGACAAGCTCTTGGTCGGCTAGGATTATTTGACGAAGATGATTCCATTTTATTGATTTTCTAGGAAAAAATAAAGAATAAAGAAGAGTGAAAGGATCAAAGAAACGATACCTGCTAAGAACGTCTGGGAAATTCGGTGAAGGATGCTGAAGCTGGACGATCTCTCTCTCTCTCTAGAAAATTGCAGAGCTTCTCTCTCTAGAAAAATTTGTTCGAGGTGTTAAATGATTGAATGTTTTCACACCAAGGTTATTTATAGAGGGATAAGAAACCTGCGAAGCCGATCAAGAATGACCGAAAAGAGAATACAACGGTCTAAAATGACCGGTATAACACAGGAGAAGGCGCGCCACTTCATTTCAAATTGAACTACCTTGAGTGTAAAAAGGCCTTAACCGTCAGACGGGCCAACAGTAAAAGCCCTTTTAGGGGCAAATGTTGTAGTCTAACTTCGATGGTTCTCTTTGAGACACTTGGGCTCATCAGAGCCGTACACGTGTCACCTTAGTAAAAGAAGAGAAAAGCCTTGAATCTCTGGGCTACACTCAGCTGAGTTAAAAGGTTCAAATTCTGGCCCAACAGTCAGAGCCCAGCAGTGCCAAATGGCTGAAGGAGAGTGGTTAATAGACATCCCCCAGTCATGGTCTGCCACGTGTCATGATATGATTCCTCAGCCAATCAGAGGCCACTATTGTAGGTCAGTTTTTAAGGTTAGCTGTCAACTTGCTATCACTATAAATACCCCTGAAATCAGGAGAAACACACATTCAATGCAAACAGTGCAAAGTTACTCTGATAAAATTCTCTCTCACTTTCTCTTTCTATCTCTACTTTCTCTCACTACTCCTGATAACTGACTTAAGCATCGGAGGGGGAACCACCACCCAAACCTCCAGGGTGGGTCCCTTTGTGCAGGTTCGGGAGCAGAGTCAAGACCAAGGACTAAGAGGATTCAGACATCGTTGCACAGGTCTTCAACTGAAGAACACTCAAGATACTACTTTACTTGCTCGACAAGGAAGCTAAGCCCACAGCTTACTTGTTGGATAAGTGGACAAAACAATATCCACTTAAATTTATTTTTCTGATAATTCAATTTTAATAATGATTTCATTTAGTTTTGAATTATTTAACGAGTTTATTTAAATCATTTAATTGAAATGTATTTTAAACTAATTATTCATGTTCATTATTTCTAAATAATTTAATTATTAATTGTTGCAATTGAAAATCTTTATTTAGTTTGTGGGCATTCTTATTCTTTCAATTGTCCATCCATATTAGTAGCCCAATGTCAAGTCCATAGCCCATGTGGCATTTTTGTTAGCCAAAAAGAAAAGTAAAAAAAACCAAAACAAAACAAAATAAAAAAAAAAAAGGAAAAGAAAATGTGATCTTCATCACCATCTCCCTCCTCACGTATGAAAGTCAACAAGCCAAAGGAAATTTTTTTCCACAAATTCAACAGTTCTTGTCAGAGAACTTTGAAAATCAAGCACAAATTCAACCATAACCTCAACTCTTCAGCACAAAAATCCCCCAAAATCAGAAAACAAAATCTCACACCATACTTCCTCCATTAATGGCGGTTGACTAAGCTCCACAAATTCAGAAAATTTGTTCTATAAATAGCAACCCAAACACATTCACCCAATTGCTCAAGCAAACAAGTTAAACTTCAAAGGTTTGCTTCAAATTTCTTCCCTTCTCTCTTAATTTTTGATTTATTTTTTTTGTTTTGAAAATTAAAAATAAAGTTGCCCACACCATTAACAACTCCACCTCTGTTTCTCTAATTCGCCGGAAACAACCACGACCATCTGAACCACTCGCGCCACCATAAACACCACCCAACCGCCAGCCCAAACGCACCCTTCCCTTCGCGTCACCCTATGCTGCCCAGCCTCGCGGCGCCGCAGCTGCTCCTTGACGGCAGCCCGCGCCAGACGCCGCCCACCTGAAACCACCCCTCCCCGCCTGACTTCGCCGTCCACCACTCGAAACACCAGCCTCCCTCCCTTGCTTTTCTCCCCCCTGAGTCGCCTCCCCTGTTCTTCCTTCCTGCCTTCTTCGTTTTTTTTTTGTGTGTCGTGTGAAACTGATTCTTTTGAATCAGTAAATTTTTTTTTTCCCTTTTATTAGTTTTATTAGTTTATTTTTTTTTAACAACATAAATGGCTTTCCTAAATTAACTTGCTTTATTAAGTTGGTATATTTTAGATTAATTTAGTCTCTTATAACTTGAAAGTATTTCTTAATTTTCAAAAACAAAGTAAGAAGTATAATAAAGTTAGTTTTCTATGTTTAAAATAATGGTTTAAGTTAATGAAAATTAAGTTGAAGTAATCTTTGAGTAATTTAAAATGATTTCATAACTAATTTGAAAAACCATAAACTTTGATTTATAAACTCTCTTAAACTCATTAAGAATTCTTTAAGTTATTTAAATTATTTAAATTGTTTATTTTATATATAAAAAGGGGTTATTTAGGTAACTAACTTAGATATCATTAATGTCTATTAGAGACTTCGATTGCGTAGACGAGGAATATTAAGAGTGTTAATACGTCCGTGAACTTAACTTTTAGGCACGCGTCACGAGGTAATCTCCGATGTCCATCTAAACGTAGATCCCGTTAGAATAAAACGAATTAATTATATGACTATGTGAATTAGAATATGGATTATGGATGTGGTTTATAGTTATGGATTATGCACGATGAATGAGTATAACAAATGAAATGACTGGTATAACGGACGATACGTCAATGATGATTTTCATTATAACGTTATTAACACCGTCAATAATAGCAACATAATCACTAATCTTTTATTCTTGTTATCAACATCGTTTAATGTCGTTTAGTAATGTTATGGCTATTATTATTATCATTATTATTATTAATATTATTATTATCGTTATTCTTACCATTTTTATATATTATTATTATATTAATATTGAAGTCATGAGTGAAAGTGGGAAATTATCAAGAACATGTGATAATTGAATGATTATGAGTTAATCAATGTAACCAAGTGACGGTTATGATAATGAATATGAATGGGCACTCGGATTAAGCTATGTATGAATTGAATTCTGGGTTTGGAATAAGTGAATGTATTCACTCTTGATTAAATGAATTGACGCATATGTGTACATGTGTTATGTGATGACTTGAATTAAAAGCTGTTAATCACTTAAAGTGAAATATCGGAGGGAAATGATGAACAGGTTGCCCTGTATGGGAGGTTCAGCGGCCACCTACAGGTTCTCTGGTTACTATGCTGATTTTCTGTTTCTTGTCTTCCTTCTATCTTGTTGTGATCCAAGTAGAAGGGGTGTGCACACTAGGGACTCTGTTATTATGGCCATTATGTTATTCGTAGGTGGTTATAGGGGATTGACCCCGGCCTACAATGTTGATGTAAGTGGTTACAGGGGATTGACCCCGGCTTACTGGCGTTCTCTTTCCTCTCCTTAAATAACTGGATTAATTGAATTAAGTATGTGATTATTCATTGTATATATATATATATATATATATATATATATATATATATATATATATATGTGTGTGTATGTGTGCTATGTTTCTCAACCCTGTTAACCTACTATTTTACAAAGTATTTTCAACTTAAGTATTTCACGGGATGGAGTTGGAATTACTCAGTTTTTCTGATTTTTGGGAGCTTGTCTTTCTTGTTTCTTTCCAATGCATTTGTGCAGGTGTGTGATCGACGGGGGAACAAAAGGGAGATCACTTAGAGTTGTCATCCACTTAGCTTATGATTTAGCATCCGCTGGAACTCTGAAATACTTTAGTAATTAGTAATATTTAATGAACATTTTACTTGGTTGTAAGGATTAATTAATTTGAATTTAGTATGCTTTAATCTAGCCTTGCATTTATTTCCAAGAAGATAAGTGCGGCGGTAGCACGCCCGTTGAGTCGAACCCTCGTGGATATTCCCCCCATCTCGAGTTTTATTAAATGAAAAAGGGTTCGGGTTGGCGGGGGTGTTACAGTTATTCAGCGCGAGATTTCGCCGTCCATGACTTCGAACTGTGAAGAGGATGAACGTGAGTTCAGCAATTCATGAAGCGATTTTGGCCTGAATCGTTGTGGTGAATTGGGTGTCGAACCGTTGTTGTGGTGAATCGTTGTGATGAATTTCCTTGATTTCAGAAACTTCGAAGAGGATATACCTTGTTTTTGCAAGCAAAGAGTGAGAGAGAGGATGAGGGAGGAGAGAGAAAGAAAGCTCGAGAACGAGTGAGAGAGGACTGAGGAGACACAGTTTGAACGAAGGAGTGAGGAGGGAGAATGAAGGAGTTAGGAGAACGATGCGTAGTTTGAAACCCTAGCTGGGTGCTTCTTTTATTAATTTAAAGAGCCTATTGCTGCGGTTTTTTGTAGTAACCGCAGCAATAGGTTCAAATATTATTAAAAAAATAATATTTTAATCTATTGCTGCGGTTCTTTGAAGAAACCGCAGCAATAGATTTCGTTAGACCCAGTCAATGAATTTTGAAATGTTACCGTTGAAGTATATTGCTGCGGTTTCCACCCAAAACCGCATCAATAGATTGATTTTTGATTTTTCCTTTTCTTTTCACGTGGTTTATGGGTAAAACCGCAGCAATTCAGCCGCAACAATAAGCAATTATTCTACTAGTATTGCTATTGTTAGCATTGCTACTATTACTGTTATTATTTGTATTATTATTATTATCATCATCGCTTTACGTTTGTTATTATTATTATTATTATTATTATTATTATTATTATTATTATTATTATTATTATTATTATTATTATTATAGCTATTTACAAACTTATATATCAATCATAATGCTTACTCCCTCCGTCCCAAAATATAGTTCTCATTTCCCTTTTTTCACGGTAATTTATGCAAGTAGAATCTAAGAGGGATAGTAAAGATTTTTTGTTTATTTAAATAAATGTTTTATGGGAAAAGATGATTTTAGGAGAGATAATGGAGAATAATTGGTGAAAGAGCATTAATTGTAACACTTGGGTTGAATAAACAAAGTAAAAAAACAAAATTCAAGAAGCAAATAAATGATGGGACACGGTTTTTCTAGACAAATTACGGAAAAATGTGGAACTAAATATGGAAATGGGAACTATATTTTGGGACACCCAAAATGGAAACGGGAACTATATTTTGGGACGGAGGGAGTATAATAATAAATCATTTATATAAAGCTTGAAATTGATCATCTACTTGTTATTATTGTCGTTGGTTATAATATATAATATTAGAAACATATGAAGAGTCGTTCTACTCCTTTACTCATTAAAGTGGTTTTACGCAGTTGATTAGTCGAAATAAAAGTTGACTAAGAGAATACACTAAACATCACGGTAAACAATATAGTGTTTTTATTAGTTTTTCTTTATAATCCATATATTTATGGCACACACACATATGTATATATATGTCGATCATAATACCTTAAAAATATGATCCGTTTACAAAACTCATAACAAAATCAAAATGACCCGATCAGGATTTAACCGAAGTTGGTTGGCGTTTAATAGCGAATGGACCCGATGCTTCACAATGATCGAACTAAGGTCATTAGTTTTTCAACCCAAGTACACATGACTCTACCCAATCGTACATGAAACCCAAACACGACATGCGCAAACCCGGTAAAAAAAGTCCATGGGAGATTAGCTAATGTTAAATACACCAAAATAAAGAAAAAAAACAATTTAGTCTCAAAATTAACCAATTAGCTAATGTTCACTGCTACTTCCCCGGTAACGGCGCCAAAATTTGACGCGCTCGTTGTAAACACGTCAAAGATACCTAAACTACCCAATATAGGGCAAGTAAAGGGTCGAAATCCACAAGGTAAGTCAAGAACTAATTAGTTAACTATAATGAGCTAAATCAATTTTTGGGTTTTTGAGAGTTTAACAATAATTCTAAAATCTAAATAAACTAAGAAATTTATAAAATAAAACAACAAGTAATTAAGCAAAGGAGTTAATACAAGGATAAAAGAAACTAGGGGATTAGGGGGATTCACCAACACTCAATCCAAGAATCCAAAATCAAGGCCAAGGGGAAACGATTGGGGGATCACAAGGGGAAAATCACGAACATATGAACTCTAATTACTCTCTCGAGCTAATTAGAGGAGCTTGATTAGTCACTCATGACCTATTCTCATGGCATGAGCAACTAATCAAGCCAAATCAAGCACAACATGATTAATCAAGCTTCCCTAAACTAGAAAATACCTATTTTCATGGAAATCCTAATCTAGCAACCAAACTTAGTTTATTCCTAGCTTCATCTCTCGATCCTTCACTAGGAGCTCCAAATATGTAAGTTAAGTGGTGATCAAACACCCAACAAACCAAGTAAAACAAGTTTGATCAACAAGTTCAACCCCCAAAAGTTAACCCCCTAACTTAGATCTAAGATCCAAAGAGTAAATGAAGGTTACATCCCTTCCCCTAGTATGGAACTACTCACACATTATGGAAATAACACAAAACAAAACTTGAAGTAACTTAATCACCATAACCATGGAGGAAAAGAGGAAAAATGCAAATAATCAACTAATAAAGTAAGATCTAAACAAACAAAGCATGAAATAAGCAAGAACAATGGAAGAAAAGAAGAAAAACAAACAAAAATTACCAACTTTAAGCTTTCATAAATGAAGAATGGAGATCCAAAAGCTTCAAATCTTCATTTTCTCTCTCCTAGGGTTTTGTTCTAGAGTTTGAATGCTAAAACAAGATTTAATCTCTCTCTAATTTCTAGTTAATAATTGCCTAAGTTAAAATAAGAGGAGTCCCTCTTTTATAGTCATAAGAAATAAAACACAAAATTACAAAACAGCCCCCGCATTAAGACAAACAAAATCGCAAAACCTTTTCCGGAAAATGACCCGACCCGGGCGGGTGGACTGACCCGAGCTCTCGGGTGACATGACCCGAGCCCTCGGGTCACATGACCCCGGGCGGGTCCAAATGTCAGGAATTTCCTTGGGTTCCCAATCAAAGCGACCAGGGCGGGTCTGTGAACCCGAGCCCTCAGGTTGGCAGACCCGAGCCATCGGGTCAACAGACCCGGGCGGGTCCGCTGGACGGATGTTTTGTCTGGCTGGGCTGGGCTGACCTAGGCGGGTCCACTCACCCGGGCCCTCGGGTCAACCACTTCTTCTCCTTCTTCTCTTCTTTCGAGCTCCTTGGTGCTCCATTTCCTCAACACTTTGCCTCGGGCTTGTGCATAGACCCTCCAAACGTGCTCCCAAATCCTGAAATGCAAACAAACACCCAAAAAAAGAGAGCAAGGGAGGAAAATGCACAAAAAGGAAAGAAAAGGAATGAACTTAGCCTAAATTAGCCTAAAAACTATCACAAAAACTATTAAAAACTAAGCATAATTCAAGCATATAAACCAATCATCAATGCAACGATGGAGGAAGACTATCAAGCTGACTACACCAAGTGGAAAGAAGATGACTTTCACTACCGGGAAGGGCCAATGTTCGAAGAGTCCGAGTCTTTCGAGTCCAAGTTTGAGTTTGAGTTTGAGTTTGAGTCTTCTGAGTCTAGCTTCCCAATTGGATTGTATATGAGTTTGTTAATCCTAGTGTTCAAATAGAGTCTCGATCTTCTGCCGAGTCCTTGTTCGATGTTATCACTAGTGGAAAAAAGGCCATATGTCACATAAAAACTAATCATCCGGTTAGCACTAAAATAGATGAGTTTATGTCAATTAATCCGGTTGGCGAAGTGAACCGGATCAGTTAATTAACTGATCTGGTTTGTCAAGGTCCGGATCAGCTAATGGGCCCTTTAACAAGGAACAAGTCATGCGCGTTACTGATCCTTGGGCCCTTTTTTAAAAAGCGTGTTTTTGGGCCCTTGTTAGGGTTTATTAAACGCTGCACGCTGCTCACCATCTCCCTCATCTTCTCATCTCCCTTCCTCTCATCTCCCTTCACTCATCCTCACCATCTCCCTCATCCTCTCATCTCCCTCATTCGCATCTCACCATCTATTCATCCTCACCATTTCCTCTGCCGATTTCCTACAAACCCTAACCGTAATCCCCGATTTCCTCCGCCAAGTACCACCAGATCTTCAACCTCTCCTCCCTTCTCTCTCTTCTTCTAATCTCCACCGCAATCATCGCTGACCCACTCTGCTTCTCTCTCTCCTCTGCGTTCGCATTCGTTCAATGAATTAATGTCCCTAACAACAGCCAGCGGTCAATTTCGGCGGAAGATTTCTCAAAGGCAAACAACCACTCTTCATCTTCACGAAGCCCCATAGACGCCACGAAACCCTAACACGTCTTTGTTGAACACCAAACACCATCTCCGCTGTCGCATTTAACCCAGATCTAGGGTTTGTGATTGTTTTTGTTTTGTACTATTTTGACTATTTTGAGTTTGATTTCCTTCGAAATTTGTCTTGGATTTTTTCGTTTTATATTTTGTGCTTAGTTTATCATTTTTAGAAATTAATCTTGTAATTTCTTGTAATCTATCTTTTAGTTTTTATTTTCTTGTAATTTTGTGTTTATTTAATTCATTTCGATTTTTGGATCTGAATTCCATGTTTGTGGTAATATGTAATTTATAATATTTGATTAAAGAAGTAAATTTCGTGGTGTTAATACGCTAACATTGAGACGCCTGATTATTGACTATTGAAATTGTATGCTGGTGATTTATCTCAACTTGGGCTTTAAAGCCAAAATACTATTGGGGAGGTTTTTTTTAATGCAGTTGAGCATCTAACTGATCCGGTCATTGTTGAAAACCACATCAGTAAGCTTCACTAAATGATCCGGTTTTCAACCACGACCAGATCAGTTAGGTTCTAACGGATCTAGTTCACAATCGGATCGGTTAATATTTTTTTACTGCTCCGAGCCCACCCGATCCGGACCAAAACTGGAGCGGTAAGCCCGGATCGGATGGGCTGTTTTCCACTAGTGTATGATTTCTGATTTCAATAAGATGAACTCATTTGCTTATGACTTGTGCACTATCTCTACTTCTTCTTCTCTTCCTCCTACTGATTACAACAATGAATCTGAAAAAGAAATAATTAAAGCAGTGGAAGAACATGAAAATACGACACCAATCATCGAGGAAACTGAAAAAATTAATCTTTCAAATGATAATGAACTAGAGGAGGTAAGAATTGGATTAACTCTAAATGATTGTGAACGCGCCAAGCTGATCAAAACACTCATTGAATAAATCAACATATTCGCATGGTCCTACTTGGACATGACAGGCATTGATCGTGATATCGCTAAGCATACTATACCTCTAACTGAAGGCATGAAACCTGTTAAGAATAATTTGCAGAATAAAACCCGATGTAGCCTTGAAAATCAAGGAAGAAGCTAAGTTATCAAACAACTCAGTGCAGGTTTTATTAAAGTAGCTAACTATCCTGACTGGGCAGCTAATGTTGTGCCTATGCCTAAAAAAGATGGGAGGGTTAAATTGTGTATTATAGAAATCTCAACAAAGCAAGTCCTAAAGATGGTTTCCCCTTACCTCACATAGACATCCTAGTAGACAATACTGCTAACCATGCCCTTCTTTCCTTCATGGATGGGTACGCGGGATATAACCACTTTAAAATAGTCGAGGAAGACATGGAAAAGACTACCTTCATCACTCCGTGGGGGAACCTTTTGTTATACTATTATGCCTTTTGGACTTAAAAATGCTGGGGCAACATATCAAAGAACTGCGACTACCCTTCTCCATGACATGATGCATAAGAAAGTAGAAGTATATGTAGTTGATATGATAGTTAAGTCTAAGGATAGAGAGGGACACCATACCGTCCTTGAGAAGTTCTTCATGAGACTTCGAAAATATAATATGAGACTTAACCCACAAAAATGCGCCTTTAGGGTAACTTTGGGGAAACTCCTAGGTTAAGTCATCAGTTCTAGAGGGATTAAGATCGACCCTACCAAAATAAAAGCTATCATGACCATGCCTCCACCTAAGAATGAAAAACAAATAAGGGGGTTCCTGGAAAAAATACAATACATTAGTAGATTCATCTCTAAACTAACCATGGTATATTGGTATGTGAACCCATCTTTCAAAAGCTTACAAAAAGTGTCGCCACCGAATGGGATAAGGATTGCCAAAAAGCCTTTGACAAAATCAAAGAATATCTATCCAATCCACCTGTCTTAGCACCTGCTTTGCCTGACCTACCTTTAAGACTCTATTTGACTGTGATTAAGACCGCAACTGGGGCTATGTCAGCACAAGAGGTTAATGGGAAATAATGTGCCATTTACTACCCTAGTAAAAAATTCTTGGACTATAAATCTTGATACACTCCCTTAGAAAAGCTTTGTCTTGCACTAGTATGGGCCACTAAGAAACTTAGACACTTTATGCTTACTCATACCATCCACATAGTGTCCCGATTATACCCTCTCAAATTCTTATTTTAAAAGCCAGCCTTAATGGTCGACTCTCCTACTGGGTAGTAATGTTTGCTGAATTTGACTTAAAATTTGTCCCTCATAAATCCATCAAAGGCAATGTTGTTTCAAACTTCCTAGCAGATTTACCTGTAGACGAATCTCGCGAGGAATATGAGTTTCCTGATAACGACCTTCTAATGACGGAATATGACAGTTGAGCACGATACTTCAAAGGCGCTTCAAACCAAAAAGGATGTGGCGTTGGGGTACTCTTGGTATTCCCTGAAGGCAAACACACTCCTCTATCTATTAAACTTGATTTTGATGTTACTAATAACGCAACTGAATCCGAAGCATGCATTATAGGGCTCCAGGTGATGATTGGTTTATATGCTTAATTTATGATTAGTTTTTAATAGTTTTTATGATAGTTTTTAGGTTAATTTAGGTTAAGTTTCTTCATTTTCTTTCTTTTTGTGCATCTTCCCTCCTTTGCGCTCTTTCTTTGGGTGTTTATTTTTATTTCAGGATTTGGAGCACGCTTGGAGGTTCTATGCACAAACCCGAGGCAAGGCATTGAAGAAATGGAGCACCAAGGACTCAAGGAGCTCGAAAGAGGAGAAGAAAAGAGAGGAGCATGCTGACTATAGGGCCCGGGTGTGTGGACCCGCCCGGGTCAGCCCAGCCAGCCAACACAACTCATTCCTTTCAGTTGACCCGCCCAGGTCTGCTGACCCGAGGGCTAGAGTTTACAGACCCGCCCGGGTCGTTTGCTTTGAGAAGTCACCATGATTCCTGATCAGTTGACCCGCCCGGGTTTGGGGACCCTAGGGCTCGGGTCAGGCCACCCGAGTGCTCGGGTCATCTCACCAGCCCGGGTCGGGTTATTTTTATGGAAACGTTTTTGCAACTTTCTTTGTTTTAATGCGGGGGCTGTTTTGTAATTTTCTGTTTTATTTCTTATGACTATATATGCGGGACTCCTCTAATTTTATCTGAGGCAATTATTAATTAAAGATTAGAGAGAAATTAGATCTTGTTTTAGCATTCAAGTTTAGAACAAAACCCTAGGAGAGAGAAAAGTGAAAGTTTGAAGCTTTTGGATCTCCATTCTTCATTTATGAAAGCTTAAAGTTGGTAATCTTTATTTATTTTCTTCTTTTCTTCCATTATTCTTGCTTATTTTATGCTTTGTTTGTTTAGATCTTGCTTTATTAGTTGATTATTTACATTTTTCTCTTTTTCCTCCATGGTTATGGTGATAAAGTTATTTCAAGCTTTGTTTTTGTTTTATTTCCATAATGTGTGAGTAGTTTCTTACTAGGGGAAGGGATGTAACCTTAATTTACTCTTTAAATCTTAGAACTAAGTTAGGGGGTTAACTTTTGGGGTTGAACTTATTGATCAAACTTGTTTTACTTGGTTTGTTGGTTGCTTGATCACCACTTAACTTGCATATTTGGAATTCCTAGTGAAGGATTGAGAGATGAAGCTAGGAATAAACTAAGTTTGGTTGCTAGACTAGGATCTCCATGAAAATAGGCATTTTGTAGTTTAGGGAAGCTTGATTAATCATTTTGTGCTTGATTTGGCTAGATTGGTTGCTCATGCCATGAGAATAGGTCATGAGTAACTAATTAAGCTCCTCTAATTAGCTCGAGAGAGTAATTAGAGTTCCTATGTGCGTGATTTTCCCATTGTGATCCCCCATTTGTTTTCCCTTGATTTTGATAGTTGGATTCTTGGATTGAATGTTGGTGAATCCCCTAATCCCCTAGTTCTTTTACCTTTATTTTATCTCCTTTACTTGCTTGTTGATTTACTTTGAAAATTTCCTAGTTTATTTAGATTTTAGAATCATTGTTAAACTTTCAAAAACCCAAAAATTGATTTAGCTCATTGTAGTTAGCTAATTAACTCTTGATTTAACCCTACTTCCTTGTGGATTCAACCCTATACTTACCCTATATTGGGTAATTTAGGTTATATTTGGCGAGTATACAACGACCTGTCACCAGGCCACAATATCCCTCGACATTAAAAAGCTTTGAGTATATTGTGATTCATCCTTGATCACAACCAAATCTCTAAAGGATGGAAAATCAGAAATGAAAGCCTTTTGCAATTTCAAGCTCATCTAGAAGCCATCGCCGAAAAAATACCTGAAATACAATACACTTACCTTTCTCGAGAAGAAAACCAATTCTCAATGCCTTAGTCCGTTTGGCCTCCATGATTAGGATTCCTCGTACAATGCCCGAAATTCCCCTTATCATTGAGAGACGGCAAGAGCCTGCTTGGAGAATTAGAAGATGTGTCGGTGCAAGTAGGGAGAGTCTTTATCCCTTGTGATTTTGTTGTGATGGAGATGGAAGAGGACTCTCAAGTGCCTCTTATCTTGGGAAGACCCTTCTTGAAAAAGGCCGGGGTGCTTATGGATATGAAGAGAGATATCATGACTTTGACGGTCGGAGATGAAAAAATGGAATTTGCATTCAACAAAAGTATGAAAGCCCCCATCATGGAAGAAGTGCATCGAATGGACCCCTTTCACGATGTAATATCAAGGAAGAAACAAGAAAGAGGAGGTAAAGTTTGCAACCTCAAGAAAATCGTGAACAAGGTTTTCATCTATAATCCGAAAGAAGCCAAGGTTAAGGTATTCGAAGCCCCATTGAAGAAGAAGAAGAGTACTAAGCTTCCTCCCACTTGTAAAGAAAAAATGGAGTTTGCATGCAAGAAACCAATAGGACTCCACTCATGAAGAATATGGACCACATGGATGCATGTAGTCATGAAGTGGTGAGCCTCAAGACTTGGGATGTGCATGATTGGGTTTATAATGGATGGCATGACCCTTTGTGTGATTCAATGCAAGCTGTGAAAGATGACAAAAGATCAACTAATGAAACTCATGGCTTGATACTTCAAAGATTTCCCCCCAGCAACTTTGAGGACTACTCTTCCCGCCCTCCATGATGACCTCACACATAGTCAAGCTAATGACTTAAACCAAGCGCTTAGCGGGAGGCAACCCGTTTTTCTCATTTGTTTCCTTTTCTTTCTCTTCTTTTTGGTTTTGATTTACTTGGAATGATGGCTTTGCACATATTATTGAAATGCTTGTTGTGGTGATTTTGTGATTTGGGTATGTGTAGGATTGGTTTGGAGAATTTTGGAGCAAAGAGAGGCGAAGAAGAAACGAAAAAGGAGCCATTTGGAGCTGACCCGAGGCCCCGAGTCCCATGACCCGCCCGGGTCGATAAGAAAGCAGATGGAAAAGTGCAACTAACAGCCCAACCCGCCCCGGTTTGGCTGACCCGAGGCCCCAGGTGTGTAGACCCGCCCGGGTCGTGGCCCGAAAAAAATGGAGCAGCCCAGTGACCCGCCCGGGTTGCTCGACCCGAGCGCTCGGGTGTGTTTACCTGCCTGGGTCAGGTGCTGAAATACGAAAAAAGAGGAGCTGATTCCGACCTGAGGGCTCAGGTGTGGTAACCCTCCCGGGTCGGGATATCAGTTGGCAAAACAAGGGTGGCCAAAATTTTTTCTTCATTTTTCTCCTCACCTTTTCTTCATCTTCAACCTCTCATCTCTCTCTAACCCTCTTCAAACTCCAAACCCTAACCTCCTAAATCTCACTCAAATCACTCATATCACCACTCAAAAAACTTAAAATTCCTTACAAATCTTCATCCTCATCAACTTTTCTCCATAAATTTCAACTTTTTCTCTTTCAAGAGCCCCATCTCCATCATTTTTCACCATTTTCTCTATCCTCAAAATTTTTACCATAACTCTCAAATTCATCATCTTCCACTCAAATCTCTTCACAAATTCTTCCTAAAACATCATTCCCCTTCTATTTCTCTCATTAAAAACTCAAAAACAAACAAAAAAAAATTTCACTTTTTTTCCACCCTCACCATTTAGTTACGGGATTTTGAAACTTTGAGCAACAAGCAATTCAAAGCATGGAGAGGAGGCAATCAAAGCGGAGTAGGCAAGCGGGATAAGCTAGCTCAAGCCAACAATCACAAGGGGAAAACGTCTCGGGATTAATGCCCCTAGTGAGTTTCATGATCCCGAATTCCTTTTCATTGTTTTTGATGGTTTAGAGCATTTTAATATATTTCAAGCCCTTAAGGCTAAGTAATTCACCCCTACTTGTTTTGTTGATGAGACCTTGTTGTCATTATGGGGGATTCGGGGGGATGTTAATAATATTGTTGATTGTTTGAATTTGAAAAAGTGTTAATGATGAGAAAGAAGACTTACAAATGCATAACACTTGAATTCTTAAGCTCCTTGGAAGTAACCGGAGAGCAACGACTTGCGTGCTCATCTGGAGCCGAAGCCGTTCTTAATTTTAGGTTGGGGAATGTTGCTCGTTCTATGCCTACTGGCGATTTTGCTGAAATTTTCGAATTAAAAATTGAATCGAGCACAACTCCCTCACCTTCTTTCAACCTTTATGATTGTTTGAGTAAGTTGAGTGACAGAAAGAGTTATGAAGCAAAAAATGCAAATGACTCACTCATACACCAACTGGCTATCCGGTAATTCTGCAAGTTTTTGTGTAACACTATTTTTGGGAGAAAGGATAACTCAAAGGTAAGTCAGTCGGAACTTATGATCATAGGTTCTTACCTATGGGATAAGAAGAAGATGAACATACCTTTGATGTTCGCCCGCCATCTCCAAAGGGTAGGCACCCTAAAGACTCTCGGACGTGGGTCGATTGTTGTAGGCGGTTTGATTACCGCCATTGCTGAGCACTTTAGGGTTCGCCCTAGGACTCCCGTGGTCACAGGGCCGACCCTCATAAACCAACAACACCTACAAGATGCATGTTGGTTTACAGTGACTGTAATCCATTGTACTGGGAAGATTGGTAAAATGTCTTCCATTCAACTTCCAAACCGCCGCATCACCGAGATTAAAACGGGACAAGTCAACTATCTCATCCTGGAAGCCACAGAGGAAGGCACGAAGATCCGCACCTACCATAGGCGGGATCCCCATGAGTTTGCCTCCTCCTCTTCCGCCCCTCCCCCTCCTCCTCCCCAACCCCATCCCACATATGTTCCCAACTATGCCCCTATTTATGCCCATATAGATAGGCGGTTTGATAGTTTTGAACAAAAGCTAACCTCCTTTCAACAAGAGATGCGAGAAAGTTTTATCCCCATCTTGCAATTCTTTCATGATAACAACATGGTTCCTCCCGGCACCCCCTACCCCTCCTATATGCAACCCCCTCCTCCCCCCGAGGGGGAAGAGGACCTAGACTCTTGAGTTGGTCTCTCCCCACCCCCCCTCCCCACATGTTCTTCCTTTCACACCGAGGACGGTGTTTGGTTTGGCTTGGGGGGTATTTTCATTGTTTGGGTAGTTTTTACTTTACGGGGTAGGTGTTAGGAGATCCTTGTTTCTATTTTGATTGAATTGTTTGTTGTGATTGTGGTTATGCTTAGTGAATGGGCCAATGCTTGTTAATATGTGGTGTGCCATGATTCCATTTTTCTTATTTCTTTATTTTCTTAGTTTTTAAGAAAAAGAAAAATAATCGTATATTTTTAAAACCCAGAAACAATTATCTTTCATTTTTTTCTTCTTCTTTCTTTGTCTTAAGCTTTATTTCTTTTCCTTTTCTTTCCATTCGTTTTCAATCTTTGTTTTTAGTTCAAAAAAATAAAACAAATTTTTTTTTTGAAAAAGAGCAAAAATAGCAAAAAAAATATAAAAAACAAAGAAAAACAAAAAGAAGTTTTAGCTTTGAATAAAGTTTTGATTTGCTTGCCCAAGGAAGATGCTAGTTGATGATATATTTGGATTCCTTGCTTGGATTTTGAGTATATGTTTAGAGGCTCCTTTTGGAAGAGTGTGAGCTTGAGTTGTGGTGCTTTAGGAGGTAATTAATCTTCATTGCATTAGAATCAACCAAAATGAAACCAATGAATGCTCAATTGGATGTCTAGTCTTGAATGTTGACTATGTTGCTCATGCTTGAATAAATTTAGCTTCAAATTTGCGGTCCCTAGTGTCCCTAGATATGCTCATCATGTCCCCAAACAAAACTCTACAAAAAGCTTAGTTTTTATTTCTTTTCGTTTGTAATAAGTGGTACAAAAAGCCACAAGTTCTCATGTTTCTCTTTAATGAGTAGTTACTCCTATTTTGTATAGCAAAAATTCCCATAATAAGGAAAAAAGAAAAAGCCAAAAACAGTCAAAAAAGGCGTGAAAATGAAAAAAAAAGTGAGGAAATTTAAAAGCAAAAAGAATAGAAGAATTCCAATAAAAGAGGTCAATTTGTGGATGCCTCCCACACTTGGTACTATTTTTTCTAAAGTTTTGAGTAGAGTGGAGTCTAAGGCATGTTTGTGTGTCTAGGGATGGTGGACTAGTAGTTTGAGCTTCTATAACACTTGAAGGGCCCTAAGTCTTTTGGATAGTTAGGTGTTCTCTAATGAGCGAGTAAAAAGTCTAATTAGGTGTCCTTTTGCAATCTTGATTAGCTTCTTTCTCTACCCATAACCTATGAGTACACTTGGAAGTTAGTTGTTTTGAAAGTTGCTCTCTATTCTTGCTTGTGAACCATTTCATTGATAGTTGACTTGGACATTGCTTTTGAATTTGATTGAATAAATTGTTGATAAAAACCTAGAGTTGTGGGTTTGAAAACTCTTTGGAAACCCTCGCGAGATCTCACTCGCCCTCTAGAGCGATCTAGGGGTTTAAAGAGCTTGTTGCATGTGCTAAATGCAATCGTGATTCCTACGAAAATGAGTTAGTGTAAATTCTTTATCCTTCCTTCCTTTTTCATTTTTTCTTCCCTCTTTCTTCTTCATTTTGTTTTCAGATAAGTTTTCATTCTCCTACTTGTGTTTTAATCTATTTTTGCTTGAGGACAAGCAAAGATCTAGCTTGGGGGAGTTTGATGATTGGTTTATATGCTTAATTTATGATTAGTTTTTAATAGTTTTTATGATAGTTTTAGGTCAATTTAGGTTAAGTTTCTTCATTTTCTTGCTTTTTGTGCATCTTCCCTCCTTTGCGCTCTTTCTTTGGGTGTTTATTTTTATTTCAGGATTTGGAGCACGCTTGGAGGTTCTATGCACAAACCCGAGGCAAGGCATTGAAGAAATGGAGCACCAAGGACTCAAGGAGCTCGAAAGAGGAGAAGAAAAGAGAGGAGCATGCTGACTAGAGGGCCCGGGTGTGTGGACCCGCCCGAGTCAGCCCAGCCAGCCAACACAGCTTATTCTTTTCAGTTGACCCGAGGGCTCGGGTTTATAGACCCGTACGGGTCGTTTGCTTTGAGAAGTCACCATGAGTCCTGACCAGTTGGCCCTCCCGGGTCTGGGGACCCTAGGGCTTGGGTCAGGCCACCCGAGTGCTCGGGTCATCTCACTGGCCCGGGTCGAGTTATTTTTCCGGAAACGTTTTTTCGACTTTCTTTGTTTTAATGCGGGGGCTGTTTTGTAATTTTCTGTTTTATTTCTTATGACTATATAAGAGGGACTCCTCTTATTTTAACTGAGGCAATTATTAATTAGAGATTAGAGAGAAATTAGATCTTGTTTTAGCATTCAAGTTTAGAACAAAACCCTAGGAGAGAGAAAAGTGAAAGTTTGAAGCTTTTGGATCTCCATTCTTCATTTATGAAAGCTTAAAGTTGGTAATCTTTATTTATTTTCTTCTTTTCTTCGATTATTCTTGCTTATTTCTTGCTTTGTTTGTTTAGATCTTGCTTTATTAGTTGATTATTTGCATTTTTCTCTTTTTCCTCCATGGTTATGGTGATAAAGTTATTTCGAGCTTTGTTTTGCTTTATTTCCATAATGTGTGAGTAGTTTCTTACTAGGGGAAGGGATGTAACCTTCATTTACTCTTTGAATCTTAGAACTAAGTTAGGGGGTTAACTTTTGGGGTTGAACTTGTTGATCAAACTTGTTTTACTTGGTTTGTTGGGTGCTTGATCACCACTTAACTTGCATATTTGGAATTCCTAGTGAAGGATTGAGAGATGAAGCTAGGAATAAACTAAGTTTGGTTGCTAGACTAGGATCTCCATGAAAATAGGCATTTTCTAGTTTAGGGAAGCTTGATTAATCATGTTGTGCTTGATTTGGCTAGATTGGTTGCTTATCCCATGAGAATAGGTCATGAGTAACTAATCAAGCTCATCTAATTAGCTCGAGAGAGTAATTAGAGTTCCTATGGGCGTGATTTTCCCCTTGTGATCCCCCATTTGTTTCCCCTTGATTTTGATTGTTGGATTCTTGGATTGTATGTTGGTGAATCCCCTAATCCCCTAGTTCTTTTACCCTTATTTTATCTCCTTTACTTGCTTGTTGATTTACTTTGAAGATTTCCTAGTTTATTTAGATTTTTGAATCATTGTTAAACTTTCAAAAACCCAAAAATTGATTTAGCTCATTGTAGTTAGCTAATTAACTCTTGATTTAACCCTACTTCCTTGTGGATTCGACCCTATACTTACCCTATATTGGGTAATTTAGGTTATATTTGGCGAGTATACAACGACCTGTCACCAGGCCGCAATATCCCTCGACATTAAAAAGCTTTGAGTATATTGTGATTCATCCTTGATCACGACCAAATCTCTAAAGGATGGAAATCAGAAATGAAAGCCTTTTGCAATTTCAAGCTCATCTAGAAGCCATCGCCGAAAAAATACCTGAAATACAATACACTTACCTTCCTCGAGAAGAAAACCAATTCGCCAATGCCTTAGTCCGTTTGGCCTCCATGATTAGGATTCCTCGTACATTGCCCGAAATTCCCCTTATCATTGAGAGACGGCAAGAGCCTGCTTATATTCATACCTTAGACAAGGTTAAACTCCTTCTGAGCCTTGGTTCATTGGCATCCTCAATTACCTAACCAAAAAACAGTATCCACCTGGCTCTTCAACAAGAGCCCAACGTGCCTTAAGGCTCCTGGCCTCTCAATATGTCGAATACAACGGGATATTGTAAAAAAGAACACCATAAAGCGTGTGTTAACTCAGAAGGAACACTACAAGAGGGGGGGGGGTTAATTGTAGTGTGGAACTTATTACCCAATTAATGCGAAACTTAAAATATACGCAATAAGAAACTAAAAGTGCAAGAGAGATTTTTACGTGGAAACTTCTTGTCTCAATACAAGAAGAAAAACTACGACCTCCTTAGGATTTAAACTCTTCACTATAATTGGGAAACACCTCTGTTACAGCCTATTACATGCCCAAGTTCCACTCGGAACTCTAACTCTCTCACAAGTTCTATTAGGAACTTTAACTCTCTAGACTTAACTCTAAAACCCTTAAGAGTTTCCACAACTCTTTACAACAGGTTTACTCAAACCCCTCATCCCTGGATAGACTTCACCCCAAGTCTACGCATAAACACCAAGAACTTACTCAAGTTCCTAACTCAAACTTGATACAAGAATTCACTCAAACCCTTTACCAAGTTCTCATTACAAGAGTTCACTCAAACCCTTTAACCCCAAACTCAAATACAAATGCTTGATAATTTGGTTTAACTCTAGTATATAGAAACTGAAGAACTATAAAGGAACATGACACTCGTAGGAACTTGGAACTCATAGGAACTGACTCAAAACGAGGAGTAGAAAAATATAATTCTTTTGTAACATTATTCATTAAGCCAGACCTTATGGAATGACACAAGTCAGACACTATGGAATGACACCAGCCAGACAATTTGAAACTTAATTGAACTTGTATATTTATAGCAGTCATTTAGAATGAATGTGGGATTAATCATGAGTTAGTGGTTTAAAGCATTAACCCATGTTGTTCCATAGCTTGAGGAACAAGCTGCATGATCTACCACTAATTCCACATTTATCTTGAACGTGTGTAACAAATTAATAATGCTTCCTAAAATCTAGCATTTTCTTGTGCAACATTATTTTAAATAAAATTATCAATTAAACTAATTCCTAAAAACACTCTAACTACCTTGTATTTTATTTAAAAATATTTATTAACTAATTAACCACTAACATGTCACGTTATATTTAGTTATTACATCGAATTCACTTTTCATTGTTCCTATCTTTCGTTGTTCCCAACAGTGACCAGTTCCTTTGCTTAGGAACACACTCGGACGTTGGAAACAACCAAAGAAAGATTTGTTAAACTAACCAAATGAACCTGCTGCATGGATTACATGATCTTTGACTCAATCTAATTAATTTGAGACTCCTAACAACTTTAGAATATTATTCCTAAACTAGTTCTAAAAGATATATTATTCTTAATTTACATAATATCTTTTAGATATATATTCCTTATTTATCTCAACCGCTTGCCCACTTATCTTTTGACTCTAAGTTCCACGAGTTCCTTTTGACCTTACGAGTTCCTTTTGACCTTGGTCCATTACCTTTCACGTTTCCACATACTTACATGAATCCTAGAAAATAAACTCATTATTTTCTACCCTCATGCTCCATGCTGCTCCAACTCAAGAACCGCATGTTGATAGCTCCACCTCTGGAACTTCGATGTGCTAGTTCCTTTAAGAAACTTCGCACTCATAGTTCCTGTTTAGGAACTTCTTATTTCAACTCTGAAACGTCATCTTGCTGCTCCCACTCAGGAACTGCACCTTACCACTCCTTCATCATTAGGAACTTATATGATTAGTTCCATATTAGAATATATCCTTTTGAGCATCAATTGATAAATCACAAAATACTTGCTTCTCACTTCTTCCATAGCTTCCCCCTCAAAATGTATTTACCATTTATCACTCTTTATGCATCGTTAAACCATAAAATTGGAGCACATGGGAATTAGGATATGAATGGAATTAGGATTTAATCAATTAAAGGGTAGTTGAAGAAATGTGGTGTGAACTGATGATAGTTGGCTAAGAATAGGTTTGTTCCCTCTAAAAGTTAAAGAAATATATTATGGGAATTTACCTTTCTTGTTCCATCAAGGTTTCTTTCATTGTACCTTTGGCAACTTAGGATTTTCATGTTTGATACCATCCATAGTTTTATTATGAGACAACTAACACTCTTAGGCAAGTGAGTACGCCTTTATGAGACAAAAATTAAGTGTAACATATTTACTCTATTATGCATATAATCACTTCATGTTTAATATGTGTAAGAGCCCAATTCGACAAAACTTTTGGAAAAGAACATGTTTACACTCAAGTTATACTACATCAAGTCTTGTTCCTCTAAACAGTCCATGAATAGGTGAAATTATAAAGAACATATATTCACATAATGTAAAGCAAGACTTATAAAAGTTATGCATTCATATTAATAATTTAACAATGTATTTATTAATCATGATACAATGTGAATATGAACAACATACCTTAAGTCATATTTCACCATGCATATAAACTTTCAAGTACTGAATGATTTTGATGACTTAGTTTTGAATTACTGAACTGGTAGTTCCATCATTTTGATGTCTTCACATTTGATGGAAACTTTCATTCTAACTCGACTCATACTCATCATTATTTAAAAGTTCTTTGACATGTTTTTGTCCTTGCATCATTATCTTCCAAGAGAGTAGCTATGTTCCCTTATCATGCTTACATACACATTTTCTTATAAGGTTGGCAAAAACCCTTGCATAAAATAGTTAGTTGTACCAAAAATATTATCCATATAACTAAGTACAACTACTAAGTCAATTCCTCTTGAAGACAAAAATTATTGTGAATTTTGAAATCATTTTTCTAGAAGAAACTTGATGTTGTTCCTCATAGATTTGAAAAAAAAAATTATTTTGAACTCATTTAAAATCTATTTGGAACAACCTAAATCCCATGTATGCAATAAGATAAAATAATATACAATTATCTTATGACCTGGCTACATGAATAAAAGTTTCCTCAAAGTCAATACCTTTGTTTAGTTGTTCCTCTCAACAACTAACCTGTATAGAGTTCCTTTGTCGATGTCACGAATGAATCGGAGGAGTACTTCTTATCTTCCTCTCAACAACTAACCTATATAGAGTTCCTTTGTCGATGGCAAGGAACTCAGAACACTAGAAGTATGAAACTGCCTGTTCCTACTAATTGCATAGGAACTCGCTTACACATATTTATTAAGTTGAACTTCTATTTCATGAATTTGAACTTGATCTTCTTTTTTAAGTTCTTCTTCATGAGGTCATATAGCTTGCCATTATTGCTTTTCTGAGTGACATATTTCATGTTAGGAACTTTAGCTTCATAGGAACTTGTGAGTTTAACATAAAAACTATCTTTAACCTGTTTACTATGAATAAACAAGTTAGTTTCAATTAAAATAATATGCTTACTCAATACTGTGCTGTAAACACATAATCGTGTCTCCCCATTTAAGGATCCGATGATGAAACATATTGTGGTCTTAATTGGTCTGATCCAAGGGCAGAGCAGTCCGAAGAGCCATTCAAAACCATTTCGAAAAGTGTTAAAGTCCTATTTTAAAGCCCAATCAATTATTCATGATAATTAATTGTATTTGAGCCCAATTCTTTAAAAAGCCCAATTAATTGATAATTAATTGATTTATTTTAATAAATAAATATTTTCAAAAGATATATTTTAAAGTCAAAATCAGATTTTTATCCCGTAAAATCAGATTTCCGGAGTTAAAAGATAAAAGAGAATCTTTAAAACGCGTTTATATAAAAAAAATATCAAAAACAAGGCCGCCAAGAGCAGTTGACTGTGCTGAGCGCAGCTGACTGTGCTGATGAGGGCATGTGTCCTTCCACGTGGACTTCCACGTAGGTTGCGCCAAGCGCACAGGCTGTGCTAAGCGTACTAGAACTGCCACGTAGACTTCTATTTCATGTAGAGTCCTGCGTCAAGCGCAATTCTCTGCTTGAGACGCGAAATTTCTTTCTTATCTTTTTCAAAAGCGCGTACCATGTGTATGCTTTTTATTGATCATGCTGCGTCATGCGCTTGCCACGTTAGCTGCGCCAGACGCAGCCAGCGCGTGAGGAGCAATGCCGTTTTCCCTATAAAGAGGCCTGATTTCCGTACATATTGAAGGACGGATTTTTATACATAACACTCGACGAATACTTTACGAATCTCTCTACAAACTACAAAACTCATACCTTTCAAACACAAAACACATTCAATCTACATACTTTCAGACATTCAGATTTTCAGGCTTCACGATTGCTCGTCCCGAAGGTTGTCAATCGCTCAGACCCAAGCCACGGTATAATCCTGAGGGTCCTTAAATAAATTATTTTTATATTGAAGTTACTAACAGTTTTCTTTCCTAATGTAGATCTTTAATGTAAAATCGCTATACTGTATATTCCAACCCTTTTTCTATACTTTCTTTTATTTCATATTATTATTATTCAATGCCTTTGTATATTATGTGCCTGCCTTATCATTATATGCATATTATATGATTGTCTAGTATGATTTTTATCACCCACATGTTATTATTGTTAAACATGACCTAAAGAACTGTTCTAATATTAATCAGATTAATTTGGACAACTTGCTAGGTTCCCTGTAATATTGATTGCCTAATAACTTGTCACTAAAAATAGTATTTTTATGTGTTTCCTGAACCAATATAGACTAAATATTTTTAGGGTGATAAAACATTATTTGATTATTCTTTGGCATAAAATCTGCAATGAATCGATATTTAGTAGAGGCCAACTTTGGGCGAATGTGGTTCATTATGACTATATTCGTACCCTCACCCCCGAACTCAATCTTTGGTTCATTTTGACCATCTATGGAGTCAGGACGGGGAAATCTACATTGGATAATTTGTCCCTATGATTTTCCTATATCCAATTAGGTTATGATTCTTCCTAAAAAGAATTGTTGGCGACTTCTTTTAAAACAATTTTCAATAAAACCTTAACAGTGGGGTAGCCAAATCTAATACGCGCTCACACCGCGTAGGCGAAATAAAAACACGCCTAAAATTTGGCGACTCCGCTGGGGAGGATTTAAAAAATAATAATTTTTTTAAATGAATGGGTGAAACTTGAAAAATACGATTCATTCTTATTTTTATGCCTTAGAATAATATACAGTTTTGCATATGCATGGCTACTGTTCAGCCACCATAAGGACAATCTACCTTGCCTCATTAGCACATGTTCTATGTGTGAGGTCACTCCCGGGGAGGTTTGCGCTTTGTCCTTCCAAAAAGCTTCCTGAGCGATAGTGTTGGATCTTAGTCATAAGCTACCTAGACAACCATGACATTGTTCTCTTGTTCTTGACTTGAGACTGGAGTGTGTCTTACACGTGGCCACCTCTTTAAGCAGGGGTACGAAGCGTGGGATGAATCTCTTAGTCATGGACCCTTTTAAGACTGAACCTAAACCTGATCAATAGTTTCAAACATAGAACTGGACTTTAGGTTGGAACTTTTTGCATCCATGTTATATGACATTTGCATGTGATTGCAATTTTTGCTTGCTACTATTTTGTCAAACTGTCATTATTTTGTGTCCCTAAAATCGCGTCTAACAAACAAGCAAATTTTCGTCAATCGGCCAATTCGTCGCCTAAATCCCCGAAAAACGTGTCGGGGAGTACTAGTGCGCTAAGCGCATTAAATTGCGCCTTGTGCACCACTCCCGCGCTAGACGCACGGCTGTGCGCCGCGCACAGAAATGCTGCACGGCACGCAGTCTGTGCATCGCGCGCTTTTCGTCAATTTAGACGTCGTAATTGTCGTTCCTATGTTCAGTCCTATGTGCGTCTGTCTGTCTGCATTCGCGTAATTCGGTCATTTAGGCTTATCACCTAATTCAACATATAAAAATCAGTCTTTTCATGCAAGGTCAAGTTTGTCCTTACAAAAAAAAAGATGCATCTAAAGGGTCAATGTAGAGTTAGAGTTGTCATGCATATCTACCTCTTCCCATTTCATCCCTGCTAACCCTGTCAATCTTGCCTTTCCATATTCATCAATTTCAAAAACTTACATTTTTTAAAAATCAATCCTGCATCTCCTTCTATTCTACTTTTTTCAAAAAACATTTACTAATCATCATACCACGACATTTCACAAAAAAAAAAAAAAAACTATTTTCAAAATTAATTCATCATCTTTTCCTAACAAAAGATAAAACAAGGGGTTGCTTTCAAAAATGAATTTCAAAAATTCTAAGCCCATTCTAAACACCTTCAATCCAATTCAATCCAATCGACCCAATTCACTTGCAGTCATTCTAGGCCCATATGCATTAGAGTCCATTTTGCATTCATGTAGGGTCCATCTAATTCGAGTCCATGCATTTATATTAGGCCCGCTAGCATTAGAGTCCATCTTAGGCCCATATAAGTCCAGCTCCTGTTAAAACCTAGGCCCACTTGCATCTTTATGTGAACCCTAGTCTATGTCAATCCCAGTCCAAGTCTAATCCAACTCTCCAATGTCAAGCCCATGTGTATTTTCAAGTCTAACTTCAAAACAATATAGGACTAAGTCCATAATCAGGTCCACATAAGGCACCGCTCATTTCCAAAGTCAATCCAGTCCAATTCCAAACTCGTGTAGGAAGAAGTCCAAACCATTAAGCCTAGCGAAGCTAGCATCCCTGTAAGACCATAACGACACCCCTTTCACTTAGTTAAGCTAGTCATCCCTGTGAGACCATAACGGCACCCCTTGACTTAGCTAAGCTAGTCATCCCTGTGAGACCATAACGACACCCTTTGACCTAGCGAAGCTAGTAACCCTTAAGTCCATAACGGCACCCATTGACTTAGTGAAGCTAGTCACCCCTAACACCATAAGGGCATCCTCCGAGTTTAGCGAAGCTACTCCTACCTTACATCTATAGCAACTCCAAAATCATCAAGTCTGGCGAAGCCATTTCCTTCCTAAGCCTAGCGAAGCTAGCATAGTCAATCCTTTTGAGCCTAGTCTATTTGTATAGTCCAGTCCAGTCCAGTCATTTGCATCTGCATTAGTTAGGCCCATGTCACCATCATAACCACAATCATACCCACTTCTAATCATTTCCCATTCCCATTTCCACTTTCAACCTCAGTTCTCATCTCCATTTTCATTTCTCCATCCCTCATTTCCATTTCTCATTTTGAAATGCATTTCTAAAATCTTAAAAGTGAGGTCCACTCGATTCTGTTCATGACCTATCGAGAGATTACAATTTAGGAGCGCCTAATGGAGAAACAAAAAGTTGAGCGTACTATAAAGCTCATCAGTCGCACTATCACCACCCTGACTTCATTTAGAGTCATGAAGATTACTTTTGACCGCCTTCACCATAGAGGAGTGATCACCTCCATAGGATCTACGGCCTTCCCATTAGAGGCGTGATCACTTCCATAGGGTCTACTCGGATCCCTGCACCATAAAGATAATTCAAAGGTGCAACCTACATTTCTACCGCAAATTCCAATAGAACAATGAACATCTAACATCTAGTGTTGGATCCTACAAATGCACTACTAAACATAGTCGATGATGATAGACTACTAATACTTGCTCCAACGAGAATCAGCGTCACCAACAAACCCTTCTGCGCAGTGCATCAACAATTCAGGAGGCTTAGTTTTTTATTTCTGGTTTCCTAGGATGAGTCAGATAGTCCTTACCCTGAGCCATTTCTATCCTTTCCCATCAAGTCTATGTCACTATAGGACTTCGTCTATTATAGCCTTTCCATTTTCATTTCATTTTATTTTTCTTTTTATTTTCATTGGCCTTTCACCATCATTTATGCTTCTAATTCAATGATGAAACTTAAATCACCTAATGAACTTGACTAATAATAACAAAAAGAGATCTGAAATAAAAAAAAAAAAGAGAAAAATGATAAAAAAAAGAGGACATACTTTGGATCAGGAGTTATTTCCCTCTCCATTCCATTACCTCTCATAAGCCATCCTCACGCAACCAAGGAAAAACAAAAATCCTTTAAACCATCATTAGCCAAACAATCCCTTCAATTCAAAGCTCCACAAAAATCCTTCAAGCCTTCCAATACCCTAAACCAAAAACTTGTGTGCAAGCCTTACTACATAAAAAAAAAAAATATTAATGCCAGGCAAAGATAAAATAGTGAAAAAAATTCAAAGTGCGAAAAGTGAAAAAAGCAAAAAAAGCAAGAGCAAAAGAAAACACACAAAACATTCAAAAAGAAAAAGCCAAAGGTAAAGAAATAAAAAGTCAAGCTAGGGGGCTTGCACACAAGTTCTACCCCTCATTCAAATCCTTCAATCCATTAAACCTTAACCCATACAATCCAAATCCATGACTCTTCATTTCCCAAGCCAATTAAACCTTCATCAAAGCCTTAAACTTTTCAACCTTTTCATCAACCATAACTCCTTTCTCAACGTATGTCCAAACCCGCTAGGTTGAAAACCCGAAAGGGCGGCCTAGGCAAAAGTTAGGGCAAATAAAAATAATTCAGGTCCAGAACTACGAATGGTCTGATTCCGCAAGGATACGTAGGAATCCTCATCTCGAGGTCCGACCGCTTCAATAAAATAAATATTAGTCATAGTCTAATGATTTGACTTTCTAGAGTTCAGGAGCATAATTCTTTCTAGATCCCGACATAGACTCGAGTCTGCACATAGCCTTGTTAAAGCCTTTTCCCACCTACATTCATTTGAGTCCCAAATTTGAACCTTTTTATTTTTCAATCCAAGTTCTCCTTGTCCCTGAAGGACTCTCCGATGATTCCATGGTTTCTGGCGATATTTGACTTTGCCTATATCAGTTTCCCAAAGAAGAATCCCCAGTGCAATCCCTAGTGAAAACTTTCAATGTTCAAGACATAGCAACTACACTTCAATATCAGATCAAATACATTTTAATTAAGGCTCAACCCTAATCCAAGGCAAGCTCACCCAAAGTGGGGGCTTCCTACGTGTGGTGGTTCCTCCAATTCAAGTCAAACTCCCGAAGAGTTGTAATCCGCGGACCTCGTTTACGGACCCCAATCATTTGCTAAAAAAGATTTTCGAAAATCATTCTATACATTTCTAATCAGTCTATCATTATATCACTCTATACATCTTCTAGCATTACAAAATCCTGACCTTGCATTGCAGCCTTGCAAAACCCTGACCTTGCATTGCATTTCATACATTCTAGTCTTGCATAACCCTGACCTTGCATGACGTGTCATCCCTTAGCTTTTCATAACCTAAATCCTTGCATAGCGTCTCATGCATCCTTAGAGAATCTAAGTTTGCATTATTGCATCACTATGTGCTTTTGTGAGTTGTTTGCATCTATCTGCTAACATCTTTCCCTGCAGGTAATCAGATTACTTGTAGTTATTGTCCTGCATACTAACTTTCTTTTGCAGTGACCGGCAATTACAGATTAGTTCTAAACTGCAGAGCGTTTAGAATCATTCTCCCGACACCGTATACGTTGACTATCGGTTTCCTGAACCTCAGTCAAAGTGGGGGCTTCTGTAGACACATAATCGTGTCTCCCCATTTAAGGATCCGATGATGAAACATACCGTGGTCTTAATTGGTCTGATGCAAGGGCAGAGCAGTCCAAAGATCCATTCAAAACCATTTCAAAAAGTGTTAAAGTCCTATTTTAAAGCTCAATTAATTATTCATGATAATTAATTGTATTTGAGCCCAATTCTTTGAAAAGCCCAATTAATTGATAATTAATTGATTTATTTTAATAAATAGATATTTTCAAAAGATATATTTTTTAAGTCAAAATCAGATTTTATCCCGTAAAATCAGATTTCCGGAGTTAAAAGATAAAAGAGAATCTTTAAAACGCGTTTATATAAAAAAACTATCAAAAACAAGGCGGTGCGCTGAGCGCAGTTGACTGTTCTGAGCGCAGCTGACTGTGCTGAGTGCAGTTGACTGTGCTGAGCGCACGTGTCCTGCCACGTGGACTTCCAGGTAGGCTGCGCCAAGCGCACAGGCTGTGCTAAGCGCACTAGAACTGCCACGTAGACTTTTATTTCATGTATAGTCCTGCGTCAAGCGCAATTCTCTGCTTGAGCCGCGGAATTTCTTTCTTATCTTTTTCAAAAGCACGTACCACGTGTCCTCTTTTTATTGGTCATGCCGCGTCATGCGCTTGCCACGTCAGCTGCGCCAGATGCAGCCAGCGCGTGAGGCGCAGTGCGGTTTTCCTTATAAATAGGCCTGATTTCCGTACAAATTGAAGAACGGATTTTCACACATAACACTCGACGAATACTTTACGAATCTCTCTACAAACTACAAAACTCATACCTTTCAAACACAAAACACATTCAATTTACATACTTTCAGACATTCAGATTTTTAGGCTTCACGATTGCTTGTCCTGAAGGTTGTCAATCTCTCAGACCCAAGCCACGGTATAATCCTGAGGGTCCTTAAATAAATTATTTTTATATTGAAGTTACTAACAGTTTTCTTTCCTAATGTAGATCTTTAATGTAAAATCGCTATACTGTATATTCTAACCCTTTTTATATACTTTCTTTTATTTCATGTTATTATTATTAAATGCCTTTGTATATTATATATGCCTGCCTGATCATTATATGCATATTATATGATTGTCCTGTATGATTTTTATCACCCACATGTTATTGTTGTTAAACAAGACCTAATGAACTGTTCTAATATTAATCAGATTAATTTGGACAACTTGCTAGGTTCCCTGTAATATTGGTTGCCTAATAACTTGTCACTAATAATAGTCCTTTTATGTGTTTCCTGAATCAATTTAGACTAAATATTTTCAGGGTGTATAAAACATTATTTGATTATTCTTTGGCATAAAATCTGCAATGAATCGATATTTAGTAGAGGCCAACTTTGGGCGAATGTGGTTAATTATGACTATATTCGTACCCTCACTCCCGAACTCAATCTTTGGTTCATTTTGACCATCTATGGAGTCAGGACGGGGAAATCTACATTGGATAATTTGTCCCTATGATTTTTCTATATCCAATTAGGTTTATGATTCTTCCTAAAAAGAATTGTTGGCGACTTCTTTCAAAACAATTTCAATAAAACCTTAACAGTGGGGTAGTCAAATCTAATACGCGCTCACACCGCATAGGCGAAATAAAAACACGCCTACATGTGCACATTGTTTTCTTTGTTGTAAACTTGGTATGCTTTGCAATTGAAGGCGCATCACAGGAACATCGCCTCTTCACTTATATCATTAAACTTCCTTAGTAGAATCTTCTACTTTTTGAGGTTGTAAGGTGTCTTGTTGATCAAAGATGTAATCATATCCTTGTTGATGATTTGGAAGTAGTATTGACGACTTTTGTCCAGAAGTTCCTTTCTGGTTATAATATTCTTCGCTTTGGAAGCTTGTTGTCAGTACCTTGTCTTCTGCATCATCAATCTTGTTTGGAACTTGGTTCCATGGTTAGATCTCGAATATTATAATTTATGACTACTTAATCTTTTAATCTTCTTAGCAATGATTATACATTCTGTGGAATATTCATTTTTGCTATTAAAGAAAAAGAATCAAGTGTTCCTTAAATAAATATCAACTATAACCAAGACAAATCTCATTCAAAATTTTGATCTAAACACTTAAGATGCCAAGCAAATTCTCATGAAAAGGTTCCAAGAATTTGTGGTGCACACTAAATTTTATGATTTTGAAGAAGATAAGATCATATACTATATTCATGGACATAGTTAACAAACTTTATCCTTTACGAACTAGATATAAGATATACCTATAATCAAGTTCCTTGGTCTAAATTTGTCAACCACGATGAAGTTTGAATGTTATCATTTTGAAAGATATAAGTAGATCATCTTTAATAATGACTAGTCATGTCATGTTGATGTTAGGAACCAATTAGAGATCCACAAAGTATGTGTTCCCTACTTGATTCCCTTCAAGTATGACATTTCTAGTTTTAATTGATGATGCAATTTAATTGTAAAACCACCAGAGTTAGTGAAATTTTAAAAACTTTAAGCAGAATGTGCTTCATTAACTCGACAATAAAAATATATACAACAGAATAGGAACTTAACTTACCAACATTTGATTATTAAACAATCTTACCATTTTTAATTGGTTTATGAAGCTACAGTTCCTTCATCATAAGCATATAGCGAGAGTAATTTTGATTTGTCTATCATCATAGGCTTGGAACGCTCGTTGTCGGGCTTTATATTACGAGTTGTTCCCTCCTCACTAAATGTTGTTTGTTCCTTCATTTTGGGTTGTCATAAACCAAGAAATATAATCTGTAAAGCAAACACAAAAAGAAATACTTTGTGCATTTTAATGTTAGTAGGTTAGTCAAAAGAGATAATATAGTTAAAGCATAAAATAAAATAAAGTCCCTTAAAAAATATAGTCTCATATGAAAAGGAACTTCAGCTTTGTTCAAGTGAACTAAGATTAATTTCAAAAGAATTAGGAACTTGTGCCAAATGTTGGAATGTTCCTATACCATTTAATAGTTCCACTAATCTTAGTTTACCATCGCTTCCTTCAAATCAATAGTTAATGTTTCTTGATTTGAGAAACTGATTTTATGCATTTAATTTAGTAGAAATAGAATAAGTAGACAATAGGAACAATTGGCTATTATAAGAGAATAAAGACACTGATACTTTAATTACTTAATTCACTTAATCACTTAGTCAGGCACACTTAGAACTTCATTAATTAAGTTCTTATTTAATATTGTTTTGGATTAAACGTGAGATTATATCATAGGATCATGGATTTGTAGCTTTAAAACACGTTGTTCCTTTGCTTCAGGAACAAGCACATCATGCGTTGTATACGTTCAATTGAACGTGTTATATCCAGTAACCCACTTTCCTAAATTCTAGGAATTTGTTAAGCATGATCTCTTATTATTTTCTCTTATCCTAAATAAAAGTTTGATTTCAATTCTTTTTAATAATATCTATGAAGATTTTTCTTTAAATATGAAAGATTTAATTTTTCAAAAAAAATAAAATCTTTCCATAACCAAAAAGATTTTCTTAAAATGTTTTACCTTAGTCAAAATATTTTTCTTTAAAACCTTCCTAAATTCTAGCCTTAAACTTCTATTATCATTAGAAAGTGAATATCAGTTAATAGATATGTTGATTCATACTTAATTACCATGTTCCTATGACTATGTTAGAGTTCCTTTGGTTCGTTTTAGTTGTGCCCATATGTCTGTTCCTTTCAGAGGAACTGACGATCATTCTCTTATTACATAAGCAAGTTCCTTTACCAATATTAATTATCTCCATAGTCAAACCCACAAAACATAATTATAGTTGCATAAAACTTGAAGAGAAGTTAGATTGAAATAATTCATTTATATGTAAAATTCGTAAAATAACTTCTCTTTCATAACCTTCTACAGTCATGTATTAAGAAGTGATATTAAAAAGCATATTTGAGAATGATAATGACCAAGATATATAGTAGTATGTAAAGATTATTACCCAATTTTCTAAGAAATATATTTCACCTTTTACATACTTTTTCAGCTTTTCTAGTGAGAGGAACTCATGTTTATAACTACTTTCTAGAAACAACCTCTACATCAAAAGATGTAGGATCCTTTCACATGACCTGCAAAATAAGAAAGTTCTTGGTTTTTGGTACCCAAATATATGTTGGGTCCTTTCTTGTTAGTAAGAGCAACATAAAATATCCATATTCATGATGCACATATCTACTACTACTAACAAGGACCATCATGTATCGACATAAGATATATTTCAAGTATTCATGATGCATAATAACACTATTATTTTGGCAAATGAAAAATAATATAAGCGCAATATAACATGCCGAAAATAATGGATTTCCCTAAAGATGGGAAACCAAATTCCAAGAGTGACAAATATGCATTGTTCCATACGACTCGTTCCTTGAACCATTTCTAGTATATTGATTCTATGATATTTAAAAAACAATTTGGAAATATTAATTTTGTCTTTAGAAAACAATTTTAAAGTTATCCAAAATTGCTATAAAAACATCAAAGCCAAATAAAATAATTTTACTAGAAATACTATAAGGAACAAGTTCCAAATTAATGTATGCATATAAAGAATGTCTCAAGTAAGAGATACTTACATCAAAGGGGTTGTTGATAATCCTTGTGTGACTTTTAATTGATAATAAAAAGTCAGCTGCCAATTGTTCCTTTGAATGACGTAGGGTGGAGTTTCTTTCTCATACGGGTTCCTTCTTCTCATAGTAACTTAACTCCGCAGGGTTTCCTGCTTATCACTGAGTTCCAGCTCTGATACCAATTGTTAACTCAGAAGGAACACTACAAGAGGGGGGTGAGTTGTAGTGTGGAACTTATTGCCCAAATAATGCGGAATTTAAAACATAAGCAAAAAGAAACTGAAAGTGCAAGAGAGATTTTTACGTGGAAACTTTTTGTTTCAATACAAGAAGAAAACCACGACCTCCTCAGCATTTAAACTCTTCATTATAATAGGGAACCACCTCTGTTACAACCTATTACATGCCCAAGTTCCACTCGGAACTCTAACTTTCTCACAAGTTCCATTAGGAACTTTAACTCTCTAGACTTAACTCTAAGTCCCTTAAGAGTTTCCACAACTCTTTACAACAGGTTTACTCAAACCCCTCACCCCTGGATAGACTTCACTCCAAGTCTACACAAAAACAACAAGAACTTACTCAAGTTCCTAACTCGAACTTGATTCAAGAATTCACTCAAACCCTTTACCAAGTTCCCATTACAAGAGTTCACTCAAATCCTTTAACGCCAAACTTAAATACAACATTTGATAATTTGGTTTAACTCTAGTATATAGAAACTGAAGAACTGTAAAGGAACATGACACTCGTAGGAACTGACTCAAAACGAGGAATAGAAAAATATAATTCTTTTATAACAATATTCCTTAAGCCATACCTTATGGAATGACACAAGTCAGACACTATGGAATGACACCAGTCAGATAATTTGAAACTTAATTGAACTTGTATATTTATAGCAGTCGTTTAGAACGAATGTGGGATTAATCATGAGTTAGTGGTTTAAAGCATTAACCCATGTGTTCCTTAGCTTGAGGAACAAGCTGCATGATCTACCACTAACTCCATGTTTATCTTGAATGTGTTTAACAAATTAATACTGCTTCCTAAAATCTAGCATTTACTTGTGCAACATTATTTTAAATAAAATTATCAAGTAAAAACGCTATAACTACCTTGTATTTCATTTAAAAGTATTTATTAACTAATTAACCACTAACATGTCACGTTATATTTACTTATTACATCAGATTGACTTTTCATTGTTCCTATCTTTCGTTGTTCCCAACAGTGACCAATTCCTTTGCTTAGGAACACACTCAGACGATGGAAATAACCAAAGAAAGATTTGTTAAACTAACCAAATGAACCTGCTGCATGGATTACGTGATATGGACTCAATCTATTTAATTTGAGACTCCTAACAACTTTAGAATATTATTCCTAAACTAGTTCTAAAAGATATATTATTCTTAACTTAAATAATATCTTTTAGATATATATTCCTTATTTATCTTAACCGCTTGCCACTTATCTTTTGACTCTAACTTCCACGAGTTCCTTTTGACCTTGTTCCATTACCTTTCACGTTTCCACATACTTATATGAATCCTAGAAAATAAACTCATTATTTTCTGCCTTCATGCTCCATGCTGCTCCAACTCAAGAACCGCATGTTGATAGCTCCACCTCTGGAACTTCGATGTTCTAGTTCCTTTAAGAAACTTTGCCCTCATAGTTCCTGCTCAGGAACTTCTTGTTTCAACTCTGAAACGTCATCTTACTGCTCCCACTCAGGAACTGCTCCGGAACTTCATATTCAATGTTCAACCGCTCTGTTTGTGTTCCTTATAGGAACTCTTTTAGAAACTTCACTTGTTGGAAGTCCTTCATGATGGGATATATTCAACCTTCCATGACTTTTTTTATGTTAATGTAATATGCACATCTCAAACACACATGTTAGTTAGATAATCATCATTTGTTTACAATCATCAAAACACTACATGACTCAACAACGTGCACCTTCTCTGTATAGATAAGTCAGATACCATAAAGGTTTTGGATCAGGTCCATAATGGAATATGTGGTACGCACATGAACGGACGCATGTTAGCTCAAAAGATCATTCGCTTAGGCTACAATTTGGCGACTAAGTATATTTCGCAAATTCAACAAATGTTGTCCATAAGGTAACCAAAAAAGATGCCTACTTTGAGATGGATGAGAACAACAAGTTTAAGGGAAAGTTGCCTGAAAAGTTCTCTACAAGTGACTTTCCCAAATTCAAGCCTATTGATAATCCCAAGTACCACTTTAGAAATTTTAGGGCCACCATGATCATTAAGTCAGTGGACCCTGAACTTTATCCAATGGCATTCCCAATGTCATTGGACCCTATCTCTCAAAACTGGTTCTACTCACTGGGCCTTAAACATGTTAAAACTTGGGGTGATATCACTAGAGAGTTCATGAAACAATATGAACACAACACTGTAATCAAAACCCCTCTAAGGGAATTAGGAGTCCTTAAGCAAGACAATAATGAAGGCTTTACCTCCTACCTCAAAAGGTGGAGAGAAAAGTCCACTCACATGGTCATCAAGCTTCCTTAGGAAGAGCTAATTCGCATCTTCATTGCCAATCTTTTGCCTAAATACAAAAACCATCTCAAGTATTTAGGTATCGAAAATTTTGCGAAGCTCTCCAGTATGGGCATTCAAATTTGAAAAATGCCCAAAATGACAACAATCGTTATAAGGGCAATAATAACAACAAGAAGAATGACGATGGATCTACATCTAAAGATGGAGAGGTGAACTTTCTTGAGGCACTGAACAAATCCTTCCAAAGTAACCAAGGAGGACATACACTCCAATAGGCATGTCCTATGCCACATGTTTTAATCACCTTCACTTAAAAGACGCTCTTTTTTCCCATTGGACCAACTCCTGATCCAGAAGAAAGTAGAAAAAGTTCACGATGGGACAAGAATGCTTACTGTAAGTACCACAGAGGAAATGGTCACAAAACTGATGATTGCTTCAAACTGAGAGATGTCATCTAAGACATGGTTGATGAAGGTAGACTTCCCATTCCTCCTGTAGGCAAAAAAACCAAATAATCAATGTGGGCTGTTAAACAATGTCTTAGCCATCTCACAAGATCAATACTGCTATGATCCATCTCTATTGATTACGCCCATAGGGAATCCTGTCCATACTCTTATTCTTACTAAAGCACCATTCGACATCAATGGCATATGGGCCAGTGATGATGAAGATGAGTATGTCAATGTGGAAAGTGACTATGAAAAAGGAGCATGCCTTCCTCCTCCTCCAGGGCTATATGATGACAATGAGATTTTGATATTAATGATGATCTTGTTGTTGTAGGAGAAGATTGGTACCAATCCGACACTGAAAAGGAAGATGTACAACTGCTCACTCGAACTAGAAGACTAAATCAACCAGTCTAGAATAATACTCCACAATGACCTGCACCTCCTGAAGAGCTTCTTCGCAAAGAGAACGCTATCATTCAGCAGCTCATGAAAACAAAAGCTGAAATCAATGTTTGGCAATTAATAGCTTCTTCTCATGAGCATCGTACGACATTTTACAAAAATGAACGTGTCACCTGACACATCTCCTGAAGCATTGGTTAATTTTCTCACTGCTGATAAGCCAATCCAAGAAAAAATTGTAGGCGTGATTTTAGTTCGCCTACGCGGTGTGAGCGTGTATTTGACTATCCTATTGTTAAGGTTTTATCTAAATACGTTATCGAAGTCGCCAACAAGTCTTTAGAGGAAGACTCATAAACCTAATTGGATATTTGGGAAACCATAGGGACATCTTAGGGACTTATCCAATGTAGATTTCCCGTCATAACTTCCATAATGGTCATGAACCAAAAATTGAGTTCAGGGATGAGGGTACGAACATGGTCATGAACCACATTCGCCCATTGCTGGGTGATGCGCTCAAGTTATACGATGTTCTTGTGGTATTTTAGGTGCACATTGCTAAGGGATTTGTTCGTAATTGTTAAGGTTTGCATAAAAATCATCCTTAGCGGAAGTTCGGAGTTTTGCGATATAAGTTGTGTTAATGTTATGCATTCCGAGCTTCCAAGGTAAAATGCATTTGAGCCGAGCATCACAAGCCACAAGCTCGCCAAGCCAAGCTCGAAGCATCGCAGGCGAGCACGACCGCCCGCCGCCCATCGCCCAGCGGCCCGCACACCCGCAAGCTCAGCAAGCCGAGCCGCCCGCGGCGCCATCGCCAACCAAGCCAACGCACGCCCGGCGCTCGTCCAAGCGCCCAGCCGGCCTCGCTCGTCCCAGCCGCGCGCCTGGCGCTCGAGCCAAACCCGCCCAGGCAAGCCGGCTCGCACCTCGCGAGGAATGTCGCACCTCGCGACCTCGCCTGCTCGCACCTCGCGAGATTTCTCGCACCTCGCGACCTGCGTGGTTTTGGCCCAGCCTCTTCGGCTCGTTGCGAAGGCGGTAGCTTATCGCACGGTGCGACCTGTATCGCACCTCGCGACCCCTAGGTCGGTCTAAATGTCAGCTGACTTTTAAGCCTTAGTATAAATACTAAACTTTGTTTTTAGACCTAGGGGGCAGCAGCCACAAGGAGATGGAGTTTCCAAAACTCCACTCCTCTCTTGTTGTCTTCTCTTTTTAGTTTTTATTTTCTAATTTAGTTTTTGTAGATTTCAATTATGGGATTGGCTTATGCTATGCCGATTGTAGCTTGAACCGTTCTTGAACGAGATTAATATGGAGCTTCAAGCATTATTGTGAGATCTTTCCTCTCTCTTTAGTTTCTTTGATTATGGTTTAATTTCTATGATTGCTTTCTATGGTTTTTGCATAATTATGCTAGGAACGTTACTAGTTTGATTGTGTAATTAATCTAATGCTAGATTTAAGAATAGAACCCGATTGTTTTATTCTTTTATCAATTGGTAGCAAACTAGGGAGTAACTTAGATGCAGATCGTCTTGGTTATTTCTTGGGGAAATTGAATCAACTGTTGAATGTTTATCGCTTGTATGACGTTAGCAGGTCTATTGGTTCTCTGTGTTTATTCTTTGCTATTGGATTGAACTTAGACGCCGATCGGACTAGGTTATCCTTTAGTTAGGGTTTTATAGTCACGCTGATCGTGCTATTCAACTAGGAATAAGGAGAACACGAGATTGATTCTCGACAATAGATAATTATGGAAATAATTAGAGTGGATGTTCAATGATCGATAATGAATTGAAGTGGATGTTAATCGGATTCAAGATCTTCCTATATTGATTTCTCATCTTGTTTATATGCTAGTTAGTTGTAGTTTAGTTATAATCTACTCGAAACCCCCCTTTGTTATTATTATTAGGTTTCTCGGCCCTTAGCTTAATCTAGGTTTCGAATCACGCTGAATATAAAACTCGTCCCTGTTTCCCTGTGGATACGACCCCTACTTCCATTATACTTGTTTATTGTAAAAGAGAGTAGGAGAAATTTTATCTTTGGCCGGGTGGCGTTCACGACAAGCGCGGCCCCCCAAATTTTGGCGCCGTTGCCGGGGAAACGGTGTTACTTGTTTTTATTTAGAGTGATTTTTGGATGGTATTGCTTGTGCTCTTTGTTTTTGGTTGGCCACTCATATAAAGAATTCCCTTTTTGTTTTAGTTTCTAGTTTTCATCTTCCATTGAGCTCTATGTATTTCACTTTTGTATTTTGGACAAGAAGCATGGAACTTGTTGCTTAAACTCTCTTGGGAATGGTTGATTGACTCATACTTTATATCTTGGTTATTGTCTAGCTTTAAACATTTATATTAATGGTCATGACTTGAATTAGCTAGGAGTACTACTAGTTGATGTTTGTTGTTGCCTTAATGCTAGGTATGGGATATAATCAGATGTTATATGCTCAACCATGTTGTAGTAAGCTAGGTATTAACGATGCATTGCAAGAGTTCTTCTCAATCAATTTTGCAGGTACTTGAAGTGGAGATTGACATGGAACCACCATTGTCACACATGGAGCACAACCCAATGATTAAGCTTAAGGTATTAAGTCGAGCTCACGACTTTAAACAACAGCGCTTCTCGGGAGGCAACCCGAGACCCCTTTATTTTCTTTCTTTTCCTTTATTTTTCATCAAATTCCCACCACCACAACAAATTTTCTTTCACCCACCGCCTACCCACTAAAAAGATCCACAACCAATCTTAATTCGCTTGGAACCAAAATCCACAAAAGAAAACCCGTTGGGAGGACTTCAATAGCTAGGAGTTGGTAACACTAGAGGATTGAGATTGTTAATGTATCTTTTCGATCTCTTAAGCTAGGAGCAAATCTCAAAAATTCAAAACTTTTGAACTTGTCATTTGTTTGAGTGATTCGAGGGAGAGGTTTGTGAGTTGATTTATGAGATTTGAGTTGGTGTTGTTAAGAAATTTGAGTTTGACGGATTGTTTGGTCATGAGTTTTGAGCATTCTATCTTCGATTTACCCGATTTTCGATTTTCTCCCCCCATTTTCAGTTTACTTTTTCTTCTAATTGTCGACACATTGAGGACAATGTGTAGTTTAAGTAGGGGGGAGGGTATTCTCATTCTCATGTATCTATGTTGTGTATATTACTTTCAATATGAAAAAAAAAAAAAAAAAAAAAAAAAAAAAAAAAAAAAAAAAATGATGATGAAATGAAACCCGCTGAGTTGAAAACCCACAAGGATGGGCGACTCAGGCAAAAATGGGGGCCCGGATAGGTTGAAAACCCGAAAGGGCAACTTATGCAAAAAAGTGGCTTATATTGAGCGGGTAAGATGGTGAGATGAAAAAAAAAATGTGAGAAGCTAGGATGAAAACCCGAAAGGGCTCCTAGGCAAAATGAGAGATTAAGAGAGAATTATACACTTTGAAAACTCATTTGCCGGAGATGGTGTCATAAGGTTGAAAGCGTTTTCGGGTTGGGTTAGTGAAATTCATCCTTTGTTTTGTGAAGATCTATTTAAAGTTGGCTTTCACATTCTTTTGGTTAATTGTTTGTTTTTGGGAGTAAGCATGGAGTATATTCCTTTTTGTCTTTGTTCCATGGCTTGCTTGTTTAGATTAGTTGTAGTAGTAGTAGTTTTAGATCATCTTTTGGAGGTTTGGGAGAGGCGATAGTTTAGTGTGTCGTGAGCCGACATTTTGATTCGTGTTGGTGTTCTTTGGTTATTATTGTTGTCGCGTCTTTTTATTTTTCAGGTGAGCTCGAATCTAAGTGTGGGGGAATCATCGTCCCTTACGTTTAGGTTTTTGAGCGGATGTTGTTAAGATGTGATAATGATGATGTAGTTGATGGGGAGTGTAGGTTGGTTTCGATAGCTTGGGTGATGATTTATTTGGTGATCCTCATTTTGAGTTTACTCGAGGTCGAGTAAAGTTCAAGTGTGGGGGTATTTGATGCGCTCAAGTTATACGATGTTCTTGTGGTATTTTAGGTGCACATTGCTAAGGGATTTGTTCGTAATTGTTAAGGTTTGCATAAAAATCATCCTTAGCGGAAGTTCGGAGTTTTGCGATATAAGTTGTGTTAATGTTATGCATTCCGAGCTTCCAAGGTAAAATGCATTTGAGCCGAGCATCACAAGCCACAAGCTCGCCAAGCCAAGCTCGAAGCATCGCAAGCGAGCACGACCGCCCGCCGCCCATCGCCAAGCAGCCCGCACACCCGCAAGCTCGCAAGCCGAGCCGCCCGCCGCCCATCGCCAACCAAGCCAACGCACGCCCCGGCGCTCGTCCAAGCGCCCAGCGGCCTCGCTCGTCCGGCCGGCGCGCCTAGCGCTCGAGCCAAACCCGCCCAGCAAGCCAGCTCGCACCTCGCGAGGAATGTCGCACCTCGCGACCTGCCTGCTCGCACCTCGCGAGATTTCTCGCACCTCGCGACCTGCGTGGTTTTGGCCCAGCTCTTCAGCTCGTTGCGAAGGCAGTAGCTTATCGCACGGTGCGACCTGTATCGCACCTCGCGACCCCTAGGTCGGTCTAAATGTCAGCTGACTTTTAAGCCTTAGTATAAATACTAAACTTTGTTTTTAGACCTAGGGGGCAGCAGCCACAAGGAGATGGAGTTTCCAAAACTCCACTCCTCTCTTGTTGTCTTCTCTTTTTAGTTTTTATTTTCTAATTTAGTTTTTGTAGATTTCAATTATGGGATTGGCTTATGCTATGCCGATTGTAGCTTGAACCGTTCTTGAACGAGATTAATATGGAGCTTCAAGCATTATTGTGAGATCTTTCCTCTCTCTTTAGTTTCTTTGATTATGGTTTAATTTCTATGATTGCTTTCTATGGTTTTTGCATAATTATGCTAGGAACGTTACTAGTTTGATTGTGTAATTAATCTAATGCTAGATTTAAGAATAGAACCCGATTGTTTTATTCTTTTATCAATTGGTAGCAAACTAGGGAGTAACTTAGATGCAGATCGTCTTGGTTATTTCTTGGGGAAATTGAATCAACTGTTGAATGTTTATCGCTTGTATGACGTTAGCAGGTCTATTGGTTCTCTGTGTTTATTGCTGCTATTGGATTGAACTTAGACGCCGATCGGACTAGGTTATCCTTTAGTTAGGGTTTTATAGTCACGCTGATCGTGCTATTCAACTAGGAATAAGGAGAACACGAGATTGATTCTCGACAATAGATAATTATGGAAATAATTAGAGTGGATGTTCAATGATCGATAATGAATTGAAGTGGATGTTAATCGGATTCAAGATCTTCCTATATTGATTTCTCATCTTGTTTATATGCTAGTTAGTTGTAGTTTAGTTATAATCTACTCGAAACCCCCCTTTGTTATTATTATTAGGTTTCTCGGCCCTTAGCTTAATCTAGGTTTCGAATCACGCTGAATATAAAA
Source organism: Beta lomatogona (assembly GCA_947646795.1). Classification (NCBI taxonomy): domain Eukaryota; kingdom Viridiplantae; phylum Streptophyta; class Magnoliopsida; order Caryophyllales; family Amaranthaceae; genus Beta; species Beta lomatogona. The sequence goes on from CANSNZ010001336.1 coordinate 1,779,913, forward strand.
CTCGTCCCTGTTTCCCTGTGGATACGACCCCTACTTCCATTATACTTGTTTATTGTAAAAGAGAGTAGGAGAAATTTTATCTTTGGCCGGGTGGCGTTCACGACAAGCGCGGCCCCCCACTGGGCTCTACTAAATGTCGATTCATATCAAAGTTTATGCAAAAAAACAACCAGATAATATTTTCAAGCACCCTAAAAATATTAGTCTAAATTGGTTGATTAAACACATCAAAAAAGACTTATTTTTGGTTGCATGTTATTTAGCAATCAAAATTACAGGATTCCTAATAGGTTGTTCATGTTATCTGATTAATATTAGAACAATTCCTAGGTCTTGATTAGCAGTAATAACATGTGAGGTAAGGGGAAACCATCTTCAGGACTTGTGATGTGTCTGAGTTATGCGTGCATCTTAAACACATTTTCTATCCTTTTGGTTAGTAGTTAGGCTTAAGAGGGAAGAATAAAGTTGTTTTAGTATTTGAGGGTTTAGGAGTAATATGTTGATTTTTATCTCTTAATTCCTACATTTGTGAGTCTTAAAGAGTAAAGGTCGTTCTTATATGGTCCCGTTCTATCTGAGATGCTTGAAACTTCAATTCTAGAGCGTCCGAGAATTTTGGCATTGAAGAATTGTGGCGATCTCGGCAGCACAGGCCCATCGCACCTTGTGAGCTAGGTAGCGGGTCGTGAGCCCTTTTGTTGTCCCATCCCAAGTCTGCAGCGTCAAGTAGAAAAAAGCAGTTTGTCGTCGCACCTCGCGACACACATCACCTAGGCTCGCAACCGTTAACCGACTTTGGCGGTTTCTTCAACAGCTAGGTTTTCTTCCGTGAGTATAAGAATATAAATAGAAAAAGGCGCCTCTTTTATAGAGGACGAGCAGATAAAAACATAGCAAAGGCCAACAAACTTCACCTAACCTCAAGTCTATTTTCCGACGTTAATTTTCGATCACAAGCTTTGGTCATCAAGGCATTGAACACCTTTAAGTGCGAGGATTGCACATAGAAAACACCTTTTATCAACGCTTGGAAACGAGAATCAACGCCGGAATAAAGCTTTAAGGTCTGATCTCCTAAAAAAAATATTTAGTTAAGGTTGTTAAGTGTAAAACAATTTAATAGGTTGTTTCTCGTAATATAGTGCTTCTAAAAGATTGTTTCGCACAAATTTTCCAAATAGAAAATAATTTGATAACTAATGTTTCTTACAACTAGGAGTCGCAACTTTGATTAATGATCGACAAGGAAGAATCTGCGAAACCCCAAAGGGAGGAGATTTGGATATTGATTACACGTACACGAGTATATTAATTTGGCTATACAAAACAAGCAGATCCTTAACATATAGCTAATATGCATGTATACAACTTATTTCACTAATTAGTTGACCAAACTACATTGCTTTCTAATATGGCCTTGAGTTCCCGTAAGCACGTCAATGGCTCCCATCTTCTCCGTTGACTTGGCAAACTCATCAAAAAACTTCTTTGGGTTAAGCATTTTGGAGGCGAATTTTCGGGCTTCATCATCCGTGAGCAAGGCGGCATCGGATGTGAAAAGACCTTTGTTGACCATTAAGATCTGGAAGAAGTGATTGTCAAAAGATAGGGAGCTTCCTGGATCCATCTCAACAGTGGTTGTGCGATCATTCGGGCCATTACATTGCGTCCTTAAGAAATCAGCGTAAGCTCGGTTTAGTGAAGGGTCTTGGTCTCCTCTTCCAGTGAAGTTGAATAGTCATCTACTGAAAAGCTTGCAATGACCAACTCCAATTGTGTGTGCACCTTAATTTACCACCACCAAAATGTTGTAAAATGAGGAAAGGTATCAGAATAATTTTTTTAAGAAGATAACTAAAGCAAAACAATTTAGTTTAGCACATGATATTTTTCATAATTTATTTGTCGCTTAGTATACTTTTTAGAAATTATATCAGTTAGTTATCTTAATTTTCTTCTGAGGTGATAATAGTTATCTTAATCTTAATACTTTTGTTTAGTAGCAAGTTATAAATATCGAAAATAATAGCGTACTTTTATCTAATTTTGAAAAGAAAATGTCCCACCAATTCTTATAATAATAATAGAATTTCATCTCCAATGGTCTAACTTTCGGCACAAATTTTGTTATCACATAATTCAGTCTATTGTAATTGTCTAATTGACAATAGAATATTTCTAATAAGAAAAAGGGACATTTCAGGATGGTTCGTGGACAAACTTGCTAAGGACTTTAAAATGTAAACAAATTTATTTATCTACCTAAAAGTTCATGATTATAACCACCATTTACTATTGTCTAGCAGATAGCTCGAAACGCACTAGGGGAAACACACTAATGAATAACCAAGGGCCCGTTCAGTATTACTGTGGTTTTCTGTTTTTTGGTTTTTTGATTTTCAAAGTCATATGATATATGTCCTATAATGAATAAAAAATTAGCCAAATTTATTGGGAACATGATGATTTTGAAAACTGACAACTAAAAAGTGAAAACCACTTTTTCTGGTTTCCTGTTTTTGGTTTTTAGTTTTCAAAAAAACTGAAAACTAAAAACAAAAAACGATAACGAACGGACCCTAAGCTTTTCTAATGCATAAAATAGTAAATATGAACATTATGAAGGTTGACTCTTCCTTTCAATCCGATTTTGTGATTTTTTTTTTTTGCATTACTATCAAGGAAAATAAGCTTAAATTAAAGATCTTGAAGGTTTCAGTTCTTTGTACAAGTCACTACTATTTGTTTCGTTAGATCTCTTTTTGTAATATTCATAAGTTATAACTATAATTTTTTCATACTTGATAAAATGTCTCTATTTGCAATATCCAAATTTGTTTCATTAGATCTCTTTTATTTTGCAATATTCATAATAATTTTTCCATACTTGATAAGCAATAATAAATGACAGTAATGTGTATAACCACTTTATTTATGTAATTTAAAAGGAATTATCTCATTTATAAGTGATGGTATCCCTCAGTGGCGGAGCCAGGATTCTCTAAGTGGGGGGACAAATTACGAACATCTATTGTGCATTCGCATACGCATTCGGATTAGCATTTTAATCATCTAAAAAACTCAAAGGAAGTATTACAGAATATTCAATATTATATCCCTGAAAGAGCTTGCTTCTCTAACATATGGAAATAAACTAAATTAATCTCAGAAAGAGAAATACAAAAAAAGATGGGATATTTTAGGTGAACCCAACACACATACACAAAATCCAGTATTTTGCATCTAATTTTCCATATATGAACAAAAATGTCAGTAAATCATGCAATCTTGGAATGAAGAACAAAGAACCCAGAAAATTCATCCGCCGATTGGAAGACATTAAAGGGCTCATGGTTTTTGGCATTTTGCAGCCAGAAGAAAAAAACAATTTTTGCATCTAAATTTGTACCACGCTGAATTCATATAAAAGAATTGGTTAGAAAAAAATTGGTTAGAAAAGAATTGGTATTAGTTCCTGGAACTTTCACTTATTCTCTTTAATTTAGAAAATCAAACTCAAGAAAACCTAGTCTAATATATTAGTCAGTAAATTACTAGAATATCAAATTTCTTTTCACAACAATCATAATTTGCAAATTGAATTGAATGAGAGATTCTACTGTATTTGTTGGAGGAGAGAGAATTTGTGCGCAAACTTACGAAAAGAATTAGAAAGACGAACCACTTATTTTGCGCAAACTTGGCTTGGCTGGGTTCCGACGGGGCAGGCTGCGGCGGGATGGCGACCATGGCTGCGTTCTTCTGGGCGGCTGTGGGCCTATGGTTCAGGGTTTCTGATGCGCTCAAGTTATACGATGTTCTTGTGGTATTTTAGGTGCACATTGCTAAGGGATTTGTTCGTAATTGTTAAGGTTTGCATATAAATCATCCTTAGCGGAAGTTCGGAGTTTTGCGATATAAGTTGTGTTAATGTCATGCATTCCGAGCTTCCAAGGTGAAATGCATTTGAGCCGAGCATCACAAGCCACAAGCTCGCCAAGCCAAGCTCGAAGCATCATCGCCAAGCCAGCACTACCGCAAGCCATGCGCGCGCCCATCGCTCGCCCAGCTCCAGCCATCGCACGCCCAGCTCACCAGCAGCCCATCGCTCGCCCAGCTCCAGCAGCTCGCACAGCCCAGCACTCGCAAAGCCAGCACGCATGCCCATCGCCCAGGCTCGTGACTCGCGACAATGCTCGCACCTCGCGACCTGATTCTCGCACCTCGCGAGAATCCTCGCACGGTGCGACCTGCGTGGTTTTGGCCCAGCTCTTCAGCTCGTTGCGAAGGCAGTAGCTCATCGCACGGTGCGACCTGTACCGCACCTCGCGACCCCTATGGCGGTTTAAATGACGGCTGACTTTTGAGCCTTAGTATAAATACTAAACTTTGTTTTTAGACCTAAAAACACACACATTTGAGGAGAGAGAATATCCAACACTCCATTCTTCTCTTCTTCTCTTCCCTTTTTAGTTTTTATTTTCTAGTTTAGTTTTTGTAGATTTCAATTATGGGATTGGCTTATGCTATGCCGATTGTAGCTTGAACCGTTCTTGAACGAGATTAATATGGAGCTTCAAGCATTATTGTGAGATCTTTCTTCTCTATTTATTTCCTTTGATTATGGTTTAATTTCTATGATTGCTTTCTATGATTTTTGCATGATTATGCTAGGAACGTTACTAGTTTGATTATGTAATAAATCTAATGCTAGATTTAAGAATAGAATCGGATTGTTTTATTCTTTTATCAATTGGTAGCAAACTAGGAAGTAACTTAGATGCAGATCGTCTTGGTTATTTCTTAGGGAAATTGAATCAACTGTTAAACGTTTATCGCTTGTATGACGTTAGCAGGTCTGTTGGTTCTCTCGTGTTTATTCTTTGCTATTGGATTGAACTTAGACGCTATCGGGCTAGGTTATCCTTTAGTTAGGGTTTTATAGTCACGCTGATCGTGCTATTCAACTAGGAATAAGGAGAACGCGAGATTAATTCTCAACAATAGATAATTATGGAAATGAATAGAGTCGAGGTTCAATGATCGATAATGAATTGAAGTGCATGTTAATCGGATTCAAGATCTTCCTATATTAATTTCTCATCTTATTTATATGCTAGTTAGTTGTAGTCTAATAACAACTCTTTGAAACCCCCCTTTTATTATTATTAGGTTTCTCGACCGTTAAGAGTCTTCTAGGTACTAACGCACGCTAAGTATAGAACTCGTCCCCGTTTCCCTGTGGATACGAACCTTACTTCCCTTATACTAGTTTAGTGTAAAAGAGAGTAGGAGAAATTTTATCTTTGGCCGGGTGGCGTTCACGACAAGCGCGGCCCGCCAAATTTTGGCGCCGTTGCCGGGGACACGGTGTTACTTGTTTATATTTAATGTATGCTTTTGGATTGTATTGCTGATGGTTTTTGTTTATGGTTAATACTCGTGCTACTAACCAAGAACCTTTGCAGTACGATCGAGATCTAGAACTAACCCTTTCCAGGTTGAGAAGAGAATTGCGTGAGGACTTTAGAGAGCTCCCTTTTTCGCTTGAATTTGAAGAAGAGATGCCTCCTAGAGTTGAGCACCGCACTTTAAAGGAGCTCACTTGCTCCTAACCTTGACCAACAACCTTTGTGTATCACATTTCCGGAACCGGAAGTGGGGGACACATTTGAGCTAAAGTCGGGGTTGATACATTTGCTTCCCTCATTCCATGGGCTAAATGGTGAAGATCCAAATAAACATTTGTCAGAGTTTCATGTGGTATGCAGCAGCATGAAACCAAGTGGAGTTTCCGAAGATAGAATCAAGCTTAAAGCTTTCCCCTTTTCGCTAAAAGACGCAGCTAAGGACTGGATGTACTACCTTCCGTCCGACAGCATCACCACTTGGGCACAATTGAAAAAGAGCTTTCTCGAGAAATACTTTCCCACTTCTAAATCATCTACATTGAAGAAGGAGATAAGTAATATTGAGCAACGAGGTGATGAGTCTTTTTACGAGTATTGGGAGAGGTTTAAGAAGTTATGTGCTAGTTGTCCATACCACGGTTATTCGAGAGGAAGATTTGGTGCTATACTTCTATAATGGCTTATGTGATGAGGATGCTAGGATGGTCAATGCAGCAAGTGGTGGATCCATTGTGAATAAAACCGCACTCGCCGCTAAGGAACTGTTAAATGAGCTTCTGAAAGCTCGAGGCGGTTTAGTAGAAGGTCCGGAACTCGACGTGTGGTCTCCGAGGGTTCTAGTTCTTCTAAGTTGGAAGATCGAGTGCAAGCTCTCACATCCGTGATGCGAGACTTCATATTGAAAGAGAAAACTCACCAAGTGAAGGCTTGTGGCATTTGCTCTTCACATCATCCAACCGATTTTTGCCCTCATCTACAAGAACCGAGTGAAGAGGTTAAGGCGGCCGATTTTCGGGGCCAAGGTTTCCGAAAAGATATGATCCATATTCTGGTACCTACAATTCGGGATGGCGAGATCATCCTAATTTGAGGTACGGGAACTCATCGGGGAACCCAGCGGCCGCCACAGCAAAGTATAACCGCCCACCACCTCCTTATTCGAGAGCAACCGGAGCAAGGAGCTCCATATTTTTCGCCGCACGGCCAACCACGAGGACCGAGTACCGGCATGTCTACGAGAGGATATGATTAATGCTTTAACTAAAAATGTCACTAACATGCAGGGAAATATGGTTCGGTTTCGGGGAGGAGACCCGTTCGAGCATCAAGAACTTGGAGAGCCAAGTAAGCCAAATTGCGGGAGCCGTAACCAAGTTAGAGGCTAGGGATTCGGTGAGGTTTCCATCCCAAATAGAACTCAACCCAAAGATGAACGTGAGTGCTATCACATTGAGAAGTGGAGCGGAAATTGCAAGCAAAGAGAGGTTAGTGGTTCGAGACAAAGAGATAGTGGAAGAGGTGATCGAGCATGAACCGACAACGGATTATACATCATTGCCACCTCAACAAGAGGCGAAAGTCCAAAAATCACCTCCTCCACCATATGAACCGAGCCACCCTTTCCCGAGGCATTGAGAGAAACCCGCAAAACAGAGCACACCAATGACATGTACGAAACCTTTCGTAAATGTGAGGTAAACATTCCCCTTTTTGATGCTTTAAATCAAGTACCTAGGTATGCTAAGTTCCTTAAAGAATTATGTACTTCGAAAAGAAAGCAAAAACAAAAGGGAGTGCAAAAAGTGAAGGCTAGCGAGCATGTCTCGCTATCTTTCAAAAGAAATTGCCTCAAAAGTGCAAGGACCCGGGCATGTTTACCATCCCATGTACCATAGGTGACACCATGTTTCCTAAAGCCATGTTAGACTTAGGTGCGTCAATTAATGTGATTCCATATTCATTATATAAGTCTTTGAAACATGGCAATTTGCATGAAACTGGTGTTGTGATTCAATTAGCTGATAGATCCAATGTTTATCCTAGGGGTAAATTAGAGGATGTGTTAGTTACGGTTGGGAAATTGAAATTTCCTGCTGATTTTTATGTTTTGGAGATGGAGCCTGATAAGCATGCCGCCCCCATCCTTTTGGGGCGACCTTTCTTGAAAACATCTTGCACTAAAATTGATGTTTGCGCTGGTTCTTTGACCATGGAATTCGAGGGAAAGGTAGAGGCGTTTAAAATCGATGATTCTAAGCCTTTGATTAAGGATGATAACCCTCTTTACTCTATTAACATTGTTGACTCTGTTTTGCATGATGTTCTTGATATTGAGCATGTTGATGAGTCGATAAATGTTGATGATGTCTTGGTTGAGGATTGTGCCTCTCCTACTAACATGCAGGTTATGGTGCCGGAGTGGAAAGAGCGGAAAAAGCCTCCTGATTTACCACCTTGTTTTGACACTGTACCACTAACGATGCATTGCAAGAGTTCTTCTCCGTTTGTCTTGCAGGTACTCGAATTGGAGGTTGACATGGAGCCTCCATTGTCACACATGGAGCACAAGCCCAATTTTTGAGCTTAAGGTATTAAGTCGAGCTAACGACTTTAAACAACAGCGCTTCTCGGGAGGCAACCCGAGACCCCGAGACCCCTTTATTTTCTTTCTTTCTCTTTATTTTTCATCAAATTTCCACCACCACAACAAATTTTCTTTCACCCACCACCCACCCACTAAAAAGATCCACAACCAATCTTCATCCACTTGGAACCAAAATCCACAAAAGAAAACCCGTTGGGAGGAGTTCAATAGCTAGGAGTTGGTACAACTAGAGGGTTGAGATTGTTAATGTATCTTTTCGATCTCTTAAGCTAAAAAAAAAAAAAAAAAAAAAAAAAAAAAAAAACTCACAAATTCAAAACTTTTGAACTTGTCATTTGTTTGAGTGATTCGAGGGAGAGGGTTGTGAGTTGAGTTATGAGATTTGAGTTGGTGTTGTTAAGAAATTTGAGTTTGACGAATTGCTTTTCATGAGTTTTGAGAATTCGATCTTCGATTTACTCGATTGTTGGTTTCCCCCCCATTTTCAGTTTACTTTTGCTTTTAATTGTCGACACATTGAGGACAATGTGTAGTTTAAGTAGGGGGGAGGGTATTCTCATTCTCGTGTATCTATGTTGTATATATTACTTTCAATTTGAAAGAAATTGAAAATGAAAAAAAAAAAAAAAAAAAATTGAAAAAGAATATAAAAAAAAAAAAGTGATGAAATGAATCCCGCTGAGTTGAAAACCCACAAGGGTGGGCGACTCAGGCAAAAATGGGGGCCCGGATAGGTTGAAAACCCGAAAGGGCAACTTATGCAAAAAAGTGGCTTATATTGAGCGGGTAAGATGGTGAGATAAAAAAAAAATGTGAGAAGCTAGGATGAAAACCCGAAAGGGCTCCTAGGCAAAATGAGAGATTAAGAGAGAATGATACACTTTGGAAACTCATTTGCCGGAGATTTGTTTTGGCTTTCACTTTCTTTTGATTGTTTGTTTTTGAGAGTAAGCATGGAATTTATCCCTTTTTGTCTTTGTTCCATAGCTTGCTTATATAGGTTGGTTGTAATAGTAGTAGTAGTTTATCTTTTGAGGTTTTAGGCGAGTTGTCATTTTGATTGTGGCGTTGGAGTGAGTTCAATTCCTTTGAGATCCTTCAGGATTTGAGCTCACATTTTGGTTGTCATTTGGTGATTATTGTTGTCGCGTCTTTTTATTTTTCAGGTGAGCTCGAATCTAAGTGTGGGGGAATCATCGTCCCTTACGTTTAGGTTTTTGAGCGGATGTTGTTAAGATGTGATGATGATGATGTAGTTGATGGGGAGTGTAGGTTGGTGTCGTTAGTTTGGGTGATGATTCATTTGGTGATCCTCATTTTGAGTTTACTCGAGGTCGAGTAAAGTTCAAGTGTGGGGGTATTTGATGCGCTCAAGTTATACGATGTTCTTGTGGTATTTTAGGTGCATATTGCTAAGGGATTTGTTCGTAATTGTTAAGGTTTGCATATAAATCATCCTTAGCGGAAGTTCGGAGTTTTGCGATATAAGTTGTGTTAATGTCATGCATTCCGAGCTTCCAAGGTGAAATGCATTTGAGCCGAGCATCACAAGCCACAAGCTCGCCAAGCCAAGCTCGAAGCATCATCGCCAAGCCAGCACTACCGCAAGCCATGCGCGCGCCCATCGCTCGCCCAGCTCCAGCCATCGCACGCCCAGCTCACCAGCAGCCCATCGCTCGCCCAGCTCCAGCAGCTCGCACAGCCCAGCGCTCGCAAAGCCAGCACGCATGCCCATCGCCCAGGCTCGCGACTCGCGACAATGCTCGCACCTCGCGACCTGATTCTCGCACCTCGCGAGAATCCTCGCACGGTGCGACCTGCGTGGTTTTGGCCCAGCTCTTCAGCTCGTTGCGAAGGCAGTAGCTCATCGCACGGTGCGACCTGTACCGCACCTCGCGACCCCTATGGCGGTTTAAATGACGGCTGACTTTTGAGCCTTAGTATAAATACTAAACTTTGTTTTTAGACCTAAAAACACACACATTTGAGGAGAGAGAATATCCAACACTCCATTCTTCTCTTCTTCTCTTCCCTTTTTAGTTTTTATTTTCTAGTTTAGTTTTTGTAGATTTCAATTATGGGATTGGCTTATGCTATGCCGATTGTAGCTTGAACCGTTCTTGAACGAGATTAATATGGAGCTTCAAGCATTATTGTGAGATCTTTCTTCTCTATTTATTTCCTTTGATTATGGTTTAATTTCTATGATTGCTTTCTATGATTTTTGCATGATTATGCTAGGAACGTTACTAGTTTGATTATGTAATAAATCTAATGCTAGATTTAAGAATAGAATTGGATTGTTTTATTCTTTTATCAATTGGTAGCAAACTAGGAAGTAACTTAGATGCAGATCGTCTTGGTTATTTCTTAGGGAAATTGAATCAACTGTTAAACGTTTATCGCTTGTATGACGTTAGCAGGTCTGTTGGTTCTCTGTGTTTATTGCTGCTATTGGATTGAACTTAGACGCTATCGGACTAGGTTATCCTTTAGTTAGGGTTTTATAGTCACGCTGATCGTGCTATTCAATTAGGAATAAGGAGAACGCGAGATTAATTCTCAACAATAGATAATTATGGAAATGAATAGAGTCGAGGTTCAATGATCGATAATGAATTGAAGTGCATGTTAATCGGATTCAAGATCTTCCTATATTGATTTCTCATCTTATTTATATGCTAGTTAGTTGTAGTCTAATAACAACTCTTTGAAACCCCCCTTTTATTATTATTAGGTTTCTCGACCGTTAAGAGTCTTCTAGGTACTAACGCACGCTAAGTATAGAACTCGTCCCCGTTTCCCTGTGGATACGAACCTTACTTCCCTTATACTAGTTTAGTGTAAAAGAGAGTAGGAGAAATTTTATCTTTGGCCGGGTGGCGTTCACGACAAGCGCGGCCCGCCAGTTTCTTACTCTCTCCTTCCTTCGTTTTCTCTCTCTTCGTTTTTTGCTCTGGTTTGCTTTGAGCCTTTGACCGTGAATTACTTTTTCCAAAGTGGGGGGACATCTGTCCCCATGTCCCCCCGGCTGGCTCCGGCCCTGGTATCCCTAAACCTACATAAATTTTTTTGCCATAAATTTTCTTTGTAACTTATTGTAAAATATTGACTTATTAAGTATGTATTACATAAACAGAAAAGAAAAATATGTCATAATAGAGTTTCAAAATTACACTAACAAAATGTATGTTACTACAATTGGATACTTCCGTTACAAGGAAAGTAAAGGAAGAAAAAGATTAAAAAGAGTGAAAGGATACTTGACAAAGCCACTAGATCAAGAACTGAGAGGCCTTTGTTATCGAAGCTATTTTTAAGCATAGTGAAGTTCAAAAACGGGGAAGGAATATTAGCGGAAGCCTCTGAAGCCAATGATATTGTTCCATCCCTTCTACCTGTGGGTACCTTCCACAACGGTCTCCCATACTATTAAAACAAATAATTTATGGATTATTAATGTTATAAAGTAAACTATTTTCTGCATTAGATTGAATAATCAGCAATAACTATAATTCCAAAATCATCCCTTTTTATTTTTTATTTATGTAGAAGTAAAATTATATTTATCAGTTGTTAGCAATGTTATAACGTGGAATTTCATCTATCTAGTAATTTTTCATCATATTTTTTTTAAAAATCAGTTACCTCAAGTCTATGATCATACCAATAAATTGGTCCAAAAATTTATCTGCAACATTATATTTCACTCTATTTTTTAATTTTTCTCAAAATTTCGGATTAGTGTTTATCAGACAATCTCCAATATACACTTTCCAACATTATTATTAAATTATTAAATACTTAGTGTTTTTTAAAAGTTGATTAAATTAAGAATGTACTCATTTAACCAATCTAATAAGATCATCATAATAATTTTTTTGATATGTATAGTAATAAAAATTTGTAATAAAAAAAGTGTATGTGTAATTTTTACCATTGAAAGGTAATATTTTTCATTTTTAATCATTGCAGTTCCTTTTTTTATGGAAGTTCAAATTTAAATATTCTCATATACTCATTTCTAGTAATTTTCCTCTCTCATCCATCTTCACATGTTATTGGGACTACTTGTCTCAACATTTTTCAACTTAATGTCATTTTCTTGGTATGTATGTCATGTAAGGACTAATAAAAAAAACAAAGGAAGTAGTACACAAATTGCATATAATTTGGTATATACATGCACCCAAAGTTTACCTTACCTGGACAGAAACAACGTCTCTAGTGGCCAACGCTAAGATATCAGCACAAGACACTACTCCTTGACACTCCTTCTCGACCTCTGCTTTGATATCGTCAATAACGCCGAACCCCGACAAGCTTCGATTAGGTATTGCTTCTTTTTCGGATTGGAAATCTGCCGTTGAGTTCAAGAACACTGAACCATCACACCCCTGCATATATATTTTGAAACACAAAAGGCATAGTTAACTTACTCTACAAACGATGACATGGTAAAATTTTTACTACTTGCATAGTTTTTCTTTTGTTGTTGTTTGTCTTTTTTTTTTCTTTTTTTGAATGCGTACAAATTTTAAATGTCACGAGCTTGCTGAATCGTTGCCCGATTTTGAGAAAATGCCCAACTACTAACCGTTCAAGTCTAAAGATGATACTACCGGGAAGTATTGTATTCTCTCGTGTGGGATAGAAAAGGTGAATAATAGAAAAGCGTAATCATCTCAATATTAATGAGTGATTTATTTTTTCCGCCAGTCTGCTTCCAATATTGAAACTAAAAGTACCGAGAAATGCATAGATAACCATTGTCTTATGAACATCTTACGATTTTTTTTATGAGGGATGAACATCTTAAAAATAATAGTGCATGCAAAGTCGAACGCAAGCTCCTTAATTAATAAAGTTGTCCATTTCATAAACTGTTGAAATTTCCTAAGCGTTGAATTATTTTAGCTAAAAATAGTTTTGTCTTGCTAATTAAGAAAGCTTAAAAAAAAAAAGCTAAATATTCAGATGGCACCAAAACTGATGGCCTTGGTCCTATTTTACTTAGTCAACTAGTTTTTTTTTCATCTGGCCGATGTCTCTGCTAAGACCGGAGGTCCAGCAAGGCTAAGCAATTGCAAACAAGTAGACAAGTCAGATAGCCAAGGGATAGATAATTGTATATAGTCAGAGCACAGCAATCTCACTATTACAATCCCCTACTATTCGAGAGGTAAGGTCTCTCCATGTCTGGCCTCAGTTTCTATTCATTTTCTGGATGCCTTTACATTGGTAGAGATCCTTCTATTTATACACAACTCTCCACTCTCTTACAGCCTTCTCTCTCTATAACAACCAAATAACAACTTTTTGCCAGCATGACAGAAAATATCTACCCAAGAGAATCTACCCTTGAGTCACTCACGTGCTGCCATCTGTTGCATCATTACTGCTGACCCTTTTACCCCTGAACTTGGGCCTTCTAGAGTACGTGTAAATTATGGGCGGAACTTGTGAGGCCTTAGCAATACCCCCAGCCCAATTGAGCACCTTGTCCTCAAGGTGGAATTCAGGGAAACGTCCATGGAAAGACTGCACATCCTCCCATGTGGCTTCTTCAGTGTCATGTCACGCCACTGGACCAGAATTTCAGCAGGACCCGCAGGGTTCGTAGGGTTAGGACGAATGCCAAGCACCTGTGCAGGAGATGGGGGAAGTACTAAGTCAGCTGTCAAGTGTGGAGGTAACACCGGTGACACAGGAGCTGGCCCAACAGCCTTCTTCAACTGTGATTTATGAAAGACCGGATGAATTTTGCTCTGTGGGGGCAGTGCAAGTTCATATGCTACAGTGCCAATTCTTTTGAGTATCGGAAATGGTCCAAAATATCGCGGGGCGAGCTTCTCATTAGGACTTCGTGCGAGGGATTTGTGTCGGTAAGGTTGTAATTTGAGGTAGACCATGTCTCCCACCTCAAATTGCACCGATCTCCTGTGCCGGTCCTCCTGGACTCTCATGTTGTTCTGGGCAGTCACCAAGTGCAGCTTGAGTTCATCTAGGATAGCATCTCGAAGTAGGAGTTGTTCTTCCAAGGATGCCACCGCCGTACTACTGCGTTCATACCTGTACAGAGGAGGGGGTGGTCTCCCATAAACTACTTCGAATGGGGTGAAGTTAGTTGATGCATGTTTGGAGGTATTGTACCAATACTCGGCCCAACATAGCCACGCTGCCCAAGTGTTAGGCTTTCCCTGAATGAAGCAACGCAAATAGGCTTCTATAGACTTGTTCACAACTTCCGTCTGACCATCGGATTGTGGATGGTACACCGTGCTCCTATGCAACAAAGTCCCCTGAAGTTTGAACAACTCTTTCCAAAAGAGACTCATGAAAATTTTGTCTCTATCCGACACAATAGTAGCGGGAAATCCATGAAGCTTCACTACCTCTTTGATGAAGACTTGGGCTACCGAAGCGGCAGAGAAAGGATGGCGAAGGCCAATAAAATGGCCATATTTAGACAATCTATCCACCACCACTAGAATCGAATTCCATCCTCCCGATTTTGGAAGTCCCTCCACAAAATCCATAGACACGTCTTCCCATAAGAGGTTAGGGATAGGTAAAGGTTGTAATAACCCGGCGGGTGCAAGAGAGGAAGTTTTGTTTTGTTGGCAAATGGCGCACCCTTGAATGAAAGTGGTGACATCTTGCTTCATACCACGCCAAAACCATTCAGCTGCAAGGCGTTGGTAGGTTTTAAAAATCCCTGAATGCCCTCCCAAAAGAGTCGCATGATATTCTTGTATGAGAAGTGAAGTGAGAGCAGCATTTCTAGGCACCACCAGACGACCTTTGTATTTGAGCACCCCATGCTCCACCAACAGTCCTGGTAAGGAGGAGTGACCAGCCTGGACAGCAGCCGTCATCTTCTGTATCTCAGGATCTTGTTTAATGTTTTCCAACATCTCTGACCAGTGGGGAAAGTGGGAGGAAATCATAGCATTACACTCCACCCTTGGTTCACCTCTTCGTGAAAGGCCATCTGCAACTTTATTGCTAGCTCCGGGTTTATATTTTATCTCAAAATCATAGCCAAACAACTTACCTACCCATTTCTGGTACTCCGGTCCCACCTCTCGTTGGCATAGTAAGTGTTTGAGGCTTTGTTGATCGGAATGGATGACAAAGTGCCTCCCAAGTAAGTAATGCCGCCACTTCAACACAGAAAGAACCACTGCCATGAGTTCCTTTTCATATATAGACTTTGCTCGCACCCTCACCCCCAAAGTCTTGCTAAAATAGGCGATTGGATGCCCTTGCTGCATTAGTACAGCCCCCAGACCAGAGCCTGAAGCATCAGCCTCAATCACAAATGGCAGATCAAAATTAGGCATGGCCAAAACTGGCGCGGTGGTGAGTGCCTTTTTGAGGCAACTAAAGGCTACTGTGGCCGCATCCGTCCACTGAAATGCATCCTTCTTGAGTTGCTGCGTGAGGGGAAAAGCGAGTGAGGCATATCCTTTGACAAACCGACGGTAATATCCCGTCAAGCCTAAGAAGCCTCGGAGTTCCTTTAAATTCTGCGGTAAGGGCCACTCGAGCATAGCTGAAACTTTAGAGCTGTCCATAGCCACCCCTTTTTCAGAGATTATGTGACCCAGATAAGCCACTTCACTCTTACCAAATTCGCACTTTTTCTTGTTAGCATACAACTGATTGGCGGCCAATACTCCCAACACCGTTTTGAGGTGATCCTCATGTTGCGCCATGCTCCGACTATAGACAAGGATATCATCAAAAAAAACCAACACGAACTTCCTCAAATATGGCTTAAAGACATCGTTCATAAGAGCTTGAAACGTTACCGGAGCATTGGTGAGCCCAAAGGGCATCACCAAAAACTCATAGTGACCCTCATGGGTACGAAAAGCCGTCTTCTGGACATCTTCCTTTTTCATCAAAATTTGATGATAACCCGATTTTAAATCGAGTTTAGAAAAAACAGTATAGCCATTTAGTTCATCCAACAACTCATCAATCACAGGAATAGAATATTTGTCAGGTACAGTCACATTATTCAAAGCCCTATAATCGACACAAAATCGCCAAGACCCATCTTTTTTTTTTAACCAACAAGACCGGGCTTGAAAAAGCACTATGAGAAGGTTGAATTATACCTGCATCTAACATATCATGGATGAGGGACTCAATTTCATCTTTCTGGAATTGGGGATATCTATAGGGGCGTACACTAACAGGATCCGCTCCATACTTCAAGTTAATAGCATGCTCATGGCCCCTACTAGGAGGGAGACCAGGGGGTAAATTAAATACCTGCTCGAATGAACTCAGAATGGGCTGTAAACACCCCGGCGCCTCCTCAGTTTCCAGCAACCCTGCTACTGTCTTCCCCATATGGTTGCATTCCACCATAAAACCACTGCTATTTTTCTTGAGAGTACGTATCAAACTTTTGAGAGAAACCCCGGCCCTACTCAACGACGGGTCCCCTACCAAGGTAACGGTGTCCTTTCCCACTGTAAATTGGATGGTCTGGGTTTTCCAATTTGTCACCATAGTGCCCAATTTCTCAAGCCATTGAATGCCCAATATTAAATCAGAGTTGCCAAGAGGGAGGTAAAAAATCTTCTATTATCATCACTCCATGCACCATTAACGGTACAGCCAAGCATTCCCCAGAACCACGCACTTCTTGTCCCGTGCCCAAAGAAACCTCAAAAGACTTGGCATGAGAAACGGGAATTCCCAAACGCTCCACCGTATGAACCGACACGAAATTATGGGTAGCTCCAGGATCTACCATTACCACCACTGCCTCGCCATAAATGGTGCCACTTATCTTAAGGGTTTTCGGGTTGGAGAAACCCATGACCGAGTTTAGAGAAATCTCTGGACTTAGCGGAGTCTCGGGTTGGGTGGTGTCGAGTGACACCATGTGCGACGAGTCTTCCAGATCGCCATACTCGACTACCTCTTCATCATCATAACTCAAAAGGACACTTAGCTCTTTCTTTTTACACCTGTGCCCCACTGACCATTTGTCATCACATCTAAAACACAATCCTCTCTCTCTCTTGTGCTGGAGCTCTTTTTCACTGAGTCTCCTGACTTCTCCATATGGTTTAGCTATGGGTATATGTGTTTTGGGCTGGGTTGGGGAAACAATGGATGGTGAGGAGAAAACGGACTGGGCTGGTTGGGTAGATTTATATGGAAGGTAGGTTTGGGTTTGGGCTCGGTTTGAATGTGAGTAGGTTGGGCTGATTTGTGTGTTTTGGTTGTAATTGTAGCTGCTCCTGGACTCCCATCTCCTACTGGGCTTTTTATTCAGCTTTTCCTCAATCTGGACTGCCAACTCCATGGCATGGTCAAGGGTCCTAGGCCCAATAACCCTCATCTCATTTTTAATCTCATCTTTCAACTTACTAGTAAACTGGGCCTGGGCTATATTCTCAGGGATGTTATCCAAAGGAGCCATCAACTCTATGAACCGGTTTTTATATTCTTTCACACTCCCTTCCTGGTGGTGGTTCATCCACTGTTCCTGGAGAGATCCCAAAGCAGTGTCCCTAAACTGGCGGAGCAACATCGACTTCATCTCCGACCACCGGAGAATCGGCCGGCGCCGATGTTCCCACTGGAACCACAGTAATGCTTCCCCATCAAGTGCCACCACGGCGGCCTCCATCTGCTCGTCCACGTTGAGCCGATAAAACCCAAAATACCGCTCCGCCCGAAGAATCCAGCCGTCGGGATTCGTACCAGTGAAAATGGGTAAGTCCAACTTCTTCGCCTTCCAATTCCCTCCTCCACGAAACCCTCCTTCATACCCTTCACCCTCACCCACATCAAACCCCTCATACTCCTCGTCATGCCGGTATCCACGCCTGGGTTCCTCCTCTTCGAACTCCCTCTCTCAGTTTCTTCCCCTAACAAAGCCTCTTCTCACCTCCGACGAACCTCGATCAAAAGGATTCCTCCTGGGTCCACCTTGTCCATCCACTTTCTCGGCGAGTTTCGCCATGTCCTCTCCGATCTTCTTGGTGGTTTTTTCCAGACTATCAGCGATTTGGGTTGCCAACGTTTGTTGCATGACCCCTACCGCTTGTTCAACAGCCTTAGCTACTTCCTCAGTGAGAGTAGCTCGCAACTCCATCAAGCCTTGCTCCAGCTGCTCTATATGCTGTGTGTCGGTGGTTCCAACCATCATCACCTACTCCAGAATGCGACCGCTCTGATACCAAGTTGCTAAGACCGGAGGTCCAGCAAGGCTAAGCAATTGCAAACAAGTAAACAAGTCAGATAGCCAAGGGATAGATAATTGTATATAGTCAGAGCACAGCAATCTCACTATTACAATCCCCTACTATTCGAGAGGTAAGGTCTCTCCATGTCTGGCCTCAGTTTCTATTCATTTTCTGGATGCCTTTACATTGGTAGAGATCCTTCTATTTATACACAACTCTCCACTCTCTTACAGCCTTCTCTCTCTATAACAACCAAATAACAACTTTTTGCCAGCATGACAGAAAATATCTACCCAAGAGAATCTACCCTTGAGTCACTCACGTGCTGCCATCTGTTGCATCATTACTGCTGACCCTTTTACCCTGAACTTGGGCCTTCTAGAGTACGTGTAAATTATGGGCGGAACTTGTGAGGCCTTAGCAGTCTCGTAATATATAAATTATTGTTTCATATTAGTAATTCAAGACAACTAATGTTATTTGTGTATATATAGCAATTTTATCTTTCGTTGTGACTTGTCTTTTTGTTTAGGGAGTGCTATTTACAATGATTATTTTGAAAACATAACCCTTATGGTAGCATTATGCTCATAATCTTTCATATTACTCTACTTTCTCATGGCATGAATTCGCAGCCTGTTACTTTGTTGTGTTACTTTTTATTAGTTGAAGATATCAAATGTCTTTATGTCTCTATTAAGCAAGTTGATTCACATATATATATGATGATATATATGAAAACAGCTAAAGAGCGACTGGCGGAGTTATTAACATAGTTTTGAAACATGCATTACTCTAGGAGAGAGACAAAAATATAAAAAAAGTGTACGTACCCTTACAAAACAGTCATGGAAAAGCACCCTAATTAGCTTTGCAGGCAAGTTTGGGTTGGTAGAAAATTTCTTACCGTAACAATCTGCACAATCTCTTCAGCACGAGAACGACTTTGTGCATAGGAATATTCTTTTAGACCAGCATCAAATTTGTTATCAAATTTTGGATGCTTTTTGTCATTCTTGGAATCACCTTAATATTTTTTATCGAATTTCTTCCACGAACCACCTGCATTACACATCATATAAGTGCTACAAATTGCTATAATTAGTAACAATGACATAAAACCTTTGGTAGTCATCATATTTCTTGAACAGTTTCTAGCAAGCTAACTACTAAAATTTTTTGTTTGAAAGAAAAGAAATATAATACTTAAAAGATAACGGGTAAAGAGTTCAAGTTGCATGGTTCTATTGGGTTACTTATATAGTCCTCAGATCAGTTGACATGTGCCTTAATATTAGCTCAAGCAATTTTATTAAAAGATCTCGACGTTATCGGAACTAGTTTTTTTATTCTTCCACGATAATACCACGAAGTTTATCTTATACAAATTATACATTGTACGTGAATTATGTGAGATTGATCCAGAATGTTGGTTGACCTCCATATTAAAATAACAGTTCGTCAATATCAATGTTATTCCTTAGATGTAATATG
The DNA here is from genome assembly GCA_947646795.1 of Beta lomatogona. NCBI lineage: Eukaryota > Viridiplantae > Streptophyta > Magnoliopsida > Caryophyllales > Amaranthaceae > Beta > Beta lomatogona. Next base: position 1,799,646 of record CANSNZ010001336.1, read on the forward strand.
ATTAACTTATTCCATTCCAGCTATTTCATCGTCACCTTTTCCCCTAGGCCTTTCTCTTTCTTCTGACTTAAATAATTGCTCCTATTATGATAACGCCGATAACTAATTTCTTATCATGTGAGGAAGTAGTGAAAAATGCTTGGTGTAGTGCGGAGGGGGAGGAGCTCGACGAAAGATTGGCCATTGTAGTGCAGGGTTTGAGGACTTGGAGTATGGGGATTTCTCGACGTTAAAGAAGAAAATCGAGAAAGCGGAGAAGAGGTTACATGAGGCTCAAATGGAGCCAATTTCAGATGCTAGCTGCGAAAAATGTGGAGTTTTTGAACAAGAGCTTGATGCGTTAAACGCAAAAAATGAAGCATACTGGTATTTGAGATCTAGGGTGGCAGAAGTTAAAGATGGAGACAGGAACACTTCCTATTTTCGTCACAAAGCGTCCTAAAGAAAGCAACGCAACTATATTAGGGGGGTTTTTGATGGTGATGGCGTGTGGAAGACTGAGTTTGGTGACATTGAAAAGGAGGTTGAACATTATTTTGATACGATTTTCACATTTTTTGAGCCTGCAGAGGAGAGCTTTTGAGAAGTTTTGAAACATGTGAGGACATCTGTGACCCAAGAATACAATGAGATCTTGACGCAGCCTTATACTAAAGAGGAGATTTTCACTGCTTTGAGCCAAATGCATCCCTGCAAGGCTTCAGGCCCTGATGGTATGCATGCGATTTTTTATCAGAGATTTTGGCATATTATCGAAGATGAGGTATTTGCTTATGTGAGTTATATTTTACCTAATTTTTCTTGCCCGGAAAATATTAACTGTACTAATATTGCTCTTATTCCTAAAGTGAATTTTCCCACTGTTGTTTATGAATTTAGGCCTATAAGTCTCTATAATGTGTTGTATAAAATTACTTCTAAAGCTCTTGTAATGAGACTTAAACATTTTCTCCTTGAGATTATAACGGAGAATCAGAGTGCTTTTGTGCCAGGGAGAATGATTTCAGATAACTCCCTTATAGTGCTGGAAATTTTTCATTCTATGAAAAAAAGGAATAATAGCAGGAAAGGCTTGGTGGCGATGAAGCTTGATATGAGTAAAGCCTACGATAGAGTAGAATGTGGGTTTATAAGGAAATTATTACTGACGATGGGCTTTGATGGGAGATGGGTGAATTTGGTGATGAGTTGTGTGTCAATAGTCACTTATTCCTTTGTTATCAATGGTGCATTAAGTGGTTCAGTTGCTCCTTCCCGAGGTTTGAGATAGGGCGACCCTTTGTCGCCATTCTTGTTTATATTAGTTGCTGATGCCTTCTCTCAGATGATTCAGCAGAAGGTGAATGCCAAAGAGCTCCATGGTGCAAAAGCTAGCAGAAGTGGTCCAGAGATATCTCATCTTCTATTTGCAGACGACAGTCTTCTTTTTATTAGAGCTACCCGACAGGAATGCTTATCAATAATTGATATTCTCAACAAATATGAAGCAGCATCCAGATAGAAAATTAATTATGAAAAGCCGGAGGTGTCTTTTAGTAAAGGTGTAAGCTGTGAGCAGAAAGAAGATTTGGTGGCTTTTCTCCATATAAGGCAGGTTGACAAGCATCAAAAGTATCTGGGTATTCCTACTATTAGTGGACGATCAAAGAAGGTGGTGTTTAGAGAGCTTTTGGATAGAGTATGGAAAAAACTAAAAGGGTGGAAAGAGAAACTTCTCTCTAGAGCAGGTAAGGACATTTTGATTAAAGCTGTCATTCAAGCCCTTCCTACTTATCTGATGGGGGTTTATAAGATTCCTGTAGCTGTCATTCAGGAGATTCACTCTGCTATGGCTCGTTTCTGGTGGGGGAGGTAAAGGAGAAGAGAGAAAAATGCACTAGGTGAGTTGGAAAAAGATGTGCAAGCCAAAGTGTATGGGGGCTATAGGATTTAAAGACCTTGCTGTGTTTAATGATGCCTTGTTGGGGAGACAAGTTTGGAGATTGTTGCATAATAAGAACTCCCTTTTAAGCCGTGTTTTGAGTGCTAAATATTACCCCCATGGTGATATTTTTAAGGCTAGACTTGGGTATTCTAATAGCTATTCTTGGCGTAGTATTTGGAGTGCGAAGAGTTTGGTGAAGAAGGGGATAATCTGGAGAGTTGGTGATGGAAAAGAGATTGACATTTGGAATGAGCCATGGGTGGGTGATGAAGAAGGCAGATTCATTAAGAGTGATAGAGTAGAAGGGTTGAACATAGTGAGCGACTTGATCGAAGAAGGGAGGAAGGAGTGGAATGTGGAGTTCATTGAGGAGCATTTTAATGATCGTGATCAAAGGTGTATTTTGGCTATTCCATTGAGTTCAAGACAATTACAAGATAAGTTAACTTGGGCTTACTCTAAAGATGGTCTCTATTCGGTCAAAACCGCTTATATGCTAGGGAAGGGAGGAAATTTGGATGATTTTCATAGAGCTTGGGGTGTTCTGTTGGGCGTGGATGTTTCACCGAAAGTACGCCATTTTTTATGGCGAGTTTGCACCAAATCATTGCCAGTTAGAGCGGTTCTCAAAAGCCGTCATCTCATTGATGAGGCACCTTGCCCATGGTGCGCTAAGGAGGAAGAAACGTGGCAGCATGTGCTGTTTTGCTGCCCAAAAATTCGAAGCCTATGGGAAGATTACGGATGCAAAGAAATGAAGAGAGATATTGAGCAGGAGGAGTTTTGTAAAACCTTGGTGAGATGGGAGGCTCTTGATAAATAAGATGGTGCAAAAAGGATGCTTTTTAGCGTGGAATGAGTGGGTTGAGAGAAATAGCTAGGTCTTCGAAAACAAGTCTCAACCGTTAGCTGTCATTGCCCAAAGAGCAGGGAGACAAAGTGAAGAGTTCGCTTTGGACACCACACTCAACTATGGTGGTGTGAAGCAAGCCCATGCAGCAAGCACTACTCGATGGTGCGCGCCACCCCCTAGTGTGATTAAAGTGAATGCTGACGCGTGTGTTGGAGATGATGGGTGGATTGGACTCGGTGTTGTTGCTCGAGACTCAGATGGGAAGTTTTGTTTTTCTGCAGTTAGAAGGTCTTGAGCTTGGTGGCCTCTGGAGATTGCAGAATGCAAAGCGATTCATTTGGCTGTGCGGTTGGCTAAGGCTCACGATTTGCTGGACGTTTTGGTGGAGTCGGACTCACAAGTTGTCACCACAAGACTAACAAAGGCAGTTCTTTTTTTCTCGGACCTAGACTTCATTCTAGGAGATGTGCTTGCTTTGAGTAATGAGTTTAATTCAATTAGTTTCATTCATGTTAAAACGGATGTGAATGTTGTTGGCCATAACCTTGCTAGAATTGTGCCTTTTGGAGTTGAACAATGTTGGGAGAATCATGTTCCCCAAGATGTGGCTCCGTATATATTGATGGATACTTTGTCTCTTGATTAATGCACTTCTCTTTTTTCCCCTCAAAAAAAAAAAAAAAACTTGTGATTCATCCCACAAATGCTCTGGCTTGTTTCACGGATCATTCTGTGCTCTATATTTGGAGAGAAATAAATGGTTTTTGCTATCAACTTTATGTGGTGATTATATGGTACAAAAAGCTGTTAGTACAAGTAGGGAATAAGTATTTAAGACATTTACCTATTTCGATAGATAAAGATGGTGGTGATTATGTGGACCAGAATTCCTTTTTTTAAAAAAAAAAAAAATACGTTTAAGGGTTAAAAAAAGTTTAAAACTTAGAAAGTTAGAGAGCTAAAACGTCATCTTTATTGCCTTTAAGAGTATTGCTTTTAGAATTATTATATTTTAATCTATCGAATTTATAAATATGTTTAAACCTAAGAAAAAAAAAATTCGGTCCAACCCGTCCAAAATCGAACCGGAATCGAAATATTTCGGTCCAAACCCGGTCCAAAAACATTTCAGATTATGGTCTACTGGTCCAACCGGTCCGGGACCGGTGCACACCCTACTTGGGAGTATGGATTTCCTTATATCCCCCTACTCTCAAACGTTGACCTGTGGAGCTAGGCTGGGTGACCTGCGAGAGGTGTTGGTCCAATAGTTAGGGTCTTTCTTCTTACCGGTTTTTTCACATGGTATCCCTGTGGAATTTTAAAATTCATGGGGTACCTCTATAGTTAGTTTTAAAAATGCACAAAGTACCCCCTATGAGTTAAATAAAATGTATGAAATGCCATTAATGACTAACGGCGTTAGATTTCCGTTAGGTTTAAAGAACTAGTTCCTTTCTCTCATCTCTTCCCATTTCTTTCTTTTATCCTCATTCTCCCTCTCTCTCCACTGTTTTGGGCGACCTGCCCCACACCACCACCCACCACTGCATCACCCCCCACTTTCTCCTCCACTTTCCTCTGCGCTGAACTAGCCTGTATAGCTGGGTTAGCTGACCTGCGAGAGGTGCTGGTCCAGTAGAGTCCTTCTTATCGATTTTTTCACGTGGTACTCCTGTGGAATTTTAAAATTCATGGGGTACCCCTATAATTTCAAAAATGCACCAGGTACCCCTATGATTTAAATAAAATGGATGAAATGCCATTAATGACTAATGGCGTCAAGTTTCCATTAGGTTTAGATAAATAATTCCTTTCTCTCATCTCTTCCAATTTTTGTCTTTTACCCCGATTCTCCCTCTCCCGCCTCTATTTTGGGCCACCTGCCCGCACCACCGCCTACTACTGCACCACCCACCACCTTCTCCTCCTTTTTCCTTTGCGCTCACACCTTTCTCTCCCATCCTCGAAAACCTACCAATACCCCCTTAGAAATCACCCCTACCCCTTGAAATACGCCCCCCTCCCCTTGAAAAAATCCCCACCCCTTTCTTATCTCATCTTTTATTCTCTCTTCTGAAATTTTTGAAACTTCGAATTTCCTCTTTGATCTATTCTGCTGAGATTTAATTCGTTCATTTCTTTTACTCAAATCGAACAATTCTTTCGACCATCTATGTTTATAGTACAATTTATTTGGTGTTCATCCATGGATGATCTCGCAATTCTGATTCATGACGCTTTTTTGCAACGCAGATTAAGCTCGATTTGTTCTGATTATTATTCCATGGACGTAAATCTCCGAGTTGTGATGATTGAGGAAACGTGAATTGTTTGCATTTTGATGGTTATGAAAACGATTTGACCAATTGATTTGATCGAGGAAATCTTGGATGATCTTTTCTCTCCGACTCAGTCCCATGGTTCATAAGTTGATACCGATCCTTCATATTCGACCGAGTTTCAATGGAGTGAAGTTCTGATAAACTTGTTTATCTTAAAGGATTAGAAATAACTATGGATGTGGTTTGTATGCATTCCAGTGCTTTTGTATTAGAAATTTATAATATTGATTTTAGACATTAATCTGTTAGAACAGATTCATATCTATATCTGCGAGGTGAGTGGTAAAGAAAATTATGGGTGGGGGGATTTTTCGAGGGGAGGGGTGCGTTTCCCGAGAAGGGGGTGGGAGTGGTGACTGTTGCGGATGGTGTTTAGGGGGTGGGGGAGGTTTTCGAGGGTGGGGCCGGAATTTCGATCGTTTTTCCTAGTGGGGAGTGGTTCTTTGAAGGTAATGTCGCAGTAGTGGTGGGTTGGTGAGTGGTTCTCCATGTGACAGTAGTGGTAGGTGGGGGTGGGGTGGGTGGCTGGTGGGGGAGGGAAGGGATTATTTAGAATAATTAGGTTAATTTGGCTTTAATGACTAACAGAAACTTGACGCCATTAGTCATTAAGGGCTTTTCATGCATTTTATTTAAACCATAAGGGTACTTAGCGCATTTTCAAAAGTATATGGGTACCCTATGAATTTAAAATTCCAGAGATGTACCATGTGAAAAAATCGTCTTCTTACCAAGGGTAGGACTGTACGTGGGTTGGGTTGGTGCGGTTTGGGATGTAACCCAAACCAAACACAAATATATGGTTAGACATTTTTCCAACCTAAACGCACCAGTACACCGCACTTTTTCCCAAACCGGACCAATCAAAACAGTTTGTTACGGTGTGGTTTAACAATATTTTCCTCTGCGATATGAGTTTTGTAATCTACGAATTATAAAAGTTGGTACAAAGTTGTTGATAAACCAATACATATTTCTCTAAAGCTACATAATAAATACTGAGCAAATGAGTGAAGGTCGGAGGAGCAAATAAGTGAAGGAGGTAGGAGATTGCAAAGAGGAGCAGATGACTAGATGACTGATGAGTGCAAGACCTAATCTAATACTCGTATTAACTTGTATAGTCGTATTTTCTCGTATACTCGTACGCTTGTGAGTTTGTCAAGTGCTTTTGAAAAGAAGTCAAAATAGATAAACCTTTTTTTTTTTAAATCATACAAATATGCGGTTTACGGTGCAGTTTCGGTTTACATAAATTCAAACCCAATCCAAACCGTAAACCGCTTTTTGCTTGAAATATCAAACCAATCCACAATTTTGAAACCGCAAACCAACCTAAGCCATAATAAAAAACGGTTTGGGTTGCGGTTTGGTGTGAACCAGACCACACTTTGAACAGCCCTAATCAAGACGTTCCCTGGTGGGGGCCCCAAAAAAGAATATATATATATATATATATAAGTGGACGTGGTGGGCAACTCACCTTGTGACTTTGAGGTCACTAGTTCGAACCCCACTACCTACTTGTGCTTGGGTGTAGGGATTCCCTTATATCCCCCCTTAGCTACTCTCAAGAGTTGACCTGTGTAGCTGAGCTGGGTGACCTGCGAGAGGTGTTAGTCCAGTAGGGTCCTTCTTCTTACCAAGAGTTCCCTAGTGGGGGTGACAAAAAATATGTATAAATATATTGTAGACACATAATCTTGTCTCCCTATTTCAGGGCCCAATGATGAACATACCGCAGTCTTAATTGGTTCGACCCAAGGGCAGAGCAGTCCGAAGAGTCAAAACTATTTTAAAAGTCTTAAAGCGTATTTTAGTGATCCAAAATCGTATTGTATTTCGAGCTCAACTCTTTGAAAAGACCCATTTAATTATTCATTGATAATTAATTATTTTCCTTAAATGAAACAAATATTTTCAAAGATATTTTTATAATTAATCGGATTTTTTCCCGTAAAATCAGATTTTCGAAGTTAAAAGATTAAAACACGTTTAATAAAAAAAGATGTCAAAACGTGTCAAAAGCAAGGCGATGCGCTTAGCGCACCAGCGTGCGTCTAGGGCACAGTCGTGCGCCAAGCGCACAAACCTGACACGTGGATCTATGCGACACACAACCTGTCTTTTCTATCTTTTCAAAAATGCGTACCACGTGTATGCTATTTATTAGTCATGCGGCGTCAGGCGCACCAATGTGCGCCTGACACGTGTGATCGTGCGTCACACAGCCACTTGCGTCTGGCGAGTGAAGCACAATTTCCTTGTCCCTATAAATACTCTTCGATTTTACGGATTAAAAAACGGTTTTTTCACACAATTCTTCGACTTATATATCTTTCATACTTTACGAACACCTACGAAACCTCTCTACAAAACTCATATTTGCTGACAAAACACATACAAAAACATTCAAATCTACATACACGTTCAGATCTTCAGGCTTCACGATTACTCGTCCCAAAGGTTGTCAATCTCTCATCAAGCCACGGTATAATCCCGAGGCTCCTTGAATAAATTATTTTTATATTGAAGTTACTAACTATTTCTTTCCTGATGCAGATCTTTAATATAAAAATCTCTCTTTTGTACATTCTAATCTTCTTTCTTTTTTATTTATATATATATATATATATATATATATATATATATATATATATATATATATACATATATACATATATACATATATACATATATACATATATACATATATACATATATATATATATACATATATATATATACATATACATATATATATTGGCGTGACTGTTTCTTCTCCCATTTTTTCTTCCTCCACCTTTAATTATCTTAGTGGTTTAATTGACCGAAAAAAGCTCTAATTATTTCTCCAAAACTTCTTCTTCTACCTTCAACTAGTACCACATATCTCCTTGCAGTCCAACCGAGTTCTCACGTCCCCTAAGGTCTCCACCGCCAGCTCTGAGTACGGGATGGTGCGAGCTGAGAAGAGCGGGAAGTCTGCTGCTGTGAAGGGTTGGAAAGGGAAATTATGTGAGAAGAAGTGATCCTAGAAGTTTGAGGAAATTGGGGTGAATTGAGTTGGGTTGTTAGAGGTGTTTTCCTTGGATTAGTGACATTCTTGGTCACTTTAGTTATGTGTTGACTGATGAAATTAGTACTACCTGGAACTTGGAAGTGTTCTTTGAGGATGGACTAGAAGTGTTTGATATAGAGCCTATCGAAGAATCTAGACACTGGATTTTTAGTGCATTTGGACCTACTTTGCTCATTAATGATTCCAGCACTACTTATGTTGAAAACTGAAAACTGCAACGTAATATGAGCAAAAAAATTCTAAAAAATGAGCAAAAATATCTTGAAATGAGCAAAAATATAAAATCAACAAAAAACATAAAATGAGCAAAAATTTGTAAAATGAGAAAGAGTTTCTCAAAATGAGCAAAAATTTGTAAAACGAGCAAAAAGGCTAGTTTTCAGTTTTCTGCTTCAAGTTAGTTTTGCAGTATGTTGACCCTAAAATTTGAAGATGACATATAACAAAGACAAACTTAATTGGACTAATATTCAACAAAGTGTTTAGACTTTTTTGCAGGGATATACCAGGGTAATAGGGCATTTTGTGGGGATATACCTCACTATTTTTTTTTTTTTGTGGGGATATACCAACCTAAATTAAGTTTTTTTTTACCAAATACACCTGACAAATAAATTTATTCACCAAATACCCCCACTTTTTTCAAAATTCACCAAATACCCCTGACCTTTAAAAAAATTCACCAGATACCCTTATTGACTAACGGAGTTAACTCCGTTAGTCATTAACCCTAATTAATCCTAAAATATCCTAATTAACCCTAAATAAACCTAAAAACCCTAACTCTCTCTCTCCCTAACCCAACCCCACCCCCCAACCCTAGAGCCACCAGGCCCACCACCCAACCCCAGCCCCACCCCCTCCCCCCCCGGCAGCCCCCACGCTGGCCCCCCTCCCCTTGACCTCCCTCACGCCTCCCTCCCCCTCCCCCTCCCTCTCCGCCGCGCCTCCCCCTCCCGACCACCCCCAGCCCGCACCCCCCTCCCCTTCCCCCAAGAAATCGGTTGCCCCACCCCCCCTTTCCCCCGCGAACTCAATCGCTCCCCCTCCCCCTCTCCCGCCGCCACCCCCAGCCCACCGCGCGTCCCCCTCCCCATCTCTCACCCATTCGAATCCCGCGCCTCCCCCTCCCCCCCCCCCTTCGAAGCGAATCTCGTGTCTCCCCCTCTCCCACCCTCGTTTCAGCCCGAAAATAAATGGAGGAGGCGACACTCTCCCACCATTGTTTTCGCCCGGAAAAAAACGAGAAGAGGCGGCACTCTCCCACCGTCGTTTCGCCCGGAAAGAAACGGAGGACGCGTCATAGGAGGAGGATGTGGTTGCCGATGAGAGTGAGGGAGGAGGGGGTTGTGGGCCGCCGACGAGAGTGAGGGAGGAGGAGGGGGACGAGTGCGCCCGGCGAGAGTGAGGGATGGGGAGAGGCTGGGGGGCTGCGTGGGGAGGGGGCTGCGTGGGGGGGGGGGGTGGGGGGGGGCGGTTAATTAGGTTTTAGGATTAATTAGGTTTAGGGTTAGTTAGAGTTTTAGGGTTTTTAGGTTTAATTAGGGTTTAATTATGGGTTTTTAGGTTAATTAGTTAATTAATTAACGGAGAACTAACGTCCGTTAGCCAAAAAGGGCATTTTTGGTATTTTTTGAAATGTCAGGGGTATCTGGTGAATTTTTTTAAAGGTCAGGGATATTTGGTGAATTTTGAAAAAAGTGGGGGTATTTGGTGAATAAATTTATTTGTCAGGGGTATTTGGTGAAAAAACCGTTGTTAAAAGGTACCAAAAACACTATTTTCGGCGAGAAAGTCAAATTTCTGGCCTTTGACTTGGTAGCAACTCGCGAGTGAGCCACAAATGTTGTGTTTTACCCCCTCAACCACGCGCATGATGTTGAAATGTTTTTTTTAACAATTTTTTAAGAATTCCCTCCCTTAATAACCAACCCCATCCCTTAACATTTCCCTCTCCTTAAACCTTGAAAAGGAGGCTCTTCAATTCAGCAAGAAAGGGCAGCCCAAAATCATCAATTGCAAGGTATAATGTCTTATTTTAGCTTTAATCTCAATTCAATTTACTTCTTGTGTTCTTCAATTGTACTATGTGGTTTGACTTTGTGCTATAGGGTATAAATTAGGGTTAAACTACCAAGTCAAAGGCCGGAAATATAACTTCCTCGTCGGAAATAGTGTTTTTGATACCTTTTAACAAGACTTAAATTTAGGTTGGTATATCCCCACAAAAAAAAATTAGTGAGGTATATCCTCACAAAATGCCCTATTACCCAGGTATATCCTCGCCAAAAAACACAAGTGTTTATGATGATGAGCAATGAAAATCCTCTTGGATTAGTTTGCCTCCTCTGAGTTAAAGGGTCCAACCTAGTTGGTTCGTTTGCTCTTTGGTTGGCCTAGGTGTAACTTGAATTGAGCAATGAAAATATTACTTATTTAGCAAAAAAAAGAAGTAAAAAGATCTATAATTGATCTTCTATTGAATCAATATAAATTTTCCATATGAAACCAAAGGAAACTATTCAAGAAATGTTTACTAGATTTACTAACATAATTAATAATTTAGCTTCACCTGGAAAAGTTATCACATCTGCAGAACAGGTATATAAAGTTCTTAAAAGTCTAAGAAAAGATAGATGGATGGCCAACGTTATTGCCTTGAAGGAAACCAAAGACTTCACCAAGTTCAATTTGGAACAACTTGTTGGTTCCTTGATGACAAATGAGTTGCACCTAGATTCAGAAAATGGAGAACCAACTAGGCAAAAGTCCATAGCCCTAAAAGTTGATGAAGATGATAGAAACATATACAGAAGATGACGAATCTGTAATTTTGGTCCGACGTTTGAAAAAAAATGTTCAGGAACATGAAAAATGGAGACTATTAAGGTAAGAATCAGAAATTTACTAACAAAACTGGTTGTCATAAATGTGGCAATTTAGATCAATTCATCATGGAATGTCCTGAATGGGAACCGGAGAAAGGCAAGGACAAAGGAAACGAACGCAACAAAGAAAAAAACAAAGACTTTAAAAATCCATTCTCGAAAACTGACTTGAAGAGAGCCATGATAGCTGGATAGGGAGATTCTTAAGAAGAAGAGCATGACCAAAGTTCTAAAGAAATAGCCAACCTATTTTTGATGGCTATTGATGGAGATGAAACTGATGATAAGATTGAATCAGTTGAGGCAAGTCTTAATATTATTAAAACTCGGAATCAGTTGAGGCAAGTCTTAATATTATTAAAACTCGGTTAACATCTATGACTAAAGAAAAACTCTATGACTTGTTAGTTGATGCTGTTAAAGATTGTAAAGATGAATGCACTAAGAGAAAACAAACTGAATATGCACTAAAAGTGAACAAGGAACATACAGATTGGCTTAAGAATATTCAAATTGAAACTGAAAATCGTTTCTTCGACTTATTTGATAGAAATACGAAATTAAAGGAAAATCCTGAGAAAGTCAAAAATGAAAACTACCTACTAAATTTGGAGCTAAACCAAATAAAAGACATTGTTCATGAAGTTAGTTCCTTTGACATAAGGTATGTTCCTTTTAAAAGTTTTAGAACTGAGATTGAAGAACTAACGAAGGAAGTGGATGCCTTAGCTGAAATGAACAAAAATCTGATAAAGGAACTTGACTTTATTAGGAACAATAGGAATCCATTGGATGTTCCAAACTGGATAACAAATCCTCAAACAAAAAATAATGACGGACTTGGATTGAGTACAAAAAGAAAAAGGAAACCTAAGAAGAGAGTAAACCTTCCTATTAATAGGTTTTGTATGTTCTGTGGAAAAATTGGACACCAATGGAAAAACTGTTCCTTAAGACTTAAGTTTGCCGAAAAGAATATTGAGAATAGTAATCTTGAATGAAAAAAAAAAAATTTAACTGTTCTAAAAAACAGGAACCCAAACGACGTTGGGTTCCTAAGTCTAATCAGTGATTGATTTTGCAGGTTAGAGTGACTAATAACAACACATGCTACCTAGAAAGCGGTTTTTCTAAGCACATGTAGTGTAACACCCCGACAATTATCTCTTTTCTAAAATACCATTTTTGTATAAAACATAGAGAATTATCAAAGTATTATCGCCCGTGTGAATACGTATTGGCTTATTCAGAATTTTTCAGCCGAAAACATAAACTTTAATAAAACTTAGTCAACTACAAAGTCAACTCCAAAAGTCAAACCAACAAAGTCAAGGTCAAACTTAAAACCAAAGTCAACTATGAAAAGCATAAACTTAAAGTATGATAAATAGTGTAACAAGCTCTCCAATCCCGAACCTAATGATGCATCATCTTCAAACCTGTAGATGGACAATGCACTATTGATCCCTAGAGACTGCTCACCAAAATGGGTCATCACAGGATCAATAAGGGATAGCCATGATCAACATACACAAATAAAAGCACGCAATCAGCAAAGCTGAGTACTACATACTAAATAAATAAACAATCCTAACATGATACTAATAAATAATAACATAATAACTTGTAGATAACTTTTAATGAACTAAACTTTAACAACATTCTTATTACTTTAAATGGAATAGTCACTATACCAAGTTGTCTAACTAAAACCATCCTTCCCTTTGGAAGACGAAATACGGGCGCAACTCCGTATTCCCATGACCTACGATATCGAGGAACCTTTTTAAATAAAAAAAAAATAGGACACGGTGATCAATCCGGTCCCAAAAAAAGCCATGGGCTGTCACCATGTACTCCAACTCCTAATTGTCCAACACTTCAGACGTGCACCAGTCTAAAGCTATTGCTATCCAGTTTCACTTTACATGATTTACCAGTTATTACTTGTTATGACTCACAAGCAACACAAATAGCGAAATCAACAAACAATCACACTTTCTTGTTATCTTACGATTAGATAAGTGATCACACAACTTAACAACCCAAGATTAATTCCAACTATAATTCAATCTTCCTTTATTTGTTGAACCTAGCCAACAACCAAACTACCTTTCATAGGTATAAAATATCAACTTACCAAATAAGGCCCTTGGTCCTTATAAAGCAGTTAAATAAATAAAAGGGAACAACATGATCAATCATGATCCAAACTAATATATATTAATTCCCCCATGTGAATTAATAAAATAAAGTTCCCAACCATATGCTTGCATCAATCTTCCATACAAACATAATATAAATCTCATAATATAAATCTCATAATCAACATGTTTACACAACGGCATAAAACATGCGAATCCAACATAATAGAAATCATATATGAACTCAACATAGTTCCTATACATGATACAACATAATTCTTCTTCTTAAAATCATGATATTAATCCAATCAACACATAGGCATATACGTACCTTGTGCTGACAAATTGAGAGGCCACTTTAACAGTCTTAAAAGTCGCCTAGAGAGAATTCTCCGTCTAAAACAACAAATATAAATTCACAATCAATCCTTTATAAATTTACAGCAATAATAAAATACTTTAAACCCTTTTTAAACATGTTTAAAAACCTTTCCCATAATAAAACTTGATTATTAAACTTCCTAGCATAGTACTTACTACACTAGTGGTTAAAATCCATCATAAAACTCCATAATAATACTCCCTTTAAATTTCCAACAATATATCATAAATTAAAACTCCCTTAGAACATATTCAAACATACTTAAAGTCATAAAGATAATAAATTTCATAACTTATAATAAACTACTATGATTTTCCAACTTCCAAAACCCTAAAAATTCATGCTTTGATAATTAAAAATCCAATTCAAACCTAATATGCAAATTTGAATCTTTTATTTCTTCATTACATAACTTATATAAACTTAGATTCAATATTAAATCATTAAACTAAAGCTTTTAAACATAATCATACTAAAAACAAATCTTATAAACATAAACTTTGAATAAAACTTGAGGAGGAAGGAAAGTAATCAAACCAAAGCAAGAAGAGGAGGAACGAAACCCGCAGCAGCCAAGAAGCAGTAGCGGCGGCGGCGCACGGTGGTCGGCTGTTGGCCGACGAGGAGCAGCAGCCAGCGAAGAGGAGAAGGGAGTGCCGAAGGAAGAGGAAGAAAGAAAAGAAAGAGAGAGAAAAAGAAATAAGGGGCCGAAAATATGGGAGGAAGGAGGAGAGAGAATATACTTGTGTGGGAAATTTTGGGGTTTATGGGGGTTTAGGAAAATGTAATTGGGCTCAAACTAGAAATCCTTTTCCAAGTCTAAGAGTGTTTGGGTTCCTCAAACCCATTTAGGAGTCCTTTTCCAAATCCAAAAAGCGTTTCAAACATTTCAAATACTTTTCAAAGCATTACTTAATAAAATATTTGACCTCTTTAAATCATTAAAATAATTCCTTTGACTTTCAAATAGTCAACCTTTGGAGAAATACTAAAATATATTTAAATATAAATAACTATAATTGAAAGATATTTATAAAATTCGTAAATTTACGGGGGATTACATGTAGAGACAAAACATGATTTCTCTCACTCACGGCCTTTTGAAGGTCGATGTGTGACATTTGTGATAACAATAAAGGTAACACTGTGGCTATCGGAAAAGTAGGAAAATCACCAACACACTCCATTGATAATCTATTTCTAGTAGAAGGACTGAAACACAATCTGTTGAACATCTCTCAATTATGTGACAAAAATAATTTAGTTAAGTTTAATAGCAATAAGTGCTTAATCATCAACAATGACACAAAGAATGTTACTTTGGAAGGAACAAGAACAGAGAACACCTATATAGTGGATCTTGATCTTGTTCTTAAAGACAATCTAACATGTCTAAGTGTGAATGTGATGATTCTCTATTATGGCACAAATGTCTTGGACATGCTAGCTTTTCACTACTTGACAAACTTAGATCCAAGGAACTTGTCCTAGCGCTACCTTTGATAAAGTTCCAACTAGATCAAGTTTGTGAAGCATGTGTGAAAGACTAGCAAGTCCGATCCTCTTTTAAATCTAAAACCATAGTAAGACTACCAAACTATTGGAACTCATACACATGGATTTATGTGGGCCAATGAGAACTCAAAGTGGAAGTAGAAAAAGGTATGTTCTTGTTATTGTAGGTGACTTTTCAATATCTACTTTAGTATTATTCGTCTCTAGCAAAGATGAAACTTTCAATGAGTTCCTAGTCTTTGCTATGAGGACTCAAAATATAAGTGAACATAAGCTACTGCATCTAAGATCTGACCGTGGTAGATAATTTGAAAATGACAAGTTTGATGAGCTATGTAGGGAACAAGGTTTGGATCACAACTTTTCATCCCCAAGAACACTACAGTAAAACGGTGTGGTAGAAAGGAAAAATCGAACACTAGAAGACATGACAAGAACAATGCTAATAGCTAGTGGACTACCAAAGAACTTCTGGGATGAAGCAGTGAATACGACGTGCTACATCATCAATAGAGCTATGATCAGACCGATAATTAACAAGACACCTTATGAATTGTTTATTGGAAAACGTCCTAATATTACTTATTTGAGAACTTTTGGATGTAAATGATTTGTTCATAATAATGGAAAAGATAAACTAGGAAAATTCAATGCTAGAAGTGATGAAGCAGTGTTCTTAGGTTATGCAACAAATAGCAAAGCTTATCGTGTATATAATAAGAGAACTATGTGTGTAGAAGAAAGTGTTCACATTGTGTTTGATGACACTAACCAAGTTACTCCAAATAAACAGGAAGAAGATTTTGAGATTGGACTAATTAGATACTCAGGTGACAAAAACAACCTAGAAGATGAGGAAACCAAGATCAAGGAAAGGCCAACTGATCAAACAAAAGTTCTCAATGAAGAACAACCAAACACAGCAAATTGGTATGATGTTCCTATCACAGGTTCCAAAATAGGAGAAGAGCAAGATTTGGGAACAGCAGAAGAAACCAATGTTCCAATTTAAGAATTTCAACCAAAACAATGGAAACATAAAAAATCTCACCCTGTGGAGTTGGTCATTGGAGACATATCTATAGGAACTCAAACAAGATCTCATTTAAGGATCTTTTGTGCATTCCAAACCTTCCTATCAATGATGGAACCGAAGAATCATGAATAAGTTTTAACTGACTCGGAATTGATAGTGGCTATGCAAGATGAGCTAAATCAGTTTGAAAGGAACAAGTTATGGCACTTAGAACCACATTCCAAAGATCATAAAGTGATAGGGCTTAAATGGGTATTTAGGAACAAACTGGATGAAAATGGAACCATGGTAAGGAACAAAGCTCGTTTAGTGGTAATAGGCTACAATCAACAAGAAGGAGTTGACTATGAGGAGACCTTCACTCCTGTTCCAAGGTTAGAAGCTATTCGAATCTTAATTACCTTTGCTGCTTCCATGGGTTTTAGGTTGTACAAAATGGACGTCAAGTGTGCTTTCTTAAATGCTTACCTAAATAAGGACGTCTATGTGGAACAACCACCTGGACTTGAAAATCTTGATTTTCCAAATCATATTTTTAAACTAGACAAAGCTTTGTATGGACTTAACAAGCTCCTAGAGCTTGGTATGAAAGATTGTCTAAGTACCTACATGAAAATGATTTTAAAAGAGACAGGGTTGACAAAACATTGTTCCTAAAATCTAAAAATGTTAACTTACTGATTGTCCAGATCTATGTTGATGACATTATTTGTGGTGCTAGTAACGAATCATTATGCAAGTACTCTGCAGATCTAATGAGCAATGAATTCGAAATGAGCATGATGGGTGAGTTAAATTTCTTCCTTGGGTTACAAGTCAAACAAACTGAAAGAGGTATTTTTGTTCATCAACAAAAATATATCAAAGAAATAATTAAGAAGTTTGGCCTAGAAAATACTAAGATCAACCATACACCTATGGGAACTGCAACTAGGCTAGATGAGGATTCCGTAGGAACAATGGTGGATCAGAAGAAATATAGAGGTATGATTGGTTTCTTGTTGTATCTAACTGCTAGTCGACCAGACATTGATTTTAGTGTTGGTTTGTGTGCTATGTTTCAATCAGCTCTAAGGAATCTCAATTAACTGCTGTAAAGAGGATCTTGAGATACTTGAAAGGAACTGATGACCTAAGCTTGTTCTATCCAAGGAGTGACACATTTGAGCTTAAAGGATTTGCAGATGCTAATTATGCTGGAGATTTGGTAAATAGAAAAGGCACCTCAGGTATGGTACAGTTCCTAGGTCATAGTTTAGTTTCTTAAGAGTACCAAGAAACAAAACATAGTTGCATTATCCACAGCAGAAGTTGAGTATGTTGCTGCTGCATCATGTTGTTCCCAAATGCTATGGATAAAGCAACAACTTCGTGACTACGAAATTAGACTTTTTTGTGTTCCAATTTATTATAATAATACAAGTGCTATAAGTATTTCTAAAGATCCAGTGCATCATTCTAGAGTCAAACACATTCACATAAGACACCACTTCTTGAAAGACAATGTTGAAAAAGGTTTGATAAAGTTGGAATTTTGTCAAACTGATCGTCAAATTGCTGATATACTTACTAAACCTTTGTGTAGAGAGAGATTTGAACAACTACTATTGGAACTAGGTCTGTTAAAATTATGTAAACTATATTTTCCATGTATTCCCCTTATAAAGTGAATATTGATATGTGTAAGGTAGAATAAATAAAAGAAAAATAAAGTGGATCCATGCACAAGTTCACCATGTTCCCAACATGGACATGAACGGATTAGGAACTACCCACTAATGGATTCTAATATGCCCCTTATTGTCTAATGTGCCACTTGAAAATTAGGTGACTTAAAGTTGTGTGCAAATTTTGGTTCCTATTGAAATACATTATTGCAGATGTTGTAGTTCCTTCTTTTTCACCCGGTATTTTCGGAATCCTTATGTAAAGACTTACAAAAAAAATTCTTTCAACAAAAATGCGAATTAGGAAGGATTGGTCGACGAAATCATAGCCGAAATATGAACCTCAATATACCCCAAAACAATACGTTTTTGTTACCGCGAGATATATTGGCAGGAAATCCAAAAATATTTTTAGGGATAGATGTTATCATTAAGCCTAAAAAAATCTATCATTATCTTAATTTCTTTATTTATTTTTTATCCATTTCATATTTCACTTAACCGTTGCCTTTTACTTCTACCGCCATATTTTTACATTAAATCGTGTCCCCCTTTCTCTTCTTTCATCCCCCTTAGTTCCCATCTCTCCCAAACAACATTTCCTTCCTTACTTCTTTTCAGATCTTGCTTCTCCTCCTCCCATATAAATTCTTCACCTCAATCATGGTAAGAACCCAGTGCAAACAAAACCCAAGAACTAATTAACCAAATTCTGAATCAACTCCTTCATCTTCTCAACCTTCAACTACTCTCATGGACTCCTCAGTTACTAAATTGTTGAACACTACTCAAGATGGTCCTCCACCATCTTCTCCAAAATTCCCTGAGACTCAGCAAGAAAAGAGCCACAAGTTGAGGGGGAACCACAGTTGGTTGAAAAAGAAAGCATGTAAGTTCAATCGGTCTCGAGGAAAGGAACAACAAGAAAAGTGTGAGGAACTCAGCACAAGAAAGCTTCATCTACCCAACCAAAATACATTCTTGGTATGTGCATCGATCTTGCTTGTTGTAGAAAAGAAAAGTTCATTAATTGATAGAAACTATAGTGAAACAAAATTGGGGGAAATTGTTTGATTCGAGCCTTGCAAATATGCTAATCTCGAAAGCCCTAGATGATTTTTGTG
This sequence comes from Beta lomatogona, assembly GCA_947646795.1. Classification (NCBI taxonomy): domain Eukaryota; kingdom Viridiplantae; phylum Streptophyta; class Magnoliopsida; order Caryophyllales; family Amaranthaceae; genus Beta; species Beta lomatogona. The sequence continues at coordinate 1,818,606 of CANSNZ010001336.1, forward strand.
AGAATTTTGAGTTTATTGATGGGGTCTGTTACTCTAAAATCAAAGAAACTGAAATTAGGTATGATGTAGCTAAGTTAGGAATACTGTTTAATGTTCCCAACTTCGGAGTGATGTTTACTTTAAATACTAACCTACCTTCCCTTTCACCGACATTACTCAAGATGACCTTGTGTGTAGTTTTGGAGGATCCAAACGTTGTACTACTTTGGATCAGAACCTTCTTATCCCCTTCCACAAAATTCTGTATAATTTGGTGAAAAAATCAATCCTCCCAAGACAAGCCAAAAGGAAAGAAGTGTGTTTACTTGACATGGTTTACATGCATTGCCTTGATACCTACACACAAATAAACTTTCCTTCACTCATGATTCAGCATCTTTACCATTGCATCTCAAACAACAGTGTAGTTGGGTATGGTACCCTGTTGATTAAAATTCTAAAAGTTGTTGGGGTTATCAGCCAGCTTTGTCTCCCAAGGACAAAGTCATGGAAACATATTGAATGCTAGAGCCATAAAAAGACATCGGCTTGTCTCTAGTTAATGGAAGTTTGGACAAGAAAGATGGGGCAGTAGAAGAGAAACTAGACGAAGTGGAAGAAGAAGAAATAGAAGAAGAAGAAGAAGAATAAGAAGAAGAAGAAAAAGAAGAAGAAAAAGAAGAAGAAAAGGAACAAAGTTCGAAAGTTACTAAGAGGAAGAGAACAAAGAAGGAAGTTCCTGTTAAGGAACCGCACACGAAAAGTCCCCCTAGGGAGAAAAAGGAAAGGATTATATGGAACCACAAAGGTGAAGCTCAAGGCTTGCCAAGCAGCTCTTCTTCTTGGATGAGGAAGAAGAAGAAATAAATTCGGATAAGCTGCAAATCCTTGATGTTCCTTCCTCTCCCAGTGATTAAATTTCCTCCCTCTCCTCCCAAAGCACCATAACCACCTCCTAGCTCTCTTGTCTCCCCAACCCCCCACAACTATTGTAACAGCCCGCACTTTCGAGTTGCTAGCTAATCGCATTTAACATTCACAAATTATGATTATCTTAATTAAACCTCAATTAGGCATTCATCTATAATAGAGTATACCTCATGTATCGATTCTGGCTTCTGGAATATGACCCATAGTACAACTCAAAATAGATTATACAACCTCATTAATTTAACTAATAAATCTCCAAATGAGTACAATGATATATCATAAGATTCTCAACAAAAATTTGATCTCAATCATGGGTTGAACTAGACATTTCTCTTATCACAACTTACGAACATTAATTCCCTTTGGAGCGAACTAACCTGCAACTTATTAACAATGAACTCTGCCCCCACCAGGACAGGTTCCAAGAACAAAATCAGAAAAACTGAGTACACACTGTCCAACTATAAATTCATTTTAGTGGCTTAAAATATACTTGTATCATTTAACACTTTCCATAAAATTACTCAATGTATTCAAATAGCTCAATATCAATATAGCAAAACATACACATTAGAAAATAAGACCAAATGAAAATATATGCTACTTTAACAAAACCACAAATCTTCCAAAGTGAAATAGACAACTTTATGTATTTCAATTCCAAAAAAAAACAGTTCTTCGTTACCTATCTTATGCATAAATCCTTCCGAATTACCAAATCCAACTACGTAACCAATAATTCAGAAAAACATTATTGAGCGCGTATCCCTAGTTTAAAATTCTTTTGTACAATATCTCAGAAATTCTGCATAAACCCTTAAGTCGTTGCAGCAAACCAAAGCTTTTGCGAAAATAACTATTCTGAGTTTTCCCAAGAATACTTTATAATTTCACCTTTAAACGGTTTACAGAGTAACCGAACCGGGGAAAAATATACGAATAGAGAGGGACTACACCATCTCTAAACTCATGGGGACGTCTCCCCCACCAACCTTGTACTGCTTGCAAGACTTGTTTCCAGGACATGATGTCCTATCATTTAATACTCACACATACAATGATGTGTTCATCACTGCATGTTGCAGTATCTTCCCCATCATAACATAGAAATACTTAATTCATAATCCATACATTTTTATCCCTTATAACTCAAATTCGTAATTACGAGAACTCATATTATATATAGTCAATATCTCATCTCGTAAATACACTTTGGTTATATACTCAAAAGTTCCATATAAAGCTTTATATCACGAATCATCTGTCTACGTTGTATTCTTCAAAAATCGCAAGTCAAACAACCTCTAACTAAAATCTTTATCTGCTCCAAATCCTTCAAATACAACTATAGCTTAGATCAAAATTGAGTTCATAAGAATATGCCAATAAGTGCTATCCAGTTTTATAAATAGGAAATTTCGTGGTAAAACCAACTAACATAAATAATAATTTTGCAACTTCCAGCTCAAATGTTCTTAGCCACACTTTATTAATGTCCACATAAAACAATATTTCCAGAGACAGACGAAGAAAGTCTTATAAACTTGGTTTCAAAACATGCAGTTGTGTTCATAACACAAATTTATATTCATGGTAAAATCCTGTGCCTTCGGCATTTCAAAAACAATGATATTTCGAATAGAACTTCACTCTGCAAATCTTTACAATTCATAGTCAAAGATCACTGAATAAAATTTACCATATAACAAATTTTCACTTTTGGCTTAAAAGCTCTAAATATATATTTAACAAATCGTATAAATACACCGTTCACGCACATTTTGGAACAACTTATGATATATATATATATATATATATATATATATATATATATATAAACATATCAACTCCACCCATAAAATCCATATAATCATATGAGTTATCAATTCAAAGTTTAAAGGTGGAAGAACAAGTGTGTTCCTTTACCCAACTTCGCATATAGCTCCATTAGTACATCATCCTTGCATACCAATCGATATATGAACTCCACCATGATTTACCATAAACAATAATTATCATTAGTAACTATTCTCAAGCAGATTATACACTCAAACTAGACTTCCAAACATACATTCCTTCGCTTAACTAACTGAATCCTATAACCCAAGGACCAATTTATGGCTTACAAACCCATTACCAATATTATCAATCTCATATACTAACTCTAATTAACCTTATTTCGAGAATTATTACACTGATTTGGGGACGTGAAATCATAACTCCAATCAAATTTATAAAGACGTTTACCTTCAAAAATCTGTTTTAGTAACTAACTTTAGAGAAATCTAAACTTGCATTATACAGCTTCAAAATATATCCTACTGAGTTAAAATAAGAGGAAAGATTCAACCTTTCACTTTAACAACTCTTATAACAAACTGAACTTTAGGTTTTACAAGTAAATGAAAAGGGTTAATCTTCAACGATAATATCTTGCAATCAAAACTGATTTTACAAATCAATAAAAGTTCAACTTTACTTGTGAAGATCATTAACAATTAATAACATAAAAAAAAAAAATCAGAAATTAATTGATGAAATAAAAATAATAACTTAAACCCATAATTTATACCTTGCCAAAGGAATTCAAAATTGAGCAAACTCAACAACAACTCCAACACGCTGCAGCAACGCAAACAACAGGGCAGCAACAGCTATAAACTTCCAGAGAACATAACTCATAGCTCCGAACTCCGATTTAAGAAATTTTTGAGCCTAAATTCAATAACTCGAAGAGATCTACAACTTTGATACAACAATTATGGGCATAAACTCACTGCATGAGTATGATTTTGAAGAAAAAGAGCTCGGCAACACATTATGACAGAATACGAAGGAGAGAGAACAAGTGTTGGGGTTTCTTTCCATTGAAGACTTGGTTGGTACAGCTTCAAGATACATTTGTGGAAGTTGCATGTCAGCAAGGATTAAATCTTTGGTGAGTAACCTTGATTTCAGATGGAAAGAATGGAACTATCTTTTACTC